>JAZAYU010000076.1:2859067-3318368 GCA_038501625.1 Corbicula japonica
TTTTTTCAGTGTACCAGCAATAACTTCCAACCAAATAACACACAGTTTACTGAAAAATGTCGTTTATTTAACGCAAATTTATATCAGAAACCGACTTAGCGACAATAACGGATACTTAAATTTTGGAATCACAATGTCCGTATTTTTTCTGAAAAGCTAAATATATTAAGGACCACTATGTGTAACACTTACAATATGTACGCATAGTCAATGATGTAAAACAATATTCTCCAATATGAGAGTGTTATTGTATGTCCACAGTGGCGACATAATGTGCACTTAATTAGAGAGAAACCATGTGTAACATGTAATACCAAGGTATAGCATCTTGAATACGTTGATGAACTTTTACTTTTCTAATAAAAATTTTATATAATTAATGTGTATCAGAATAGCAATTATCTGATTGGCTTATTAGCGTCATGTGACTTCTATTTTTAAGTGAAGCAGCTCTGTGTTCAGACGGCGGTTTGACTCGCGTTTACAAATGTCTACAATGTTAACTATGCAATGAAATTTGTTTTCAGTTCAGCTAAAGTAGTAGTATGCAAAATTGCTCATTTCAAATGCTCCTTGTCGTTTATATTTTAAATATCATTTGATAACCCCTCTACACGTTAAAATTGATTACCAGATTACGCCTTTATAATTAATATCTTCCGGGAGGGTGACCCTGACACAATTATAAATCTACATGTTATTTTGAATATAGTGCTAGCTACGTCCCTGACTGTCGAAATTTGTAATACTCAAAAGTGTTTGGGTAGTATCCACCTTGCTTCTGGATGGATTGCTTAGATCATTTTGAGATAAACTTGAAGAAAATGGCATGTACCCTAATATATTGTTACTTATTCTACATGCGTTAAAGGTGTAGCTAGATAATGAAAAAGGTAACTCGTTCCGCCATTTGTTGGCAGTTCCGTTAGAATCTTTTCTTTGGGTACAATAAGCACATGTATCACGTGATGAATTTGTCTGGCTTTGAATAAACATCTGCATGTGTTTAATGTAAGGTAATCCAATGAATTCTACAATTTCTCTTGCAGTCTCATTTGGTTGTGTGGCCATGTCTTCATAAAAACAATTTTTAGTTTGTTAGGATACTTTTCTATAATAGTTTTGGAATGTCTTAAATTCTCTGATAAGTTCGTACAAAGGTCATCAACGTTTTTTTTATATTCACTTGTTGACACTGCATTTAGTTTAAGTCTTGAATTAAGAATGCCCCTTGGGTCCCGAACTAAGTGAATAACTTTCATATTTGGATAGAACGGTAAAAGCTTTTCTATTACTTCCATTTTTAGCCTGATAAATTTCAAAACTATTAACGGCGCCATCTGACAAGACCTAATTGCAAATTTTAGGCACGCATCGATGTTTGTATCTTGGTCAAGATATCGTTGGAATCTTGAATATGCATTTGATCTTATGGACTTCGTCGACTTTGCGCAGTAATAAAACTGTTTCATGGTTTTTGTGAAACTTTTGTGGAAATCGTCGGTTAAGCTATTTAAATTAATTGAATCGAGCTTGCAGGTCAACCAGCTGTTGATTTCATCCTCCTTTATTTTGTCTTCATCCGCAGAAGAAACGTTCCTGTAAAAAAATTTAAATAAAATATAAAATGATGCGAAAAACATAGTATTGCTTTAATTCATGTGCTAGAGATCAGGATCAATTTTACTTGAAGAGAACTTGGTGAAAGCTCCGTCGGTAGATTGTTCGGATTTGCATGAACATGCGCTATCGCCATACAGGTACAGATTCGATTCCGATGGATAGGCAAAATTGTTGATATTAGGCATGAGTGTTAACCTCAGTGAGATGAAGAGTCGCGCGGAAACCATAAGCTCCCATCTTAAGGTCAAGGTCACAGTAAGGGGTAGGTAATTTGAAAGTAGACTCGACGTTTTGCCAACAGACATTTTGTTCTTTTTGTTTGAAGGGTTTTGTCCCGGCTCACTCGCACCATATCGTGTCGTAATTGCATGGCTAGTAGTTGTCGCCGTATGGTACTGGCTCGATTCTCAGAATGGCCAATTACATTTTATGATGCTTGCTTTATGATGAAATCAATCAACATAACGACTTACCTTGTTCGGCCATGGATAAAATTCAAATTGAAATAACTGTTAGTTTTTTGCAATTTATTGAAGGTTTCGTGCAGAAATCTTATTGGCTCAAACACGTAGAAAGTACCCGGATACTCCTGAAACAATGAGGCGGTAAGTGTCGACCCAGTCCGCATATATGCCACAATGATCAATATCTTTTGATGACTGTAAACAGTTTGCTTTATACGTTCATTATTTTTATCTGTATGGTCAGCAGACTGGGTCAGCTCATCTTGAATAATTCTTTTAATTATTTTTGCTGACTGAGTGTTAAGGTTTTGAGATGAATCATCGACAGTTACACCATTCTCAGACACTTTCACATCTGGCAAATTATTCTGCTCTTCTTTTTTAGGCAGAGTTGCAGTGTTTCTAGTGGATATCTCACGGTGGCTTGTTGTTGTATTTTTAAGAGCTGTTATGTTTGGTATCGGAAGGAAAAGGATACCATCTGAAACGAATGTATTAAGTATTGACTTAAAGCATACGTGTCATACAGTAATTAGGTTTTGTGCCTTCAATGGGGGCACTTCACGGGAAAAGGCGGCTAAGATTATAATTTATTTTTTCTATAATTTTAGTTGCTATTAAATTTGAACAAGAACAGTCAGTCTATTGTTAGTTGTTCATAGCTAATTATTTCCTTTGTTGCACGTATGACTACATAGCGTTAATTCTACAAAACGATATTAAGCAATTTCGCTTGCTCTATTCTATCGGGTGATTTCCACAGCTGTTCTCGGTACATGCTTTATCGTCATTTACCCAAACAATCCTAGCACAAGCTTTTCTTGAAGTTGACATGAAACAATTGTCGATCTTGTGGTGCAATATGTGCAACCAAGATTGAAGAAAATAAAGCCCGAGGGTGCATGGTGGTCTTTCTTCAGTTGAAATAAATGTTCATGTTATTTAAACATACCATCAAATTTGTCGACGATATTTCCTGTTCCACTGCCCTAATACGAAATGAGTTTTCTAATTCATCGTGAATGCTTATTATCTTTTAAATAGAAAAATGTGAATGTGTTAGCTACAGTTACAGTACTGAAAATAATAAAATTAACAATTATTCTGATTCCGATCCGGTCCGCTTCCGATCCTAATGTCATCAATTACCGATCCGATTCCATTCCCATTGCGGTTTAATTCCAATTCGATTGCACTCCAATTTTTTGTTCTACCTAAAAAAATTATCATTTACTCTTAAATTAATTTTTATTACTAGTGTTTGATAGCAGAAAACGCAATTCAATTATTGTCAAAAAATTGCTTCCTTTAAAGTAGTAAAAAGAATCGGAGGAAGCGATTCGGATCGCTACTATATGCAACTGATAAATTATAAATAGAAACAATCCGATCAGATCCGGTCAAAACGCTCCGGTCTATTCACTCCATGCGATTCAAATTCTCAAAGCGATTCGTTTTGATTCCATTCAATTTCCATTTCGATTGCGCTTCCATTGCACTCCTAACGGGATCGGTTTGCCGTCCACTGATTGTCAATTTCATGAATTTCAGTACTGTAACATAAACATCTTGCAGTGTAAGCACTGCAATACTTTCATTTCGTTTAGTTACATGTTAATTGTTCTGCTACTTTCAATCTAAAGATTTAACAATTCGTAAGCGCTATCTATCCAATTTAAAATTCCATCCTTTATGAAGAAGTCAGTGCTTATTGATACATTATGATTGTGTATGTGTAATGATTACTGAGTTTCACTGAAGAGATTCATTGAAATAGATGAAAAAGGAACTTTAAAAGCGACCGAATAAGACAAATATGAAAATATTGCAGACTCGGTTTGATTGAGCCTGTTCATGGGCAGTAATCTAAATGCATATTACTGCCCATGCCGCCTAGCACCGGGTTGAGCGCAGCTCAATATTTACACCAATAAACAGTACAATTTTGATCCATCCCAAACGATGGTATGCATATGCCGGTGAACATGGAACCTTCAATGCGGTATTTTCAGATTTATACCATTCCATGTTCAGAGGTGTATGGCCCACAGATAATGTAATTATTATAATTGTTAAGAAATGAACACAAAGTATTTCGGTGAAACCCGAAAACGACTTTTGAGAATCGATCACGAGTAAAGTCATTTATTCTGAATATTTCTCACGACTTTAAATTATAATTTGTGTGACTATAAATACAGAAACCTGAGGTTTGCTTCACCAACAAACGGTTATCAATTATTCTCAAAAGCCAGACAATATTGGCCATTTCTGCTCGGTTCGTAAATACAACACACTGTCAATATTATTAAACTAAATATTAAAAGTCACTATACTTATTTAACCATTATGTTTTATATATTTTTAAATAGATTTGATAATTATATAGATATGAAATCACAAAAAAACCTAAGGAATATTAAAATGTAACCCTTTTTTTAATTACCGTTTAAAAACTTTAAGAAGATTGAAGAAATTGCATTTTGAATTGACGAAAAAAGAAACTTTTTTAGCCACCGAACACGACAAATATTAATTTGAAAGTTATATCCACGAGTGAAATATATTTCTACCTTTCACTGATAAAAACAAATTTTCTTTTTTATTTTATGCTTTTAAGGCACAATTTGTGTGAATTTGACAGAAAGATTGCATGAAATGGTGACATAAACGTTTATGACGTGACGTCATGACGTCATTTTAGGCCGTTTTTAAATGTTCTCATTGGAAATGTTATGTGCGTTTGGGAACCAACGTGAGAAAAGTGAAAATAGAAATGATATTCCACTGTTTGAAAACAGTGAAATACCACTTTTATTTCTCCGGGAAAAGTCTATCTAGTTCACTAGAAAGCATAATATTTTATAATTAAGATCTATAATTGTTTTTTTTCGCAAATAACTTGTTTATATCATCCATCTCAACTGTTAAGCATGTGTTGCTCATGGAAATTGATTTAAACCATTTTTGGTTCAACAGGTTCTGTCTGTTATGAAAATTAAGATGGTCCGTGTAACAACTTACTATAAAACTGGACGACAAAATCGTTTTTCAACTAGTTCCGAGCGTCGGGCTGGTGGATTTGTCAAGCTCTGCCGATCATTTTCAATATACCTTCGACATTACAAAATAAATTTGTATAAAACAGGTTCGAAATCTTTTTAAAGGTTTTGTTAAAAGAATACTCGCTATAATGATGTGTGGATAAGGCATGAGTGAGTTTTTACTTCAACTTTAAGGTTTTATCATTAGTAATATCTTTCATTAATAATCTAAATGAATAATAATATCAATTGTATATGCTTTGCATCAAACAATTAATTTCCAAATTTAAAAATTTCACATTTTCGTGGAAGCTAAAGAAAGGCCGAAAAGTAAAGTATTTTGTCCACACACTTTCAAGTCTGCTTGCTGTAACTGGTATAAATTCCAACATACAACAATTATTCGACATGTATCATATGTATTTTATTTGAAAAAAAAACAACACGAAAATAAAACGTCAGAAATAGATTTCCTTGTTAAACTGTTTTACGTTTGTATTTACACAAAAGTAATGTTCGTTTATGACGGTCGTTACACTTTAAATTATGTGTTAAAAACTAAATTAATAACTAAATAATATTACCTCATGTTTAAATAACACAGTTGTTGTTTTGAAAAGTTCTTTTTTATTATTACATGTATATGTTTTGGCTGAAGCTTTTCTACAGATGATATGAAATTTTAAAACCTATTATTTAATTATAATAAGCAGATTTCTATGGGAAGCAACAGTTTTGTTCATACTTTGGTATGATTATATTTTGCGCGAAAATGTTTTATAATTTGCGAAAATTCATTCCCTCGAAATTAAATAAAATTATTTTTGGATAATGTTTATTGTATTTATTAATTTTATTTTGTAAAGTGGTAATTATGCAATTGCTTACCCAATACTAATAAATCACGTAAATATATGCTCAAGCGAAAATGTTTGAAATTTACGAAAATTCATCCCCACATATTATTTAAACGATAAACTACATGTAATTTAGTATTTTATAATGTTTATTGTATTTATTATTTATATTTTTAATTTGTACTTGTTGTCGCTGAATAAAGAGCTTACCTTTCTCGTACAACTAGAAGAAGCCGATACATGTACGTGATTTTTAGGTGTGCTCCCGTCCGCTGTTTTTAATACAATTATCTGTGTTTTCGTTATTTACAAGTTCTTTGCTACAGGCAAAATTATTTTACTTTCGCTATGTATTATTGACACCACCGGGTATATTAAAATAATGAAATATTTGATTTCAATTAGAAACAATTATCAAAGGAAATGTTTTGTTTGATTCATTAAGGAACATTCATTTGGATCCTAAACATTTGTCCTGAATGTAAATTAATTGCAAAATGTAATTATGTTTTAACATGTAAAGTTCAATAGGACAAGCTTTTGTTTCATTTACTTTTGGTCGATCGTCTTCCTCTTATCTTTCTCTTCAACTAACGACGACGAATGTGATTTTTCCGTATTCTTGGCGACAGTCCTGTCTTGTTTTCTACTTAAACAAAACGATAGTGAACGTTATATTCCCATGTGTTTGGCGATCGCCTTCTCATTTTTTCTCATATTATGACAGTGAAAATTATTTCTTCGCACTATTTGCGATTGTCTTGCTTTCCTCTTGAAATACAAAACCAACAACCGAGTTTTGCAGACTGTTAAATGACACTTGTTTATATCAAAAGTATACGCCTTTCCAATAAACAGTTTCGCTGTCCTGTACGAGTTACTGCCAGTGACCGGAAATCAATCCAAAACGAGGCTCTGCGAGAATGATCAACGATCGGACTATAGCTTAAGCACATAATAGCTAACATTATCCATTGTATTTCAGGTCTGCGTTCGTCGCCGTGGTTGGAAAATAATTTGCTGGTCTGTTATTATAGCCAGACTTTTTTTCACTATTTGTTAGACATTTACATTTTACATTTTTTGAGAACATGTACCATTCTTTTTGATAGTAGGCAGTATGGAACGCAATTTGGACAAACATAAGCATTAATTTTACGAATTTCTGTACAACATTTCCATCTTCATCACGTTGTCTTTACTGGTGAAAATTATATTTTACTGACGTGAAAGTTGCAAATTGCTAGATGTGTGAAGTTAGCGGCCTAGCGGCGTGAAGTTAGCGGCCTAGCGGACTGGCGGCGTGAAGTTAGCGGCCTGGCGGCCTAGCGGCCTGGCGGCCTAGCGGCCTGGCGGCGTTAAGTTAGCGGCCTGGCGGCCTAGCTGCGTGAAGATGGCTGCCTTTATCACAATTTAGGTTGATCTTTAAAACGGATTGAAATCTATTTTTACAGCATATAATGTAAATTGCAGGGGTGTATAAGAAAGTTATCGACATGATTTAGTTTTTATTTCATTAAAATAAATTATTTAACAAAGTTCTAGCTTATCTGCAAAGACGACTCGGAATCTCTGTGTACATTTACTCCCATGTACTCTTTGTAAATTACATTTCAGTTGATGATTAAGTAAAATATTAAGAACTAGCTTTGATTTTTTTAACTTTTCGAAGCCTGGCGGCCTAGCGGCCTGGCGGCCTAGCGGCCTAACGGCCTAAACTTAAAATTTATCAAAATTTATGTTTATCTTAAAAATGTCTTGAAATCGATTTTTTCAGCATGTAATGTACTTTTCAGGGGTGAATAAGCAAAATATCAACAAGAACTAGCTTTGATTTTTTTGAAGTTTTCGAAGCCTGGCGGCCTAGCGGCCTAAACTTTATATTTATCATAATTTATCTTAAAAACGGATTGAATTCGATTTTTACAGCATGCAATGTACATTTCAGGGATGATTAAGTAAAATATCAACAAGAACTGGCTTTGATTTTTTTGAAGTTTTCGAAGTTTGTTAAACGTTACGTCGTCCTAAATCTCCACCATTTTATGAACAGTTTTTATGTTTTATATACCATTTTAATCGCAAGAACGAGATCTTAAAATTAATCAGCATGCCGGAAGAGATCGCAACAAAGGTATCCAGGTTAAATTGAAAGAAGGAGGGTTTTGATCCGAGGTTGGTCTCGGTTTCTGATATATTTTTTCTTTAAAATGGGACATATCGTAAAGATAAACATACATATTTTCGAAGGTTTAAATTCCGGTTCCAACCATGTATGGATTGTTTGGCTAGTTTAGAAGACTATCTAGAACCGAGCCTCCGTAATTGCGATTATATGCAGAATATGGCATTTTTTCTCTGGGTAAAAATTACGTCGTCCTAAATCTCCGCCATTTCATGAATAGTTATCATGTTTTATTTACCATTTTACTCGCAATAAAGAAATCTGAAAATTATTCTACAAGACTGAAGAGACCGCACTAATTCAAACCAGGTTCAAGCGAAAGAGGAAGGGCTCGAATCCGAGGCTGGTCTCGGTTTCTGATATTTATTTCATGGAAAAACTGACATATCGTAACGGTAAACATACATGTTTGTGGGGGTTTAAATTCTGGTTCCAACCATATATAGATTGTTTGGCCAGCTTAGAAGACTGTCCAGATCCGAGCCTCCGTAATTGCGATTATGTGCAGAAGATGGATCATGTGGATTTGTTCTATTGTTAAACGTTACGTCGTCCTAAATCTCCAACATTTTATGAACAGTTTTTATGTTTTATATACCATTTTAATCGCAAGAACGAGATCTTAAAATTATTCTGCATGCCGGAAGAGATCGCACCAAAGCAATCCAGGTTTACGCGAAAGAAGGAGGGCTTTAATCCGAGGTTTGTCTCTGTTTCTGGTATCTTTTTTCTTTAAAATTTGGATATGTCGTAAAGGTAAACATACATATTTTCGAAGGTTTAAATTCCGGTTCCAACCATGTATGGATTGTTTGGCTAACTACTCCGTAATTGCGAGTATATGCAGAATATGGCATTCTTTGTATAAGTAAACATTACGTCGTCCTAAATCTCTGCCAGTTAATGAACAGTTTTCATGTTTTATATACCATTTTACTCGCAACAAAAGAGATCTGAAAATTATTCTACATACCAGAAGAGACCGCAACAAAGCAATCCAGGTTAAAGCGAAAGACGTAAGGCACCAATCCGAGGCAAGTCTCGGTTTCTGATATTTATTTCATTATAAGAGGGACATATCTTAAATGTAAACATATATGTTTGCGAGGGTTTAAATTCTGATTCCAACCATGTATAGATTGTTTGATCAGCTTAGAAGAATCTACAGATCCGAGCCTCCGTAATTGCGGTTATATGCAGAATATGGATTTGTTCTATCGTCAAACATTACGCAGAATTCACTGATGGACATTCAAAACATGCATAAAATCGAATTTCAAAGAATCAAAGGTCGCCAGGCTTCGAAAACTTAAAAAAAAGCAAACTTTCTTGTTGATATTTTGCTAATTCACCCCTGAAATGTGCATTACAAGCTGAAAAATCGATTTCAAGACGTTTTAAGATAAACATAAATTATGATAAATATTAAGTTTAGGCCGCTAGGCCGTCAGGCTTCGAAAACTTAAAAAAAATCAAAGCTAGTTCATGTTGATATTTTAATCATTCCTGAAATGTACATTGCATGCTGTAAAAATCGAATTCAAGCCTTTTTAAGATAAATTATGATAAATATTGAGTTTAGGCCGCTAGGCCGCCAGGCTTCGTAAACTTCAAAAAAATCAAAGCTAGTTCTTGTTGATATTTTACTTAATCATCCCTGAAATGTACATTGCATACTGTAAAAATCGAATTCAAGCCGTTTTTAAGAAAAATTATGATAAATTTAAGTTTAGGCCGCTAGGCCGCTGGGCCGCCAGGCCGCTTGGCCGCCAGGCTTCGAAAACTATAAAAAAATCAAAGCCAGTTCTTGTTAATATTTTACTTAATCATCCCTGAAATGAACATTGCATGCTGTAAAAATCGAATTCAAGCCGTTTTTAAGAAAAATTATGATAAATATTAAGTTTAGGCCGCTAGGCCGCTAGGCTTCGTAAACTTAAACAAGAGGGCCATGATGGCCCTATATCGCTCACCTGGGTACAAAAGTACTCTCAGCGTCTGGTTTCAGACAAGAAGATTTTGAAAGTTTTGCCTATACAAGTCTATGTAAAATTAAGTGACCCCTGGGGCGGGGCAAATTTTGACCCCAGGAAAATAATATGAACAATCTTTGTAGAGTTCTAATAGAGGATGCTAAATGCCAAATATCTAAGCTCTAGGCCTTGTGGTTTCAGACAAGAAGATTTTTAAAGTTTTTCATATATAAATCTATATAAAATGAAGTGACCCCTGCGGCAGGGCCAATTTTGACCCCAGGGAAATCATTTGAACAATCTTTGTATAGTTCCACTAGAGAGTGCTAAATGCCAAATATTTAAACACTAGGCCTTGTGGTTTCAGACAAGAAGATTTTTAAAGTTTTTCCTATATAAGTCTATGCAAAATAAAGTGACTCCTGGGGTGGGGCCAATTTTGACCCCAGGGAAATCATTTGAACAAACTTTGTAGAGTTCAACTAGAGGGTGCTAAATGCCAAATATCTAAACTCTAGGCCTTGTGGTTTCAGACAAGAAGATTTTTAAAGTTTTTCCTATATAAGTCTATGCAAAATAAAGTGACCCCTGGGGTGGGGCCAATTTTGACCCCAGGGAAATAATTTGAACAATCTTTGTAGAGTTTCACTAGAGGGTGCTAAATGCCAAATATCTAAGCTCTAGGCCTTGTGGTTTCAGACAAGAAGATTTTTAAAGTTTTTCCTAAATAAGTCTATGTAAAATGAAGTGACCCCTGGGGCGGGGCCAATTTTGACCCCAGGGAAATAATTTGAACAATCCTTGTAGAGTTCCACTAGAGGGTGCTAAATGCCAAATATCTAAGCTCTAGGCCTTGTGGTTTCAGACAAGAAGATTTTTAAAGTTTTTCCTATATAAGTCTATGTAAAATGAAGTGACCCCCGGGACGGGGCCAATTTTGACCCCAGGGAAATAATTTGAACAATCTTTGTAGAGTTCTACTAGAGGATGCTAAATGCCAAATATCTCAGCTCTAGGCCTTGTGGTTTCAGACAAGAAGATTTTTAAAGCCTTTCCTATATAAGTCTATATAAAATGAAGTGACCCCTGGGGCGGGGCCAATTTTGACCCCAGGGAAATAATTTGAACAATCTTTGTAGAGCTCCACCAGAGGATGCTAAATGCCAATTATCTAAAGGTGAAAGATGCATATCAGGAATTGCCACATTCAGAAAACAACAGCCTACCCACACAGTCAAGAAGAAGAGAGGGGGAGAGAGCATGGTTAATAAAATAATCAGTTTCAAAAAGGACGCCACTAACAAAAAACAAAAATGAGAACCCGAGGGGTTACCGCCTTGGAACGGTCAGTGGCAAATCAAATTGCCACTGGGGGTTTAAACCAGGTTCTAGGGTGCACCAACCTCACACTTGCCCCAACAGGTTCTCGTATCACAAGACAAGTACAAAATGTCTTGGTGAAATAACTCCAACCCACCCATCAGCTCAACAGTGTTGTATGCAAAAGCATACAAACATAAAAACATAAGAAGCTAATAGCATTGCAAAGCCAAAGGGCGGGTACTCAATGATCTTTCCGAGACCAGAGTATCTGGAGTAAAATCAGCAAGAACACGATGACAGGGATAAAAGAAACAAATCGAGCTTCTAGGTTCTTTTAAGAAAAGATTTCCCCATTAACCTTCATAAACTCTTAAACCCCTGCCACCGTCGTGCAATCAAAGAGGTAAGCATAATGATCAACTGTAGAAGGGTTAATCACTAGGCCTGCAGAGCGCTGTAAAATATCATGTTGGTAACCTTTCTTTTTAAATTTACAGATGGTTTTTACGAATAACCGGGAGAAATTAACACTGCCTTTTATCTTTTTAAGTTTATAAATTAAATCTCCATAAAAAAACTGGTTGTGAAATACGCCTTTCCAATAATTCGATGAATTTATTTGGTTACCTCCCCTGTCCAGTCACGTGACTGCTTTACAGGAAAAAATGATTGCGCGCTGTAATAACGTAATAGGGAATATGTACCTACAACTTTCATTTTTATCATAAAATTATTTTTTGAAAAATTTATTTTCTCTTTGAATTAGTAATAATACATCAGCGTCATGATATTTTTGAAAATAATTGATAAAACAATCAGGTTTCTGACTAAAAGTGTCAATTCATTTTTCCTCGCATTAAACACTAAACGACTTGAACTAACAGACAGTCGCAGGGTTCTCTTCACGGCTTAATTGAGTCTCGTTTCCGGATTAGCGTGTCTATTCAACTACTGACATCATGCTGTGATTATGTCGGCGGCGATTGATTTTGAAGGCGGCATGCCATAAACATGTCAAACTGTCTCGCACATGGGGTCATCTGTCAATTACTTAAAGGGGCAGATATCATTGACCAATAGAGATCGTGTAATTTCTGTTTGCAAGGTATCTACACCTCCCAATTCTTAAGTATTTCGGAGTCCTTTAACTACTGGATGTGCCAGCAAATGTATTTGATTTAGCACTTAAATGGATTCTTAATCAACATTACGACACGTTATAGAAACAAAAGCCGTCAATAAGAAACAAATCTTGTCAAAACATTTTATATATGTTTAATTAAGAGTTTGGGCTTTTATGCCAAAATTACAATCTGTCAAACCTAAAAAATCTAAATTGGATATTTAACCATATTGTGATATAAATATTCCCATCTTTTTGGAAGCCGGCATCTAAATCCTTGGATTTTATTCTACGAATGATACTTCTACAACAAACAATCAGATTTCCGATCCTGTTTTATTTCAAGACAGAATCAATCATATTTGCTTGTGAAGTATACGTAACATTTTAAATATTCAAATTATTTATTCGTTGACCATAAACGCCTTAAATTTTTAGGACAATTCTATTGTTCAATTGTGTAAGTATGAACAAATTCAGATTGTATTTTTTGTCTACAGATCATGTAACCAGATGTTGACATCTCACGATTTCCGGATAATAGCGCATTACTAGCCTTAGCAATTTGCAACATTTACACCAGTAAAATATATTTTCAGCAGAAAAGATATTAAGAAGAAATTGTTGTACATAATTGGTAAAATTAATGCTTATGTTTGTCCAAATTGCGTTTCATACTGCCTACTATCAACAAGAACGGTACATGTTCTTAAATCATTAAAAATCTAAATATCTAACAAATAGTAAACATAAAAAAGTCTGGCTAGAATAACAGACCAGCAACTTATTTTTTTCACCGCCGGCGACGAACCAGACCTGCAATATAGCGGATAAGGTTAGCTATTATGTGCTTAAGCCATTAGCCCGATCGTTCAGATATCCTGCAGAGCCTCGTTTTGAATTGATTTTCTGTCGCGGGAAGTAACTCGTACAGGACTGCGAAACTGTTTATTGGAAAGGCGTATACCTTGTTGCAAAAGTGATTTTAAACTGCATTTGTATTTATGAATTAAATCTGGGTATCGGCGATAAAACTTGCAAAAGGTTTTCCTTAATTTGTGATACCGATAACCTTGTTTTAAAAGTTTATCTGTAATGCAAAGATTACGTTCATTGAAATCATTATTATTGTTGCAAGCTCTTGAAAAGCGAACAAGCTGTGAGATATAAACCCCATAAGATGTTGCACGGGGAACATCGCCGTCTAAAAACGGAAAATTTACTATATTAAAATTAAAATCATCTCTTTTATCATAAATTTTAGTAGTGACATAACCATTTTCAATGGACAGATTTAGATCGAGAAAGTTTGCTTGCTTTTCTGAAGAGTTCGCTTTGTTAAGTTGTAGTTCTTTAGGATAAATCTTATTAACAAGTAATGGAAAATGGTTATTGTCTATATTTAATAAATCATCAAGGTACCTCGAGGTGTTGTTAAAAGCTGTAATTATATCATCTTGATGTTCAGTAGAAAGAGATAACATAAAGTCTCTTTCATAACAGTATAAAACAGATCAGCAACTAGGGGTGCACAATTAGTACCCATTGGGATGCCTATTACTTGTTTATAAATAGAGGTACCGAATCTAACATAAATATTATCTAGTAAGAAAGTTAGCGACTCTATAAGGTCTTGACAAGTCCATAAGGTATAATTATCATAAGAACCATCTGTAAAAAATGCCCTATGTTCATTACAAGCGATGAAGGCTTTATTCTCTCTAGCAAACGTTTTTTCGATGAGACTGGTTAGTTTGTCTCTTATTAAATTATGAGGGAGCGAAGTGTATAATGTTGAGAAATCGTAAGAAAACAAACAGAACGCCCGATAATTATTTGATTTAAGCTTATTCAAAACGTCATTTGAATTCTTAATCGACCAAAATAAATTTTTGCCAGAAGTTTCAAAAACCTTATCACAATACCTAATTACGTGTTCTTTTATAGCTGTAAGACAAGATGTTAAGAGCACAGATAATTTAGTAGTAGTGCAAGAACTAGAGTTAGCAATAAATCTTGCTTTATACGGTGTTTTATGCATTTTAGGTAACCAATACATAGTAGGTACTTTGTCTTGTTTCGGCTCAATACTGATTCTAAATTTTGTAATTTGTAGAGTGTGTGCAGTAACAATATCACTCTCAGATGAAGAAGTCAGTATATAAGCATTAGTGCTGTTCAGTTCTTCAGTTTGAATATTAATATAGTGTATTCGTCAAACTATAATTACATTATTAGAAGCCTTATCAGCAGGTGTTAAAACAAATCTGTTATGAATGTCTTGAATTCCTTTTTTCAAATGACGAAAGTTAAAACGAGGTCGAGGTGGTAATAAAGCAATGTTTCTTTCATAAAATGATATACGGGTGTCAATTATTTTGAATATGTGCTTTTTCCAGCTAGAAAGTGCATTAGGCTCGGCATGTTCTCTTTTGCACCATTTATTGCAAAATAAGTTCAAAGACTCGGCAATTTCTGCACGGCATGCATTAAAGTCAATTTTGGATGATATTCTATATTTGGGACCTTTAGAAATTAGATTACGAATTCTAGAGTCTTTGATTAAATTAAGATCACCGGTAACAATATGACCGGCAGGCTTAAAGCAATATTTAGAAGTTAAACAATCTCAAGATTTTGGTGTATTTTCAATGATCTGTAAATCCGATGTAATTTTATTGTAATTAAAAATTGTATTTCTAGTTGGTTTGTTGTATTTATAACAAACCATAGGCGATTCAGTATTCTTAAAATAAATAGGAACCGCCGATTGAACTGTTTTATCTTTAAATATACTAGGAAGGTCAATAAAATCTATTCCTTTATTTAAAAAAGAAATTTTAAGGAAATGTCTTTGATGGTCAGATTCCAAGTCAATATGCGGCCTGAGAACATGCCGAGTATAACACTGAATAAGACTAGCAACCTCGTAAAATGGATGGGTTCTAATGACGATGTCGTCGGCTTCCTCATCCAGTTTCTGCAAACTTGATATAGAAAGAGAAGCTAACCTAGATAGCATAGCGTGTCTGCCAGATTGTTTTAAAATAATAAAAAGCTCTAGGCCTTGTGGTTTCAGACAAGAAGATTTTTAAAGTTTTCCCTTTCGGTTGCCATGGCAACCAGAGTTCTGCATGGAATTGATTTCTTTGAACAACTTTGGAAGAGCTTCATGCAAGGAACATCCGTGGCAAGTTTCATCAAAATTGGCCAAGCCGTTTCAGAGAAGAAGTCGATTGAAGCAATTGTTGACGACGGACGACGGACGACGCACGACGCACGACGGACGACGGACGACGGACATCAGGCGGTCACAAAAGCTTACCCTGTCACTTTGTGACAGGTGAGCTAAAAAATCAAAGCTAGCTCTTGTTGATATTGTTCTTAATCATCCCTGAAATGTACACTGTATGCTGTAAAAATCGAATTCAATCCGTTTTTAAGATAAATTATGATAAATATTAAGTTTAGGCCGCTAGGCCGCCAGGCTTCGAAAACTTCAAAAAAAATCAACACTAGTTCTTGTTGATATTTTGCTTATTCACCCCTGAAAAGTACATTACATGCTGAAAAATCGATTTCAGGACATTTTTAAGATAAACATAAATTTTGATAAATTTTAAGTTTAGGCCGCTAGGCCGCTAGGCCGTCAGGCCGCCAGGCCGCTAGGCCGCCAGGCTTCGAAAAGTTAAAAAAATCAAAGCTAGTTCTTGATATTTTACTTAATCATCAACTGAAATGTAATTTACAAAGAGTACATGGGAGTAAATGTACACAGAGATTCCGAGTCGTCTTTGCAGATAAGCTAGAACTTTGTTAAATAATTTATTTTAATGAAATAAAAGCTAAATCATGTCGATAACTTTCTTATACATCCCTGCAATTTACATTATATGCTGTAAAAATAGATTTCAATCCGTTTTTAAGATCAACCTAAATTGTGATAAAGGTAGCCATCTTCACGCCCCTAGGCCGCCAGGCCATTAACTTCACGCCGCCAGGCCGCTAGGCAGCCAGGCCGCTAACTTCACGCCACCAGGCCGCTAGGCCGCTAACTTCACGCCGCTAGGCCGCTAATTTCACGCCGCCAGGCCGCTAGGCCGCTAACTTCACACATCTCAAATTGCTAAGACTATTAATGCGCTTTTATCCGGAAATCGTGATATGTCAACATCTGGTTACATGATCTATAGATAAATTCGTTGATACTTAAACATTTTAACAACAGAACAGTCCTAATAAATTATGGCGTTTGTGTTCAACGAATAAATAATTTGAATGTTTTTAAATGTTACGAATACTTCACAACCAAAAATGATTGATTCTGTCTTGAAATAAACAAAGGATGGGTACTCTGATTGTTTGTTGTAGGAGTATCATTGGTAGAATAAAATTCAAATATTCAGATACCGGCTTTCATTAAAGATGGGAATATTTATAGTACAATAGGGTTGCATATCCAGTTTAGATTGCTTAGGTTTGACAGTTGTAATTTTGGCATAAACGCCCAAGCGCTTTAATAAACATGTATAAAATGTTTTGCCAAGACTTGTTCTAATTCACGTCGTTATGTGGATAAAGAATCCATATACAGTCAAACCTGTCTACAAAGACCACTCAGGGGACAGCCCAAAAGTGGTCTTTAAAGACAAGTGGTCTTTGTTCAGAGGTAAATTTGTTCTTTAAATCAGTCAGTGGGACAAATGAAGTGTGGTCTTTATCAGCAGGTGGTCTTTGTTTACAGGTGGTCTTTAGCACAGGTTTGACTGTAATATTTGCTAAAACAAATACATTTGCTGACACACCCAGCAATTAAAGGACCCCGATATACTTAATTATTGGGAGGTGTAGATACCTAGCAAATAGTTATTACACGATCTCTATTGGTCAATGATATCTGTCTCTTTAAGTAATTGACAGGTGATCCCTTGTGCGCGACAACTTGACATTTTTATGGCATGTCTCCTTCGAAATCAATCGCCGCCTGTATATTCATAACATGGTGTCAGAAGTTCATAAGACAGGCTAAGCCGGAAACGAAACTTAATTTAGCCGTGGAGAGAACACTGGCTGTCAGTTGAAGTCGTTTAGTGTTAAACGCGAGGAATGATGACTGGACACTTTTAATCAAAGAAGCTTGGTTGATAAATAAATTATTATCAAAAATATCATAACGCTAATTTATTATAACTTATTCAACGAGAAAATATATTTTCAAAAAGGAATTTTATGATGAAAAAAAAGTTGTAGGTACATATTCCCAATTACGTTAATACAGCGAGCTATCATTTTTCCCGTAGAGCAGTCACGTGACTAGAAAGGGGAGGTAACCAAAAAAATCATCGAATTATTGGAAAGGCGTTTAGTGTTTTTTTTATTTATTAAAGAGCCGGTCACAGCCAGTCGTACTTGCAAGTGCGTGCTGTGTACTTGAAAAAAAAACGTGGGAAACATTTAGGGATCCATACGTGTTGTGTACCGCCTCCGTATAGATTTGGGAGCACGCAGACCCGCCGTAGCATGTTTAGTGCATGTAAAACTATCTCTGCGTTCAAGCTGCGGGCGAGCTACGGATTCACCCCCAGCACGGGTGACGCCCGTCCACGAGCGGATACCGCACTGCCTCCGCGAGTCTTAATTCAAAACTCTCATCGTCACTTACTCCACATGCCGCGCACGTAATATGAACGTCGTCGTGCGTGGTCCGTGCTTACTAGGTAATTCCTCAGCTCAACTGTCCAAAACGCGCATAGACTCAGACGGATCTTACCGAGCAAGTACGTGCTCCGCAATTAAAACGCCCGGTGTGCGCACTGACCTCTGCAGTATATAAAAGTCGAACCGAAGGATAAGTGCCAGCATTTGTCTTCAAGATGCCACCGAAGTAAACAGCGAGGAAAGACGCCAAAAAGAAGCGAGCGGATACTGCAAGGTGGTTTTGCAGCAACAGAATTCCCAATATCTGCTGTTGTAGGGGCGGCATTTCAAGGCAGCGGCAGCTGTGATTTCCGGTGAGCAGCGATAGGTCGTCTTTACATGTATATATATAATCCAACAGCTGCCGAAATAAACTCACGTTAACCGCACTTGCACGCGCTTACAACGGGCGAGCGAGTAAGAACACACATTTGTCTTCATAAATACGCAACAACTATAATACTGCAACTGCATGTTTGTAAGCACACCTTACATACATCAACAATTTAAAGGCGAATTCTTTACTATTGAAAATGCAGAGATTAACATGATTAATTTATTCACATTCATTGAAAAAAAATGAGATTCAGACCATAAAAGCAAATTCATGACCGTCTGAATTTGCTAATTTTATGCTATTGGAGACAGACACTGACAATAGCTCATCAACCAATGGGGCGATTTTAAAATTCTTTTTTATAGCTACGCTTAGTTTTTAAATGTATTTGCAATGTAAAATTACACTAGACATATATTATATAAATATCACATCCCATTGGGGGAATCAGTACGAAATGTTAACCCAAGAGAAGTAATGTCAACCGAGGCGTTAGCCGAGGTTGACATTACCTTCTCAAGGGTTAACATTTCGTACTGTTTCCCCCAATGGGATGTGATATTTATTTTATTACACCGAACATTTGTTTTTTTAGAGATCTTGACTATGACCAAATTTCGTTTGGGAACAAAATCAAGCGCCGGAAGTCCAAAATCAATAATGCTCAATAAGCGGCTACAAATAATGATCAAAATGCGTTTATCTCCCTTGGTCAATTACGCATGCGTAGAAGTTAATTTGTAATCGGATTTCCAAGATATTTATTTTTAGATCCACGCGAGGGTGACATGATGCTGTCGCATATGTGACAGTAGCGATTATCTCCCTGTGACGTCACATTACGCTATATAGTAAACTAATCACGTGAGGTGTAATAATCCAAACTACGTCTTTACTACGAATTCACAACAAAAGATATTTGTTCCCATAAGAAGCTGGAAAGAGATATCACAATTTTATTTCTCACAGGAGACAAACTTGATATTATAATAACGTAAGTCGAAGAATTTGCGCTGGATCAAATACTCCAACAAAACCAATTTGTTGACTGTGACCTAGCTTTTTCAATAAGGTTGTATTCCTCCGCAATAAAATACCGCCAATACCAGACGGATATTGGAAGTCAGATAAAAAAAATCGTCAGATGTTGCTCTCGAGATTTGATAAAATTGTTTGTTAACCTATTTGCGAATGCTTAAGAACTTTATTGCTAGTGTCATAAATAATTCTCAAAGATCCCCAAAAGATACATTTAAAGGTCAAATATGTGTATTCAGTACTTTTTTAACTAACAACAGACTTATTTATGTAAGAGCGAAACAGTTTGACGGGTTTTTTTCTGAAATGAAATCCTACCCACTCGATTCATCTAATGACAACATGCTGGATTATTGAACTAGGCATTATAGGTTTATATTTTTATTTTTACGGTATACAATCTGTAGGTATGGTGCGTTATCGACAATCTTGATAACATATGACAAGCAAGTGAATTCAAAACATAGTTGGTTAACAAATACATATAATTAAAAGTTGATTATTATTACTAACAAAACATTTAAACATTTACAATTTTGATATCATCATGTCCTCTTAATGAAAAATGATCAGCGACATAATATTTAATACGGCCATAGATGCTATAGGACTATGACTGGTCTCCTAACTCATTCTTTTATCATTGGCAGATCATGATCGCTATTGAAGTGAATATATACAAACTTAGCTCTTTGAAACAATTTATAATTTCCTAGCATCATGAGATCTTTAAGGAACAAAAGAGATAGGCAAATGTTGACTTGAAAAATATTGATTGAACACATCCTTGAATGTGCTTATTAGTTTTCGTCACTTTAACATGGTACCCGTCACTAGGAAATTTGGAAAACTAGGGAACTTCGGTCAGTTAACGTCAATTCTTGCAATCACGACATGAACTTAAGTATTAGGCATTACATATTATAAATGCATTTCGCGCTAAGTATATTATCGTTACTCTAGGCTTTGTACATGTAAGAGGAATAACTTTAATACTCATACCATTAATCTGAACAACAGTTACTTCCCTTTGATAATCGTGTGCGGACATTTTATAAAAAAGTGTGTTGGGATAAAGACTTCTTGCTCGTTGTAGAAGAAAAAGTGAAATTAATGAATTATCTCTTGAATGTTCTTCTTGAAAGCTAGCTGTAGTTTAACAATGCTATTTATACTTATGGTATTTTAAAAAATGTAGTGTAGGTGCGAAGTTGCAGATAGCACTTTGTTTAAATCTCCAGTTATATGTATCTTCTATATTATATTATGTGGTCTTTTGTATTTACAAGATCAGTGTGTTTTAAATGTATTCTCGCTCTGTCTCTCTTCTTATTTGCAATGTGGGGAGACAATATTTCACAATTTAATTTTTCCTGTCTATTTAACTTTAAGGACAAAATCGAATTTCAAAACAATTTAAGACGTTCAAGACAATTATAAAATGGCGATAATGAAAGGTTCTCATCTGTATTTATTTCATTAGACTCAATAATATGCTTGGGATGTTTCCATGAACAGAAAAATATTATTTTGTCAATACAAACGTTGTCCATTGTTAATCATGCCTTCAGGTTGCTTTACTTTAAGCCATACCTTTTGTTATTGTTTTAGCATCCGCAAAAGAAGTAGACCCAAGTCCGATTCGACAAAAAATTGATTGACAGCATAATCAATTTGGAAGTAAAATAAAGCGTTTTGATTGGAGCGGAAGTTCTACAATGTAGCAGTTGTCGCATTACAAAAAATATAGTCGGCGTCTTTTGAAGTGCTGCAGCGCAACAGGTGTTTATGGAGGTTAATCGCTGGGTCAATATCTAATTGAAATCAAAATTTGTATTAACACTTCAGAATTACAATGCAATGCTTTTGTCTGCTTTAAGTCAAAGTAAATCTGCATTGTAAATCTAAAGATTAAAACTTATCTTTATAGGTTGGACTCAGGGTTGGAAGTTTTACTCGGATATTTAATGTGGCAAATGAAGGGAAGCGACTTCTTTTTAATTAGTATGTAAATCTTTGTAATAAAATTCATAAATTTATGTAACGTTATTTAACATGAAATTCGATATGCATATAACGCTGTAAATTGTGATCTATCTGATTGTGATTCATTGTATCACATTTTAAGTCCGGAAATATATTCATTTGGTTCCTTTTTTGTACAAAATAAATCTGACAAAATTGCTGATTGGAAAGTAATTAGAAACATTTTATAAAAACGTTTTACGTTTTAACAATATGTAGTGTTAACAGATGAGAAGAAAAATCAACACTCAACGGGCTGTCAATTTCTTGTATTAAAGCCAAATGGGTCTGAGCTCCTTGTGATTGAGAAAATCCCTTTTTACCGTATATTTGATTTGTTGCCTAAAATTTATTATAGACTCAATAAATATACTTATCATTGCATAATGCAGTTAAATGCAATTGTTTTTTCGATAGGATAGGAAAACGTAAACGTTTTCTAAAATTGTAAATCGAACTTTTTACAAACGGTTATTACAACTAGTGTTAATTGTTGACCATTTAGTACAATGACTGTCTTGTATTGCTGGTAAAATCATAAAAATCCTACTTTAACTTGGAATGATATTGCCCCTATCTGGGATCACACCCGCACCGTCACGGCGACAACGCCTAACCCTCCAATTCCGACAACCCAACCAATTGAGCAAACTGGGACAATCCAAAAAAAGGTTGATTGAATAGCCTTGGAAGCGCAAAGAGATTAACAAAGAAAGTAAGATCAATGTTATTATCTGTGCAAGAATGATTTTAGATCAAGTGGAGACCCTAGAGTTCGACATACGGTATGGGGCTTGCTGTTTAGCGGCGTATTACAACGGCTTCCTAACTGCTGTAATCACTCGGCTGTGCAGAGGATTTGCTCCATGAGATGTGAAAAAGATGCAAAAGTGTATGTCAAATCGATTCATTGAAGTAATGTATTTTACTCATAGGAGCATGTGGGTTCTCAATTTACAAAAATGCTTTAAACCTTAATTGATTAAGGTACTAGCCATGCATTACTAGTATTTAATTAGATAAGTTACTCAGTATCGACGACAGCCTGGAAGTCAATCGCGGAATAATACGATCAAATGCATGGACTGACCTTAAAGAAATTAATAAATAAACTCAAATACGTTCGTCTATTTTATGTCTTTACTTGATATATTGAGCAGCTGACACTAACACTTCCATTTTAAATTGTGTAGTAGATTAAACATAAATATTTAGACAGACCAAACAAGTGCCCATATGTACAATTAATATGTACAATTAAAGACCACAAAACGTTTTACAACAAAAAATAAAAAAAGACGCATGCGTCCTTAATTAACACCATCTTACACGAAAAACGAAGAGTCTACCACATGAAATAACTTAAGAATTGTGTTACATGTTGAGGACTTCTCATGATGGTGATTTTTGATTTGTATAGAGATTCTCAAGATATACCGATCTATTTGTCTAAAGTTCCGAATCCTCAAAAAATTGCCTAGTGTTAAATATTAAAATGTACAGATCTTCATTTATTTACTAATCCATTAATATTTTGAAAATGTATGTATGGGTACTGAAGTTTTAAATTTTAAAACAAAAACATGTCTAAGAAACAACTTTTCACAATTTTTAAACATGTTTCGTAAATTACTAGAACTGTACCTATATATTTTGGGAAAATTCTAACAATTGTTTGATTTTTAGCTAATGTTCCTATGTTCGTGATATTTCTTGAATGTGTATAAAAATTCAACTGAGAAAAGTTTACAATTAAAAATTCTACTGAGAAAGTTTACAATTCACTAAACAGTTAATAAAGTTTCTGGTGTCAGCTTCTTTAACGAACTTACGTCGCATGCTCCTTTTCCTCTCTTTCGGAAGCATCATGGCTGTCAAAGTAAATATTTGAGACGACGCACCCAAAAACAAAGAGGATTTTAGCGTTAGATCGAAAAAAGGTACAAGTTGATGGTAGATAATGATTGAAAAATATGAATTTTATGTATAGGCCGTGTGAATATTTCATAGAAGCGGAAAGACACTAGGTAATGCCGTAACCAAAATGGTTTTTGCGATCACCTCATCGATGTCGACATAAACGTTTGGGTATGTTTGAGCCGATATGAAAAGCTCTCGCAAAAAAATCGGTTTGAGGAAATTCCAATCGGTTTTCGCGACATGTTAGCATGATGCAAGACTCATCTATTGCTGTATTGTTTAAGCTAGATTTGTTTGTTTAAATGATAAAATTTTTCAGTTCTTTGAGGTCACTATCAGCGTATGGGACCCGCTTCTTGGGGACCTTTATTTATATATATCAAAAAACCAAAAACTTTTTTTCTCTATTGGAATTTTATTTTTTAACAATGATACGGACACCTGTGAAATAAACTAGTAGAAAACTAATGAAATTTTACAATTCAAAAAAGGCGTCATACAAGCCCTTTTCTAGCTAACTTTATTTTATTAATAATTATCAGAGCTTTTAATTGCAGTTGTTTTGTCTCAAATATTTTTTTTCAGTATCTCGGTCGACGGTTTCGATCCAGATTGGTGCAACTCCTGGTAGCAATACTCGGCATGCTCCAGACGGTATTTTTTTCTGTTTGTGAAATTTCCCGTGTGATGATTTACATAATAAAGTTAACGCTTTAGTTCAAAGAACAACTGCATAGATCTTTTCAATTACTGTACACTCGATTTATTGTAGCAGAATAAAATTAAAGCTATTGCTGCGTTGTTTTGCCTTTGATTTGTGCTTATTACTGCCTGTTTGCTGAAATATTAATAATTATGTTTCAAAATGAATAGAAATTAATGAGTTGCATATGTATCTTCTAAAAAGAGGTGAAATATGCATATCAGGAATCGCCATATTCAGAAAAACAACCTCCCCACACAGTCAAGAAGAAGAGAGAGGGAGAGAGCATGGTTAATAAAATGATCAGTTTCAAAAGAGACACCACTAACAATTAACTAAAATGAGAACCCGAGGGGTTACCGCCTTGGAACGGTCAGTGGCAAATCAAATTGCCACTGGGGGTTTAAACCAGGTTCTAGGGTGCACCAACCTCACACTTGCCCCAACAGGTTCTCATATCACAAAACAAATACACGTTGTCTTGATGATACAACTCCAACCCACTTATTGGCTCAACAATGTTGCATGCCAAAGCACACAAACATATAAAACATAAGAATCTAATAGCATTGAAAAGCCAAAGAGGCGGGTACTCAATGATCTTACAGAGACCAGAGCTCCTGTAGTAAAATCAGCAAGAACAGGATGACAGGGATAAAAGAAACAAATCGAGCTTCTAGGTTCTTTT
Organism: Corbicula japonica; assembly: GCA_038501625.1. Lineage (NCBI taxonomy): Eukaryota > Metazoa > Mollusca > Bivalvia > Venerida > Cyrenidae > Corbicula > Corbicula japonica. The sequence goes on from JAZAYU010000076.1 coordinate 2,884,068, forward strand.
AAGAAAAGATTTTCCCATAAACCTTCATAAACTCTTAAACCCCTGCCACCGTCGTGCAACCAAAGAGGTAAGCATAACGATCAACTGTAGAAGGGTTAATCACCAGGCATGCAGAGCGCTGTAAAATATCATGTTGGTAACCTTTCTTTTTAAATTTACAGATGGTTTTTACGAATAACCGGGAGAAATTAACATTGCCCTTTATCTTCTTAAGTTTATAAATTAAAGCGTATGCCACACAATAATAAACAAATGCTTAAACATGTCGTATCTACTCGTATTTGAGATTTAAACAGCCATTTATGGAAACAAATGATTTTGCCTGTAATTTCGCGAAGCATTTTCTATATGTATTGTCCAAAACTGAAATAACCTGTAAATTATTGTAAAAGCTAATCAGATGTAGAAAAGAGAGTAATTGTTTTGTTGTTAAAATTTATAATACTTATTATTTCAGCTGTTATACATGTACATGAGCATAGTCCTTTTGGCTCCAGCTTTAGCATTGGAAGCAGGTAATCGACAACTGGTTGATGCCTTTTTGAGATAAAAGAACATATTAATTATAAAAATCACACTTTCCATCATTTAACCAATTGCAATAATTAATACCTCTTACAAAACCTTGATATACAGTGTAAAGGTAACAGAAAAAAAGTGATACACTATTAAAACAATTTAAAATTAATGTGAAAGTTTATTCAATCCGTAAAATGATAAAATGGTGCTTAACAAAACGATGTGAATAGATCTATGCACTTGACCTTTTCAGTGGCTGGTGTACCATTGTGGATGTCTGCGATTATTATTGAAGTTGAAGGAACAGTTTACACATCAATATTAAATACATCTCAATGTCAAGTACAAGCATGTTTTGAATCTAAACGCGCATTTGTCGGTTTTCAGTAAGAAACATATATCTCAATTTAATATCAAAATATATACTAATGGACAAAAGTCTTGCACGGTATGGTTTTCTGTAATACCTGTTAAACGCGTGAAATCCAAAACAATGCCAGTACTCACCTGTCATCAATTTATAATTGACAGAACATTGTTCATTGTTTATCACGCCGTCAGACATACCTTAAACACGATCTATTTTAAAAAGGGAAATAACTTTCCAGACCCTTTTTTCAAGTCGTATTTGATGTTATTTTATCATCTAAAGAATTGTTTTTTTCATTTAAGTGTAATGTGTACTGTAAAATAAGAGTCTAAAATAAACAATAACAAAACTGACTGAGAACATTTTTCTTTATTAACAAGAAGAGAGGAACGTTCCTCCCTCTATAATATAATAAAACATGTCATAAAATGCCTGGATTGGTTCTTTCCTTCACGATTTCATGAATTGCATTTATTTCAACGCAGTAGTAATAGGCAAGGGTGGAACGTTCCTTCCTTCACATTTTCATACATTGCATAGATTTCAACTCAGCAATACAAATGCAAGGATGGAACGTTCCTCCCTTCACAATTTCATGAATTGCATTTATTTCAAACCAGCAATATAAAGCAAGGGTGGAACGTTCCTCTCTTCACGAATTCATAAATTTCATTGATTTCAACCCAGCAATACATAGACAAGAGTGGAACGTTCCTCCCTTCACAGTTTCATGAATTGCATAGATTTCAACTCAGCAATACAAAGACAAAGGTGGAACATTCCTCTCTTCAGGATTTCATGAATTGCATATATTTAAACTAAGCAATAGAAAGACAAGGGTGGAACGTTCCTCCCTTCACAATTTCATGAATTGCATATATTTCAACCCAACAATACAAAGACAAGGGTGGAACGTTCCTCTCTTCACAATTTAATACATTGCATATATTTCAACTTAACAATACAAAGACAAGGGTGGAACGTTGCTCCCTTCACGATTTCATAAATTTCATTGATTTCAACCCAGCAATACAAAGACAAGGGAGGAACGGTCCTCCCTTCACAATTTCATGAATTGCATAGATTTCAACTCAGCAATACAAAAGCAAGGGAGAACGTTCCTCCCTTCACGATTTCATGAACTGCATAGATTTCAACTCAGCAAAACAAAAGCAAGGGAGGAACGTTCCTCCCTTCACAATTTCATGAATTGCATAGATTTCAACTCAGCAATACAAAAGCAAGGGAGGAACGTTCCTCCCTTCACAATTTCATGAATTGCATAGATTTCAACCCAGCAATATAAATACAAGGGTGGAACGTTCGTCTCTTCGTGATTTCATGAATTGCAATTATTTCAACCCCAGCAATACCAGGACAAGGGAGGAACGTTCCTCCCTTCACAATGTAATAAAAATGGCATAAAATGCCTGGAATGGTTCCTTCCTTCACAATTTCATGAATTGCATAGATTTCAACTCAGCAATACAAAGATAAGGGTGGAAAGTTCCTCCTTTCAAAGTTTCATGAACTGTATGGATTTCAACTCGGCAATACAAAGACAAGGGAGGAACGTTCCTCCCTTCACAATTTCATGAATTGCATAGATTTCAACTCAGCAATACAAAGACTAGGATGGAACGTTCCTCCCTTCACAATTTCTTGAATTGCATATATTTTAACCATGCAATATAGCGACAAGGGTGGAACGTTCCTCCCTTCACAATTTCATGAATTGCATAGATTTCAACTCAGCAATACAAAGCCAAGGGTGGAATGTTCCTTCCTTCACAATTTCATGAATTGCATAGATTTCAACTCAGCAATACAAAGACCAGGGGGAACGTTCCTCCCTTCACAATTACATGAATTGCATTTATTTCAACCCAGAAATTCAAAGACACGGGTGGAACGTTCCTCCCTTCACAATTTCATAAATTTCATAGATTTCAACTGTAATACAAATGCAAGGGTGGAACGTTCCTCCCGTCACAATTTCATAAATTGCACAATTCAACATTGCAATACAAAGACAAGGGTGGAACTAGCTCAACTACCTGTAACACAAAGATGAAACTTTATTAATAAATTCAAGGCAATACAAAACACACATTGCATGTATTGATGAAATTGTCATAAGGCTAGACACTTAAATAAAAATCTTAATAATGAATACTGTATAGCGCTTAATATGGCGGTGTCAAATTTTTGCTTATTCTTAACTGTTTAAAATTGGCGGGGTCATAAATTGGCGCAAACAAACCAGACCGCAGAAATAAAATCCCTAATGACATGTCTAACATTGGCGCTAACAAAGATTGTCAAAAATAAAACATTTGCATTCAGTATCAAACACCACATCATTTTAATACCAGTGTGAAAACAATATCTCAGCTTTCTAATAATATATTGCTTTATTTGATTACGACATATTCTAACTATATTTTTATATCAAACTGAGAAAACTGCGACAAAATATGTGCTAGTGTATCATAGTTGTCAACCTTCCAGATATTAAAATGGCAGTGTTATTAATTGACTGACTTTTATAAGCGGTGTTTTATATTGGCGGAACTGACCCTGACTGCCAATATAGCCAAAATTAAATCCCCGCCAAAATAAGTTTTAAGCAATAATTTTTGAATACTGGTTGAGTCATATGGACAATGTATAGCAAGTGATTTCCAAAAGTAAAAAGGGAGATAACCATTTATCAATTTTGGAAAAAGTTATTATTATTGTGTGGTAAACAGATTTACAGGGTTTGTTGGAAAAATTATTCTCAATTGAATCAGATTAATTATAACTTAAAAATTGTATTTTAAGATGAACCAGGGGAGATAACTCAGCAACGTTATACCGGTAGTCGAATTAAATGATTTTGCCAGGTGCACAACTTCCAATATCTATCTAACTATGATCAACATGTATTATGTACAACACTGTAAAATAACTGTTCATAACATTTTATTAAGGAACACATGTCCCTATGTACACCTGTACAGGTCTCTTCATTGTACAACTATCATAAATGATAATCTGGTAAACATCTTATATTTTATTATCCAAAAATCTTTAGTGCACATCTTATTTAATTGACATAATGATACAGCTAATTTATTCTTAAAATAATCAAAGTAGAGTTTAACTCTTTTCCCCATAAATATGCATTTTTACGCATGTGCAACCAGTGTAGATCCAGATCAGCTGGCATATCAGTGCCGTCTGATCAGGATCTGCACTGGTCGCATTTTGGTCAGAAATAACCTAAAGAATCAAAGAGCTGACAGTGCAGAACCTAATCAGACGGCATGGATGTTCTGGCTGATCTGGATCTACACTGTTCACCCATGCAATAAAGGTGTATCTATGGAGGAAAGTTTAATGAAGTCTTGCCGAAATACAAAACACAAGAAATCATAAATCATTACATCTTTGATCATGTGTCATTACTTTTTGAAAACAAATCAAGATATTAAAAAATCAATCACAAATCAAAGTTGAACCCCTTCCTCCATATATACACATTTTAACGCATGTGTGCCCAGTGTAGATCCAGATCAGCCGGCACATTCGTGCCTTCTGATCAGGATCTGCATTGGGCGCATTTTGGCCAGAAATAACCTAAAGAATCAAAACGCAGTCAGTGCAGAACCAAATCAGATGGTATGGATGTGCTGGCTGATCTGGATCTACACTGTTTGCCCATGCAATAAAGGTATATCTGTGGAGGAAAGGGTTAATGAAGTCTTGTCGAAATACAAAACACAAGAAATCACAAATCATTTCATCTTTGATCATATTTCTTTACTTTTTGAAAACAAATCAATATTATAATATTAAAACAATCAACCACAAATTAAAGTTGAACCCTTTCCTCCATATATACACATTTCTACGCATATGTGACCAGTGTAGATCCAGATCAGCCAGCACATTCCAGCCTTCTGATCAGGATCTGAACTGGTCACATTTTGGTCAGAAATAACCTAAAGTATCAAAAAGTGGACAGTGCAGAACCTAATCAGATGGCATGTTCTGGCTGATCTGGATCTACACTGTTTGCCCATGCAATAAAGGTATATCTATGGAGGAAAGGGTTAATGAAGTCTTGCCAAAATACAAACCACAAGAAATTACAAATCATTACATCTTTTATAATGTTTCATTACTTTTTGAAAACAAAACAAGATATTAAACCATCAATCACAAATCAAAGTTGAACCCTTTCCTCCATATATACACATTTTAACACATATGTGACCATTGTAGATCCAGATCAGCTGGCACATTCGTGACTTCTGATCAGGATCTGAACTGGTCACATTTTGGCCAGAAATAACCCAACAAATCAAAAAGCAAACAGTTTTGATCGTGATCATACAGCAGGGATGTTCTGGCTGATCTGGATCTAAACTCTTCGCTTACGAACACAGGTGAATCAATGGTGGAAAGGGTAAATCAAACAAAAGAACAGTTTTTGATTTCATTTTTGTAAAACTATCCAAAGATATATATGAAGTCCACACAAAAATTCACAGGGTCAGTTTTCTTATGTATGATGGCTTTAGTGTTTTTACAAATCCATCGTAGAATTTTACTGTGATCTCTCCTGAAAAAATAGGAAAGACAAAATGAATAAGCATAACCAAATGAAACTATACTTGCAATTAAAGTGAATCTGGAGTTATATGCCTTTCACTCAGGATATTTTTGAGCTCTTTTGATGAGACCATATATTATTATATTATTTTGTCAACTCCTTTTTCTATCCAATTTATTTCATAAATTACTGAAAACACCCAGAAGCAAATCTCAAGATGTTCTATAAAACATGACAAGATACAAACTATACATGCCAAATGATCATTTTAGATTGGATGTGGCTGCTATTCTAAGGATGAACAGTGTTGATCCAGATTAGCCAGCACCTTTATGCTGTCTGATCAGGATCTACTTTGTTTACTTTTATTCAGGTTATTTCCTGTCAAAAAGTGACCTATGTAGATCCAAACTAGATGGCATTTGTTACATCTAATCTGGATCTACACTGTTCAGACACATGATAATATCTCTGATAATGTAGTAAAGAGTAAAACATAATGTGTTTTTATTGATGGTATGATAAATAAATAAGGAAAAACATCCTTGGATTCTTAAATCAGCCAAAGAATATTGATAAAATTGACAACAACACCACTTTAACAGTTAAACATTGTTAAAGATATAATCATTTTGAATGGTGACCTATATTGTCAAAATTCTTGTACTAAAGTAGTATTACTTGTAACTTTTAGTAGGTATAAAATGTTAATAAAAAACATGCATGTAGTTTGTGTTGATAGCTTCACTGTTCTACTGAGAATTACCCCCTAATGCCAATAATATAATGATTGACTTGACATGATCTTTTTAACTAGTGCACAGAATGAAAAATATTCAAAATGCATTAGAATTCCTTATTTGTCTGGTATGTCACACATTATTCACTGTGTCACAATGGCCAGTTAATGATCAACAGCTACAATGCATGTGAGCAGCATGTGTTATTTTACTTTTAATTATACATACCATTAGGCATTATCTTGGAAATAAACGCATCGTACCAATTTCGACCACAGTTGTCTACCCACTGGGTGAAACGTTTTCACCCTCACTATATTCAATTACCTGCAAGAAAACAGTCATATTAATTTAGGTTTCCTTCTAGTGTAAACGAAGATATATTCTACGATTGCATAGATGAGTATGTGAACTCTTTAAAAATAATTCAATTGATAGTAAATTACATGGTTGCATTAGTATCTTGATGTAAGAAATCTATTAAAGATTTCTTGTTGTTTGCTTCAATCAATTAGTCATGAAATCATAAACAAAATATTCGATTAATTGTGCATGTTAAGTAGAACTCACTGACAGATGGTGAAAACTGATATGGATTTAAAATACAGGTCATTTAAATCAGACAAGCTATTACTAGGGCTGTTGCATTAATAGCACATAAGCTTGATCTCTTAGCAAATGTATATATTTATTTTTGTTTCTGTGAAAATAAATGACATAGCTATCTTAGGAATAAGGAACAACACTGGTATGTTTGGAAACAACAGCTACTAATGTGGTACATCACTGGATTGTTAGCAAACTTTAGCAATGATGTGATGCAGTCACCAACCACAATAAAAGTTTAGTAGCTGGTGAGTAGAATAGCTCGACATTCTTTTCAGCTGTCTGGCAAATTATCAGAATTTTGAAGAAATAATTCCTCAAAAAACTTCTTATTCTACACATGTTTGTTTAACTTACTGTATCAGCTTTCCTTCTTGGTCTTTCTTTAGTTTGCGGTGTTTTCTTTGTCTTCTTTTCATTGTTCACATGGGAACAGAAAAAATATGAATTCTTAGAAAACTGTTTTTACTCTGTCCACTAAAAACTGTTTGTTTTAGTAACATTTAAGTGAACAGCAATGTCATTCCCCTATCTCCTACATTATTATATCTTAAAATTAATAAATAAGTAGCTATAATATAAACCGATCTGCAAAATCTCATGTATTTGAAGTCAAAACTCGACTTAAATGAAGTTCGAGGATTCTAACCTGCATAAAATCAAAGCAGATAAAAAAGGAACCACTCAGTGTTGTATTTTGTTTTACCCCAATTTGAAAGTTATATTACCAGAAGTTCTTTGATTAAGAAAGTTAAGTATAAATATTAATTCGAACAATCAAAGTAAAACAGACTGATGTAATGTTGTTTAGCTCCTAGTTTTATATTTCTACATATTCAATATCACAAACAACAATGTGGATGACAAGTAATTATAAGCAGTATATACTTGTGCAAGAGTGTCTGAATGTGTGTGTAGTATGCTGTTGTATTCATAGCAAAACAAATGGTAAATCTGCTTCTCCTTTGAGGAGCATGTACATTTTCCCCTGTTTTCTGAAACAATGTGTGCCATTACTCATGTTGAAATGGCTGTGTTTTCAAGGGTGCTTATTCAGAGGTCAGTCATGGCAGTTATTATTCTATATATCTGTAAAATGTAAAGAAAGAAAAAGGGAAATATGTCATTTACCACACTTATGCTTGCTCTTCTTTCGCATTCTTCTTTCAGTCTCTCCACCTCTAATTTCAAAGCACTGTTCTCGGCCTGAAAAAAGTCACCAGTTTATATTATAATCTTCAGTATATGGAATTCAAGAGTTAGTGTTGGTATATCAGTTTTTAAAACTTTAGTTACCTAATGCTATAATTACTTCATTACATAACAACCTGTTTTTAATCGGAAAGTGAAAGTTGGTGGTTAAAAAAATTAAAACCTTGGCAGTGATTAACGTTACGGGTATGATATCTAAACCCCAAGTTAAATAACAAAATCATGTCTTCAGATGCCCTTCTACATTCCATATTTTTTACAAGAGTTGATATATTGCTTCTGTCAACTGAGAATGTATATTGTATAGCTAATCTCAAATATCCCTCAGCCTTTACTCTATATATACCAGTTAATCATGTGTGCAACAAGTGTAGACTCAGATGACATAGGGCATATCCATCAGGATCTACACTATTCACCTGTAGGGTCAGAAATAACATAATGAATCACAATAAACATTGTAGGTTTAGTCTGATCTGGATCTACACTGTTCTCCTATGGATAAGAGCTATATCTTACGGAGTAAAGAGTTAAGAGCATATCTTCTGCAGCAAACAGTTACATTTATATTAATCAATTTTACAACGTTACAACAATACAAACGACAATGTACATCTTAAGTCTGTGAATGTTTGAATACCTCAAGCTCTTCATATCTTTTCCTAAGGATCCCCAGTTCTGTATTTTCGGTGGAAATGGGATGTTGTTCACCGGTCGATCTTGATATTACTTCATCCTCATCATCTGTTTCGTCAATCTACAATCACAAAGAGTGAATGACATCACATTTTTCAAATAATAAACAAAATCTATCATGCAAAAACGAGCAAGTCTTTAGTCTTAATCAATCACAATGAGTGAATGACAACACATCATTCGAGTAATAAACATAAACTATCGGGCAAAAAAGCAAGCCTTATTAATCTTACTATAATCCTTGACCATGCTTTTGAAACTGAAAAATCCACAGCGCATTTATATTGCTGATATCATTATTGTCATATTAGCTGACAGACTATGAACACCAGATGAACACATTGGACAAGCTTCTGATAGTGCAGATTTCCTTCCAAATGCAAAGAAGTTACCAAAAACATTTGCTTTTGTTTGGTCATTTCATTAATTTCATTTAACTTAATACAGATGGTTCTATAATGTTTTGTTTTTGTTTTATGATCTGGAACTCCAAGAATTTGTCTTTTTCCATGTGTAACCAGTGTAAATCCAGATCAGCCTCCACATTAATGCTGTCATATATTAGGATCATCACTTAGACTTAGCATTAAATTTTGTATAATATTTTTTTTTTCAAATAAACAACAGCGCAGATCCAGATCAGACCGATTGCTCATGTGATTAAATGTATATCCATGGAATAAAGGGCTACCCGTGATCCACAAAACTTACAGTTCCAATGGAATTTATCCTGGGAAAATGCTACTTATACTTTTTAAATGCTGTAATAAAAGCTACACTCCATATACTAAGTATGCCTGATAATTTACCCTTTCAAGCCCCTCTGACCTTGACAACATCTGACTTTCTTTTTCCTGCTGCTTCACATATGACATTCTGTTTTTAAAAAAAAGAATTCATGTTAATCAATATCATTATACACAAAAACAATCAAATTTATACAAAATATATGCCATTTTGCTGGTAAAAATAGCTATCTTAATGCCATAAATAATCTTAATGTGACTAAATATCTACAGCAACTATTAACAATAAGACTGATAAGTTATGATGACCCTTGAGCATCAACAGTTTGATGTTAATTGCACACAAATCATGTACTTTACAGAAAGACGATTTGCAATATGTTCTGAAATAGTCATTTTTAAATTAAGAAAACTACTTACACTTCAGTGCTGTTTTCATTATTTAGAAAGACCATAAGTTCAATATGTCTGCAGCTATTACACTGAAAAGTGTAAAGGATGATGCTGCTTAATATTATTGGTGAGAGCATACATGTTTATGACAAGTTTAATAAAGAAAACTAAGATAAAATACAAATAACTTTACATCTGTTTATAAAATTAATCAATTTGTTCAGTTTTAACCCTCCATGGATATGCCTTTTATCACATAGGCAACTGGGGTAATCTTAAGATAAATTGACACGTAAGCAGGTATAACCTCAATCTAAGCTGTTTGCTTCTTTATCAGAAATATCCTTTTGAATACAAAAACAATATAAATATTGTTCCGAGGGTACAGATATGCCAGCTGCTCGGATCTTTTTGCCAATGCATTAAAATTTGTATTAATGGAGTAAAAGGTTTACTGATGATATTAACATTGACCTTGTTTAATACTCTGCATTACAAAGTGAAAAAATCGCCTCCTAAAACTATTTCAAGATAATATTTTCGTTTATAGGTAGCGCCGGAAGTATAATTGACAGAACATTGTTCATTGTTTATCACGCCGTCAGACATACGTTATTGTTTTAACATCCGCACATGAATTAACACACAAAAAATTGATTGACAGCAAAATCAATTAGGAAGTAAAATACAGCGTTTTGATTGGAGCGGCTGTTCTAACAGGTGTTTACGGAGGTTGCTCGCTGGGTCAATACCTACATTGAAATCGAAATTTGTAGTAACAGTAAACAACCACAATGCAAGACCAAATGAACTGAATGTCCAACGGATGATGTTTCAATGCATCCCCACAACTAAATGTGAAATTTGAAATCATTAAACATATTAAATATAAACAATGTATTAAGACAACAACACTATCAAATTTTGGAAGAATTAAACAAAGGTTGGCATGTCAAATAGTATATTGAGTTAACTTGCTGATATTTCCTATGTTTAGTTTATGTCAGGTCAAGTTTGATGACTTTTACAGATCTTGTGCACACACCAATGGTTTTTGTGGAAGATGCGAATACAAATATTTATTTATTTTAACTATTTTTGAAATTCTTTTGTCTGCTTTTGGTAAAGGTAGATCTGCGTTGTAAATCCAAAGATTAAAACTTATCTTTATATGGTGGACTCAGGGTTGGAAGTTTTAATCGGATATTTAATGTGGCAAATGAAGGGAAGTGACTTCTTTTTAAAGAGTATGTAAATCTGTGTAGTACAATTCATTAATTTATTAAAAGTCACATGAAACTCGTTATGCAAAGAACGTTGTACATTGTGATCGATCTGAATTGAATGTGATTTATTTTTATCATATTTTATCGCCAGGTCAGGAATTACATTGGTTCTTTTTGTATTTAATAAATTTTGCGAAATTGCTAATTGGAAAGTAACGAGACACAATTTGTAAAACGATTTACGTTATAACAATATAATGTTGACAGATGAGAAGAAAAGTCAACACTTAACAAGCGGTCAAGTTCTTGTATCAAAGCCAAATTGGTCTGAGCTTTTTGATCGAGGATTCCCTTTTTTACAGTATATTTAGTTGGTTGCCTAAAACTTATTAGCGACAAATACACTTTTCTTTGCATAATGTAGTTAGATGAAATTAATGGTTTTAGGAAAACACAATCGTTTTCTGTTGTGTAAAACTTTTTTTTTCTAACGGTTATTGCATCTAGTGTTAATTGTTGATGATTAATTAAGTAGACAGAATATGTTATATTACTGGTAAAATAATAAAAATCCTAGTTCAACTTGGAAGCGAGGAAAAAATTACAAACAAAGTAAGATCTGTGATATTACCTGTACAAAAATTATTTTAGAACTAGTGGAGATCCTAGAGTTCGACACACGGTATGGGGCTCGCTGTTTAGCGGAGTATTTCAATGGCTTCCTGACTGCTGTAATCAGTCGGCTGTGCAAAGAATTTGCTCAATGCGATGTGAAAAAGATGCATAAGTGTATGTCAAATTAATTTCTTGAATTTAATGTATTTTACTAACAGGAGCATGTTGGTTCTCAATTTACAAATTGCTTTAAACCTTAAGTGATAAAGGTACTAGTCTAGCTATACATTATTTAATTATATTTGAAATTGAAAGGTTTTGAAAGAAACATTCTATTTGGTGATTTCACCGATTATTTTTCCATTTTATGTTTAATATAAATTTGTATTTGATATAGCCAGTAAAATTAGGTTTCCTTTTGTTAAAATGTTTCAAATTGACGTTTTATCATAAAAAACATAATTTATATGCTTTCGTTTGATCTTTTACCAGTTCAAAAGGTTTTACGAATAAGTAACTAAATGTAATGCATCTAATTGTTTTGAAATGTTCACCTTTTTGAATATGCCACAGTGATGTCTTGATTTTGTTTACAGCTCGACGTTTTTGAATGTACCACTGATGATTATTTGTGGGCTAATTCTCATTCTCACGGGGCTCTTACTGTATGCATACTTTGTTGTTGAGGGTTGTTGCCCTATTACATCTGGGAAAATAAGTAACGCAAATCAGGACTGGTACATGTAACATTAATTTCATTCCAGGCTTTGGTTTTGTTAATAATAATAATATTATATATTTTAATATATTTTAAAGAATCATTAAATTTCACAGGCGAAATACACTGCACTAAACTATGTACTTACAACACTTACTTAACAGTCAGATTTCTAACTCATGTAAATTGATTAAATTTGATATGGTAGCCACTGTGTATAAAACAATCACAATTTAATACTTTACAAATTTACACTTCCTGCTGAAATAATCAATTAAGTATTTATGTCTGAAGTAGTAAATGAAATTATAAACTGTTTTAGCTGGTGCCATATTTTACCAAGACCAAGAGATAACTTTTCAAGAACTTAAGCAGGCGGTACTCGCGCAAAATAGCGGCAAAAGCAGTGGTATTGATACTTTTTTTGCTGAGATATATAAACTCTCGTTCGATATTTTAGCTCCATTCCTCCTGTCGTTATTTAACAGATTATTATCCAAAAGTGAATATCCGACATCATGGGGTACCGGTATTATAGTACCAATATTTAAGGGTGGGGATATCGAGGATGCTCAAAACTATAGAGGGATAACATTGATAGACATTATTGCAAAGATTTATTCACAAATTATACTAAATCGTCTCAAAAAGTGGTCTACAAAACATGAGAAAATAATTGACAATCAATTTGGTTTTCACACAGGAAAGTCTAAAATTGATTGTATTTTTATTCTTCATTCCTTAATAGCTAAAACATTAAGCCTAAAGAAAAAAATTGTACTGTGCCTTCCTAGATTATGAAAAATGTTTTGATAAATTAGATAGATCGTATCTTTTCCATAAACTACTTAAGCAAAATGTTAGTTTGAAATTAGTTAAGGCTATCCAAAGCACGTATACTGTTGTAAAAACGTGTGTGAGGTTTAATGCAAACTTGTCTCCCGTTTTCGATTCCAATATCGAGGTGAAACAGGGGGACCCCAGCTCTAGTCTTCTATTTTTATTTTTCATAAATGACATTATGTCAAATATTAACTCTAATATAGATGGTTTATTCACAGTCAATGAGTTAAAACTTGACATCTTATTGTTTGCCGATGACGCAGTCTTATTTGCTCATACACCACAAGCATTACAGTCTATGCTTAATGATTTACAATTATACTGTGACAAATGGGGCCTTAAAGTTAACACAAAAAAAACGAAAATTATGATCTTCGAAAAAGGACGTCGCACTACACATATTTTTACATATAATAACGCAATCTTAGAAGTAGTAGATTCATTTAAGTATTTAGGAATTCATCTGTTTAAAAATGGAGGATGGTTCAGATCACAGAAACGCATAGCACAACATTCGCAATTCTCTCTTCATAATTTATTTATTGTTTTCAACCAGTTAGATTTGACAGTCAATGATAAAAATAAATTGTTTGATAGTTTAGTAGGATCTGTCCTAAATTATGGGGCAGAGGTCTGGGGATACTATGATAGTAAAAATATCGAAATTGTACATTGCAAGTTCTTGCGAAAAGTCCTGGGTGTCAAAAAATCCACTAATCTTGACGGCTTGTATGGTGAAGCGGGACGATATCCAATGAAAATAAGACGCAAACTCATTCTCATGAAGTATTGGGTAAAACTTTCAAAGGCTGATAATAGTTCATAATTAAAACAAATATTTTGTATGTTAAAACATGATGCTGATAACAACTGCACATATGGTGAACTTAATTGGGCATTCCAAAACAAGAAAATTATAAATGAAATTGGTATGTCATATATATGGGATATTGACAATTTAAATCTAACACATTTTCAGTCAATAAAACAAAGAATACTAGATATATATAAACAGAGCTGGTATGCAGGTATAAATAATTCTTACAGACTTTCATTTTACTGTATTTACAAGCATGACTTTGGTTTAGAAAAATATCTCAGTTGTATAAGCAAAAATAACTATAGATTATCTTTAACCAGATTTAGACTTTCATCATACGACCTAGCCATTGAGAAAGGAAGACATATTAATACTTAACAGAAATGATAGATTATGTGTAAACTGTAATATGAACGTTGTAGAAACAGAATATCATTTTCTTCTAGTTTGTCCAAAATATTCAGATTTACGTAAACGATTATTTAAACCATATTTCTGCAGATGGCCAAATTTACAAAAATTTGAATGTATTATGTCGTCGAATAACACAAAAATGATAAACAACTTAGCCAAATTTTTTCACTTGGCATTTTAATCCAGAAATAATATCTATTATACCAAAACTAGAACTAAAACTAGGTACTCTCATAAAATACGTATGTTATATTGTATAAATTACGATCTGTATTGCTATAACTTATTAAAAGTTGTCTTGTTAAAGGCTGTTATGATTTGTATTGCTATAACTTGTCAAAAAGTGTCTTGCTAAAGGTTGTTACCTTTTGTAGTTTTGTATTTCTGTAACTTTCCGAAAACGTTTGTCTTGGAAAACATGTTACGTCTTTAATTTTCATGTCTTTACTATACATGTATTACTTTGTGGCTATAAATTTGCTTTATGCTATTTTACGCCAATAAAGTTTATGTTATGGTATGTTCTGTCATGATTGTAATAATCGGACAGAAGCGTCATTAAATGTATTACATTCATATCTAACTGCCATCTTCACAAATATTAAAACTATGCAATTATTATTGAATTATTATTTTGTGATACACGTACTTAAAGGGATATTCGTTGCTGCTCTGTTTAGTAGGGCCCTCAGGCATTTTTCAGAGATTTATTTATTCATTCAGGTATTTTTCAGAGATTCTACATGAAAGTATTTTTCATAGATTTATTCATTCATTCAGGTATTTGGCAGAGGTGTATTCATTTATTGCCATGCGTTACTAGATATTTTTCAGAGATTTATTCATTCATTCAGGTATTTTGCAGAGATTTTTTCATTCACTGTCATGCTTTACTATGTATTTTTCAGAGGTTTATTCATTCATTCAGGTTTTTTGCAGAGATTTATTCATTATTTGCCATGCGTTACTAGGTATTTTTCAGAGATTTATTCATTCATTCAGGTATTTTTCATTTTGTTCATTCATTGCCATGCGTTACTATGTATTTCTCAGAGATTTATTCATTCATTCAGGTATTTTGCAGAGATTTATTCATTCATTGACATGCGTTACTATGTATTTTTTCAGAGATTTATTCATTCATTCATTCAGGTATTTTGCAGAGATTTATTCATTCATTGCCATGCTTTTACTAGGTATTTTTCAGAGATTTATTCATTCATTCAGGTATTTGGCAGAGATTTATTCATTCATTGTCATGCTTTACAAGGTATTTTTCAGAGATTTATTCATTCATTCAGGTATTTCGCATAGATTTATTCATTCATTGCCATGCTTTACTAGGTATTTTTCAGAGATTTATTCATTCATTCAGGTATTTGGCATAGATTTGTTCATTCATTTCCATGCCTTACTAGGTATTTTTCAGGGATTAATTTATTAATTTAGGTATTTTTCAGAGATTTATTCATTCATGCAGTAAATATTTTAGAGATTTATTCATTCATTGCCATGCGTTACTAAAAGTAATTTATTAGAATTATTGCATTATTTCTTGTTCTTGATTTCAATTTGATTACGTTTGATATTAACGTTATTACTTGGTTTGTGGCGTGGCTGTTTTTAATTTTTAAGTATGCTTCTTCACTATCACTTCTAATGAAGTAAACACAAAGTTTAAAGCTAGTATAATCTAGTACAGTAATCTTTTTGAATATTTTAGAAAGTTAACGTTAAGTATAAGTGTAATATGATTAAAAGAAAATTATTTTCCTTCCAAATTGTAATTTGAAAACCTATAAATATGTACAGCATATACATGTCCTGTGTAATGCATATTAAGAGGAATGCATTCAATATCACCGTATTGTAAATGAATAAACTAAGAATACTCTATTTCTTCTTTTAGCTTTAGAATCTATTTGATCTTGTGTGAATTCAAATTTTATGTTATCGTTAGCAAATACGTGAAAGACGCGACAAACTTTTCTTAGACTAGAAATTCAAGAAACGATTTTAGTCTAGCAAGTACGTGTCTGCATGCACATTTTCCTATACAAAATTGTATATGAAAACATAAAAAACATATTCATCAATATTTTATGAATCTTGTATGTGTCTTATAAGCAAATCCAATATATCGAACGATTTTAAAATTTATTAAAACATATTAAACAATATTTCCTATGCTACATTCTTGAACGTGTTATTATTTTATATTTTCCTAATTGTTTGATTAGCATTTACATTTATATTGAACGACTTTCCTAAACAAAATGGTATAAATAAAACATGAAGACATATAAAACAATATTTACATTCTTAGACGTCTAACTATAATGTTTCTGATTGTTTGATTAGCAACTACATGTACATGTACATGTATATTGAACGATAATGAACATATGTGCACATGCATTTTTAATTTCACCCAAGCTCTCTGTCATCCGGAATTAATGCAATGCCAGCAAATACGCTACAGGACCTTTTTGTCAACGTAATCAGTCGATTATCTCAACGGAAGAAAACACTTATTGAAAAATGTGTAGGTAAGTAACGCAGTCGATTATCTCAACGTTGAGTGTGTGGCAGAAAAAAATGCATTTAATTTTGTCAATGTACGTTAGGAGTACGGTTCCGAGAATGCAATCATTTTAAAATGTTAGAAATATTTAAGTTTAACTTCGAATATCTCACTAACTGGAAGCGAACATAAATCATTTATTTACTATATTAGATTTATATATCTTTATGTATTAAAAAGAACATTAATTTTCTTTACACATCAGGCTAATTTATATAATGCATGTACTTCGAGTGAATAAAGCTGGCAAAGTATAAGATTACTACAAATCATGCAACGGGCTTAACAGTTTAATTCTAATACACGCGGATAACTTTCAGTTTCAAGTTTTGATATATGGCGGCAGTAAACGGTTATCTGTTATATCGCAAAACCGAAGAATCACAGCCGAGACGACAAGTCGGCTTGCTCCCTACTAGCACATACCTGAAACAGAAAGGGCACATAACTGACATCACAATAACATTCAGTTTATGAAAACAAAGCAAAATTATATTCAAAACATTTCAGTTGAATTTTAAGCACCAAATAACTTTCAAATTCTGGTCGCGAAAACTAGTCGGCCGACGAGACAAAATTTCAAACATTCATCGGTTCACAGCTTTCTTATTGCCAACAACCAAAATAAATGTTTGCCACTCACACATGGTAAAATCCCTACTGTTTCATTAAATCATACTCAAAATATACCATAACCATCAAGATTTTGCACTACTCACACTTGTTTGTATGCCCGTTGAGAATTGCAAGTTAAACTGAAGGCAGAGCCGGAAATGTATTAGTTTCGCATTTCCAAGCACCTGCCTCACACTGAAAGTGTCAAAGTCAAAAAGAGCATGTCAGGCAATTTTTGGGGATCCTAGCTACACATGTGAAACTGCAAATATAGCATCTAAAAGTGTTTTAAAGTGCCATGAAGCTTGCAGTTTGCCCACTTACCCCTTATCTTCAAATATGCATCTATGGCTACTAACTCTTTACTGCTACCTATGTCTAGGGACTGGGGCTGTAAACTATATGTTACTAGCAATTAACGACACTTAATATTGTGGTAAGTGTGAGGTTGGTTTGCCGCTGACATTTAAAATGAGGTAACTATCCTCTTTTTAGCTCACCTGAGCACGAAGTGCTCATGGTGAGCTTTTGTGATCGCCTGATGACCGTCATCCGTCGTCCGTCGTCCGTGCGTCCGTGCGTCGTCAACTTTTTCTTCAAACGACTTCTTCTCCTGAACTCCTGGGCCAATCTTGCTGAAACTTGGCAGGAATATTACTTGCATGAAACTTTACCAAAATTGTTCAAATGGTTCCAGTCCATTGCCTATCTAGGTCACAGAGGATAAAAATAGATTTTGAACATGAAATTTTTAAAAATCTTCTTCTCTGAAACCGTAAGGCCTAGAACTTTGATATTTGCTGTGTAGCATCACCTAGTGGTCCTCTACCAAGATTGTTCAAATTATAGCCCTGGGGTCAAAATTGGCTCCGCCCCAGGGGTCACTTCATTTTACATAGACTTATATATGAAAAACTTTAAAAATCTTCTTGTCTGAAACCACAAGGCCTAGAGCTCAGATATTTGGCATTTAGCATCCTCTAGTAGAACTCTACAAAGTTTGTTCAAATTATTTCCCTGGGATCAAAATTGGCCCCGCCCCAGGGGTCACTTCATTTAGCATAGACTTATATAGGAAAAACTTTAAAAATCTTCTTGTCTGAAACCACAAGGCCTAGAGCTTAGATATTTGGCATTTAGCACCCTCTAGTGGAACTCTACAAAGATTGTTCAAATTATTTCCCTGGGGTCAAAATTGGCTCCGCCCCAGGGGTCACTTCATTTTACATAGACTTATATAGGAAAAACTTTAAAAATCTTCTTGTCTGAAACCACAAGGCCTAGAGCTTAGATATTTGGCATTTAGCATCCTCTAGTGGAAATCTACAAAGTTTGTTCAAATTTTTTCCCTGGGTTCAAAATTGGCCCCGCCCCAGGGGTCACTTCATTTTGCATAGACTTATATAGGAAAAACTTTAAAAATCTTCTTGTCTGAAACCACAAGGCCTAGAGCTTAGATATTTGGCATTTAGCACCCTCTAGTGGAACTCTACAAAGATTGTTCAAATTATTTCCCTGTGGTTTAAATTGGCCCCGCCCCAGGGGTCTCTTCATTTTACATAGACTTACATAGGAAAAACTTTTAAAATCTTCTTGTCTGAAACCACAAGGCCTAGAGCTTAGATATTTGGCATTTAGCACCCTCTAGTAGAACTCTACAAAGATTGTTCAAATTATTTCCCAGGGGTCAAAATTGGCCCCGCCCCAGGGGTCACTTCATTTTATATAGACTTGTATAGGAAAAACTTTAAAAATCTTCTTGTCTGAAACCACAAGCTGAGAGTACTTTTGTACTCAGGTGAGCGATATAGGGCCATGATGGCCCTCTTGTTTATGTTATTTTTGGCTGTGCGATGGATGTTGCCATTCGTGATATGTATATTTCACTTGTTTGCATACCACAAAGTAATTTCAGCGGATTTATAATTATTCTAGTATTCGTGTATGGCATGGCAGCAGTCGTGATGGCCTAAGCAGCTCGAAATTTGTCTGGGCCTGTCACCCAGGTAGTACAGTTTCTCAAGTATTTTGAGAATAATTGCAATGTACACTCGGTGGCCATAAGCAAGTCATCAAAATGTCGTTCCACAAAGTGAGAACACTGCTGCTTAGTATTGATGATAAAATTTGGACTGTTTTTCTTATGAGACTACAACTTTTCATAACTTTTATTTTTTACTGGTTACTGCATTATAGCTAGGTCTAAAAATACAGAAAGAAGTAGATTGTCATCTGCAGCAATAATAGATATGGGAAAGAAAGAAGTGACGACTGAGCAAAAAAGAAAATCGTCCTTTCTCAGGAGAAAAATTGCACACTGTTGTCACGTTCTTTGGGTCACTTATTGTAATTATTAACAAAACTCTTGAAGATGTATTTACAAAATATTGGCATATCAGGAATATTTATGTTCAGTAAACACGGCCTTTCCTCACAATCAATTGGGACCTACATATAAACAGAGTTTTCCCGCAACGTTTTAACGTCGCAGGTGAGAGAGGTGGTTCAAAATTATAACTTTGAACATTTAAAATCCCATTCATCTCATACTGTTTAGGTTTTTACATAATTATTAATTAAGTTAAGGGTCTCGTCAAAATTACATAATCTAATAAGCAAAACACATATCTTACATTTTATCGACTGGATGTGTGATCAAGGTCCTTTGGACGATCAGTAGATCACTTTGAGCATGTTGAGTTTAACTTGTACTTCTTTTGTGATATAAAAACCTGTTTGAGCAAGTATGAGGTTAGTGCACCCTAGAACCGGGTTTAAACCCTCAGTGGCAATTTATTTTGCCACTGACCGTTCTAAGGCGGTACATTGTAACCCCAGGGGTTCTCTTTTTCGATAATTGTTTTTGGCGTCTTTTTTGAATTGTTATTACAAACATGTTCTCTCTTCCTCTCTTTTTTGATGCGTGGGTAGGCTGTGTTTTGAGTGTGGCTATTCATGACATGCATATTGCACTTTTTTAAAGAGGTTAAAGATGATTTTGGTGGGACTGGGTGGGGATAGAAGTGTTGTTTTAAGGAATTCACTAGGGGTTACATATGTCAAATATTTTTTTACAATGTTGCTGGCATTGCAGAATCCAAGTTAAACGCTATATGTAAACTATCGTCTGAGATGGATCGAAGTTGAACTAATTACTGTTGCAGATAATGAATTGCACTCAAAGCGGGAATAAGCGGCGTGGGCAGTCATAAGCATTTTTATTACTGTTTGTTATTACTTAAATTGGCCGTGTTTGAGACTTAGAAAAGCACTTGCGACATTTGTCGTGATGCTTACTTCAAATGCCAGGAAAAGCATCTTCACAAAGGTGTTTATAAATAAGAGACATGTAAATAAGATAAAAAGGATAAAGAAAACTAGTCAAGTCTATCATTAGTTATACATATATCAGTTTAGTTTTCAGTTTGCAGTCGGCCTCATGACCAGACACAAACAAAAGCATCTCTAGTACATGTACTATATCTTGACATTCGCTTTCAGTTTACCTGATATGTTTTTTATTTCGCTGCAAATCAACTTAACATATCTAGTTTACGTGATGATTAGAAAATGTATACGCAAACAATTAAGCTCGTGTGATATAAATCTCCAGCTGATGGCAATTATCTTAGACCGGAACTATCCAGTAGCTGGTGCGCGCTATCAGTGAGGTAAGAAAAGAGACAAAAGATAAGTTACTCAGTATCGACGACAGCCTGGAAGTCAATCGCGGAATAGTACGATGAAATGCATGGACTGACCTTAAAGAAATAAATATTAAATAAAACTCAAATACGTTCGTCTATTTTATGTCTTTACTTGATATATTGAGCAGCTGACACTAACACTTCCATTTTCAATTGTGTAGTAGATTAAACATAAATATTTAGACAGACCAAAAAAGTGCCCAAATGCACAATAATAAAGACCACAAAAAGTTTGACAAAACAAAATAAAAAAGACGCATGCGTCCTTAATTAACACCACCTTACACGAAAAACGAAGAGTCTGCCACATGAAAAAACTTAAGAATTGTGTCTTATGTTGAGGACTTCTCATGATGGTGATTTTTGATTTGTATAGAGATTCTCAAGATATACTGGATCTATCTGTCTAAAATTCCGAATCCTCAAAAAATGCCTAGTGTTAAATATTAAAATGTACAGATCTTCATTTATTTACTAATCCATTGATATTTTGAAAACACGAGACTGATCTGACAGTCGTTTTAATTAAAAGGTCCAATTTGGTATAATGTAAGATAAAAGAAACGTACGTTGATTAAAACGTGTATTTTATTTTATTGTGTTTATTTATTGCTTGTTTGCCTTCACCCAAGACTTAAGTGTTGCTACCCTTGTATAAACATTGAAGCCGAACACGCAACGGTTGTTTCTCCATGACGTTATTCCAAGTTGTACTGGTCTATTTTTAGCATCAAAGCAAAGTAGTGGTCCACCACTGTCACCCTACAATGAATACAATAACATGTATGTATGGGTACTGAGGTTTTAAATTTTAAAACAAAAACATGTGTAAGAAACAACTTTTCACAATTTTTTAAACATGTTTCGTAAATTACTTGAACTGTACCTATATATTTTGCGAAAATTCTAACAATTGTTTGATTTTTAGCTAATCTTCCTATGTTCGTGATATTTCTTGAGTGTGTATAAAAATTCAACTGAGAAAAGTTTACAATTAAAAATTCTACTGAGAAAGTTTACAATTCACTAAACAGTTAATAAAGTTTCTGGTGTCAGCTTCTTTAACGAACTTACGTCGCATGCTCCTTCTCCTCTCTTTGATGTACACAGCTGATATTGAGACAAAGTAAAGTTCAACATATTGTCAAACTTTCTTGCACAGTAGTCCCTAGACTGAATCTCAACAGCAAGTTCTTGAATTTTCAACGGAAGCTGTCGTTCATCTAAAAACACATGCTATATAAGCAATTTACATGTATTAAACCTTTTAAAATATGTATTTACCTTTTATATCCATAACATTTATGGACATTTTTACATTGCTTATAAAGTGATTTAGAATGCTTTTATATTAAGAGAGTTGTGTTGAGGCTAGACTATTGCGCTGCATAGTCCATTCGGTGATGGTCTGGTCCGGTACGGACGGAACTGGTTGAAAGCGGAACCAGTTTTCATGCTGATGTCTTCAGTGCACACCCAGCGCCAGTAGAAATCGGTTCATCTAGACTAGACCACCTTATCTTTGGACAACCTTGGGACAGACTCGCATCAAGAAGTAATCAGTGCCTTTTCCTTTCCACCTAGTATTTATCTAGTTAAATACGCAGTGCAACAGTGTTTAAAAATCCTTAACATAAGCTCTAAATCTAAGTGCGAATATAGTGTTGATACTTATACGTTTTTTAAATGATAAAAAGGTATCACTGAGGTATGTCGTATCTTGGACATTGCTCGATATAAAACCCGAAGATGATGGGATATTAGGATATTAATTAAAAAGGTACATGTAATAAAAGGGCAAAAAGTGGCCCTTTGCTCACACAATATATGAGCTCTTGTCTGTCCGATTTGATGTTTTTGTGCATATTCTTCCGTCAATGAAAAACATGAATCGAGTAAACTGGTATCACGGTAACAGAGTTTTGGTTGTATAGATTAAAAAAACAAACGAATCACAGATGAGAGCGCATCACAAGCAATATCCGGGTACTGTATACCGCAGTGCGTAAATGTATTCTTATTTTAAAATAAAAATTATTAGTCATTGAAAAAATCTATCTCACCTACTGCAACTTATATAGAATCGGGCATATTAAGATTTACTTACCGTTCATGTAACCCAATCCGACAGTCACACAGTTACCCCCTATCTGAACCCTTCTTTCCTTCCTTTTATCTGTAATATTATTGATATTATTTTATTCTGACAATTTTTGTGCACCTTTGTCTTAAAAAGATTATTGTTACATGTATATCATACTTAGATGAGAGGTATAAAATTTAACAGAAATGTTCTTAATTATAACAATAAAAGTCAGCAATTTTATAGCATACAATTTATTTATAGCTTATCAATGTTTTACTAAAAGGTATATGCATAATTATTGTAGTTTTTTTTTTCAAAGTGAACTTGTTCAGCATAATAGCAACTATTCTTAAACAAACCATATTTAATTAAGCTCTTATTAGCTTTAGAATACATTAAGCAAAATAAAAGGAAATAAAATATCACTCGTCCAAGAGAAAGTTACAAACTATTCAATATATACATGCATTGTAAAAATGTACACACGTTTTATGTTTTCCATGTGCAACTATTCTTATAATACATGAAGCTCATTTAGCCATGATACATTATACACAGTTTAAGAGGCCCATATCATGTTTACACGAAAACCACATGCATGTTTGCACAAAGTAAAATAATATACTGAACAAAAATAAAAAGAACCCACTTGTTATGCTTACATTCTCATTAAGATATTTTCATTTAATCATGACCGCTTTGAATAATGTTTCATTAGTTAAACTCAGTTGTTTTTAAGTTAAATTGTTCATGGGAATCCTCTTTTAATCATAGATCTGAGTAACTACCCATCGAATAAAAATTAATAATTGATTATTAAAACACTACATAATCGATTCAAAGGGAGGTTATTGGAAATGGTTGCGATTTCCATCGTTGTTTAACCCTTTTCTGTATAGATAAACCTTTATTGCTAGGGCGAACAGTTTAGATCCAGATCAGACGGCACATCCGTGCCGTCTTATCAGCATCTAAACTGTTCGCTTTTTGATTCATTTGGTTATTTCTGACCAAAATGCGACCAGTGCAGATCCTGATCAGACGGCACGGATGTGCCGGCTGATCTGGATCTACACTGGTCGCACATGCGTAAAAATGCGTATATATGGAGGAAAGGGTTAATGAGGACTCGAGGTTTTAATTATGAATGTTTTGTAAGCTTATTGAATCAAGAACTGGAGAAAAATATTTAATTCCAATAAATGATTATATTCAATCTATCAATATGAACGCCTAGAGAATGGATGTGGAACGGTTAGACTGACTGCAAATGGATTTGGTGATAATTTAAAACAATGACCCGAACGTAAGGACCATCCTGTAAAGTATAAATAATAAAGGTCACTCCGTACACATAAACGAGTAGAATATAATACACAAGGCTAGAAGCATTTCATTGTTTGAAAGAAACGAGAAAGCGTAAAACAACAGTAATTTATAAAGCAGGGCGACTTGCGTTCAGGGTTGTCTTTCTCTGTTGGGACTGAGTGTTTTATCGCACTTTTCAGAGAACAGAGCTTAAGGGTTTGTAAACATTTACTTAGGGTGCGATAATGCACAATCCGTGAATGAATATTTCTTCGGCAAAATTGTACTGTTGATTGGTGTAAAAAATGAATTGCGCTCAACCCGTGGCTAGGCGGAGTGGGCAGTAATATGCATTTCCATTACTGTACATGAACAGGCTCAATCAAACCGAGTCTGCAGTATTTTCATATTTGTGGTGTTCGACGGCTGTCTAAGCTGCTCCATTTTCATCTATTTCGAAGGTTAAGTTGTTTTCAAAATGAAATGTGTCAATAATTACAAACACTATTATGAACAATATGTTGCATACACTGTAAATAGCGCACATCTCAAATACACAAGTGTTTTTGCCAGGTAAAAGAATTTGCATCCATTACCAACACTGAATATGAAACATGTCAAATTAGTAAAAGTAGCATATGCATAAGCTGAGATCTGTATATGTCAAACTACAATTTTGTTGATGAGTAAAACACTGACATGAAAACTCAGCTTTAAAAAATTCGGGAAAAAACTCCATCATGTCTTCTTGCTTTCTAGTTCAAACGCAAAATATTTTGCTCAGTTTCCATTCCGTATTAACGAGTCTTAGCATCGTATTAAATAAGTGTATAAAAAGAACCAAGAAATGCAATTAACACCCAATCTTATTTGAGAAAAACAGGACTGCATTGTTTGTAATTCAAATTAATTTATTTCTTACTGTCACCAAGAAAGGCCGGTGTGGTTCGACATTTGCCATGGCGGTCAAATTAACCAATTTGACCGTGGTGGCAAATGTCGTACCACACCGGCCTCCTAGACGAATTTCTAAAAAAAAGACTGAGCACGTGCAGTTCTGCAGATAGTTGATCTACCTAGTATTCTTGTTCATGAATGGAAACTTATTCCAAAATTGAAAATGCCTCGACTTAACAACTCAATGAGAAGGCGCTTGGAAGAATGCCGGTTCATCTCGGTGGATTTACACACTATTAGTTTAGTGATTTTTGCAACTTTTGTGTAGTAAACCCCGGTGACTTTTTTACACTGTTAAGTTAGAATAACTGTTTTATTTGATATGTATCATTTTGTGGTGTTCAATGTAATTAAAAAGATATTTTATAATATATCCAAGAGTGCAGAACTTATTTTGCCGAGCATATTTGAATTTCAGGGCACCATAAATAAAATTTGTTTAAAACGACAACTTGAAGATGCTTGTGTTGACAGAGATCAGTGTAGAATTCAGTCGGTAAATGTCCTTCATGCAGATGCGATGAACTGCCGAGATTGCAGCGTTAAATTTTAATTTAGTACATTTAAGGGGTAACCGCTCTCCTCCCAAGCGCGTTCATCGATAAGAAAATTATCAAAATCTCAATAAAGGCAAAATGCCGTTAAATGAATGTTCGTAAAGTTGGCCGCCTAGCAGCCTAGCAGCGTGAAGTTGGCCGCCTAGCAGCCTAGCAGCCTGGCAGCGTGAAGTTGGTCGCCCAGAAGCCTAGCAGCCAGGCAGCGTGAAGTTGGCCGCCCAGCAGCCTAGCAGCCTGGCAGCGTGAAGTTGGCCACCCAACAGCCTAGCAGATACTTTGGCTGCTGTGATACTTTGGCTGCTGAGCTGCTGTGGTGGCTGGGAAAAGTTGGCTGCTGGGCTGCTGTGGCGGCTGGGATACTTTGGCTGCTGGGAAAAGTTGGCTGCTGGAATACTTCGGCTGCTGAGCTGCTGTGGCGGCTATGAAAAGTTGGCTGCTGGGCTGCTGTGGCTGCTGGAATATTTTGGCTGCTGGGAAAAATTGGCTGCTGGAATACTTTGGCTGTTGAGCTGTTGTGGCGGCTGGAAAAAGTTGGCTTCTTGGCTGCTGTGGCGGCTGGGATACTTTGGCTGCTGGGAAAAGTTGGCTGCTGAAATACTCTGGCTGCTGAGCTGCTGTGGCGGCTGGGAAAAGTTGGCTGCTGGGCTGCTGTGGCAGCTGGGATACTTTGGCTGCTAGGAAAAGTTGGCTGCTGGAATACTTTGGCTGCTGAGATGCTGTGGCGGTTTGGAAAAGTTGGCTGCTAGGCTGCTGTGGCGGCTGGGTTATTTTGGCTGCTGGGAAAAGTTGGCTGCTGGAATACTTTGGCTGCTGAGCTGCTGTGACGGCTGGGAAAAGTTGGCTGCTGGGCTGCTGTGGCTGCTGGAATACTTTGGCTGCTGGGAAAAGTTGGCTGCTAGAATACTTTGGCTGCTGAGCTGCTGTGGCGGCTGGGAAACGTTGGCTGCTGGGCTGCTGTGGCGGCTGGGATACTTTGGCTGCTGGGAAAAGTTGGCTGCTGGAATACTTTGACTGCTGAGCTGCTGTGGCGGCTGGGAAAAGTTGGCTGCTGGGCTGCTGTGGCTGCTGGGATACTTTGGCTGCTGGGAAAAGTTGGCTGCTGGAATACTTTGGCTGCTGAGCTGCTGTGGCGGCTGGGAAAAGTTGGCTGCTGGGCTGATGTGGCGGCTGGGATACTTTGGCTGCTGGGAAAAGTTGGCTGCTGGAATACTTTGGCTGCTGAGCTGTTGTGGCGGCTGGGAAAAGTTGGCTGCTGGGCTGATGTGGCGGCTGGGATACTTTGGCTGCTGGGAAAAGTTGGCTGCTGGAATACTTTGGCTGCTGAGCTGCTGTGGCGGCTGGGAAACGTTGGCTGCTGGGCTGCTGTGGCGGCTGGGATACTTTGGCTGCTGGGAAAAGTTGGCTGCTGGAATATTTTGGCTGCTGAGCTGCTGTGGCGGCTGGGAAAAGTTGGCTGCTGGGCTGCTGTGGCGGCTGGGTTATTTTGGCTGCTGGGAAAAGTTGGCTGCTGGAATACTTTGGCTGCTGAGCTGCTGTGGCGGCTGGGAAAAGTTGGCTGCTGGGCTGCTGTGGCGGCTGGGATACTTTGGCTACTGGAAAAAGTTGGCTGCTGGAATACTTTGGTTGCTGAGCTGCTGTGGCGGCTGCGAAAAGTTGGCTGCTGGGCTGCTGTGGCTGCTGGGATACTTTGGCTGCTGGGAAAAGTTGGCTGCTGGAATACTTTGGCTGCTGAGCTGCTGTGGCGGCTGGGATACTTAAGCATCTGGGCTGCTGTCGCTTAATTGAAGTTGAATAATGCTTTTAAATATTTCTCACGTCAGACTTCGATTTTGAAGCCTAGTATCCTGGCAGTCGGGAAGCGAGAAGTTAAAGACTTAACGTGATTAATGTAATAACGTTATGTTATGTTATCATATCATTAAATTAACGCATTTCTTTCGATTTTTCACGTAGGTGATGTTATAATACATTTGTCAGTCTAGCATCCTCGAAGCAGATGGTTCAGACTTAAAATCATCATGCCATCATTCAAAAAACATGTACTTTACCGGTATTTCATGCTCTTTTATTTTTCAGAAATAAAATGCGAGATTTGAAAAAGAAATAGTACAAGCCATGTTGACCTTCGCGCCACAACCAAAAGAACATAGTAAAATGAGCGAAGGCAATTAAATTCTTTTCTCGCATTATAACAACTTTGGTCAAACCATTTTGCCTTTATATTTACTTGTTTGTTTTGGTGAGTATTCTAAGAAATTAAAAAGAAAAGAAATGTGTTTATGAGAAATAAAAGGACCTTACATATTGTTGTCAGTATCTTCTTAATCATTTGGGTATTTAAATTGTATTTGTTTTGCGATGATTCTTTTTTGTGTTTGATTGCAAAAAGAATTTTAGGGATTTTTAAGGTTAAACTATTTTTCTTTACTGTTCTAACTTGTATTGACGCTTTTGTCTTCTCGTAGTTGGGAAATGCATACATTTTTATGAAATCGAGTTGAAGTCAAATATCGTTGATTTAATATTTTTCTTTCACTTTTAGGTGTTTTTCGATTCTATTATAATTTTTTTCTTTTTCAAATAGTTCTAATCTGACATCGACAAATCAAATACACCCATTATTTTTTCTACATTTTCTTGGAACTGATTTGTTGGTCTTCCAACTTCACACAGACAAATTTCATATGCGTTCGCTATAGCCCGTAAATTGCCTTATTTCATTTCACTATGTTCTTTTGGTTGTGGCGCGAATGTCAACATGGCTTGTACTAAGTTTTTTATCAAATCTCGCATTCTATTTCTGGAAAATAAAAGAGTATGAAATACCGGTAGAGTACATGTTTTTTTTTGAATGATGGCATGATGATTTTAAGTCTGAACCATCTGCTTCTAGGATGCTAGACTGACAAATGTATTATAACATCACCTACGTGAAGTTTTAAACTTCTCGCTGCCAAACAGCTAGACTGCTAGGCTGCCAGTCTACTCCGCTGTTAGGCTGCCAAATCGAAGTCTTCCTTCTGAATGAAACTGACGTAATAATTCGTTTAATAGCAAATCAGCAAATTTCTTGTTTTTTTTTTTCAACGTGTATTTCATACTTTTTTAAATTTCAATTAACATAATTTTCTAAAAAATGTACGAGAACATGAAATATCGAATGAAATTCGTTAATTTAATTTAATGATAATATAAAATAACGTTATAACATTACCTACGTTAAGTCTTAAACTTCTCGCTTTCCGGCTGCTAGGCTGCTTGACTGCCGGGAAACTAGGCTACCAAATCGAAGTCTGACGTGAGAAATATTTAAAAGCATTATTTAACTTCAATTAATCGACAGCAGCCCAGCCGCTAAAGTATCCCAGCCGCCTCAGCCGCTCAGCAGCCAAAGTATTCCAGCAGCCAACTTTTCTCAGCAGCCAAAGTATCCCAGCCGCCACAGCAGCCCAGCAGCCAACTTTTCCCAGCCGCTACAGCAGCTCAGCAGCCAAAGTATTCCAGCAGCCAACTTTTTTCCCAGCAGCCAAAGTATCCCAGCCGCCACAGCAGCTCAGCGGCAAACTTTTCCCAGCCGCCACAGCAGCTCAGCAGCAAAGTATTCCAGCAGCCAACTTTTCCCAGCAGCCAAAGTATCCCAGCCGCCACAGCAGCCCAGCAGCCAACTTTTCGCAGCCGCTACAGCAGCTCAGCAGCCAAAGTATTCCAGCAGCCAACTTTTCCCAGCAGCCAAAGTATCCCAGCCGCCATAGCAGCCCAGCAGCCAACTTTTCCCAGCCGCCACAGCAGCTCAGCAGCCAAAGTATTCCAGCAGCCAACTTTTCCCAGCAGCCAAAGTATCCCGGCCGCCACATCAGCCCAGCAGCCAACTTTTCGCAGCCGCCTTAGCAGTTCAGCAGCCAAAGTATTCCAGCAGCCAACTTTTCCCAGCAGCCAAGGTATCCCAGCCGCCAAAGCAGCCCAGCAGCCAACTTTTCCCAGCCGCCACAGCAGCTCAGCAGCCAAAGTATTCCAGCAGCAAAGATATCCCACCCGCCACAGCAGCCCAGAAGCCAACTTTTCCCAGCAGCCACAGCAGCTCAGCAGCCAAAGTATTCCAGAAGCCAACTTTTCCCAGCAGCCAAAGTATCCCAGCCGCAACAGCAGCTCAGCAACCAATTTTTCCCAGCCGCCACAGCAGCTCAGCAGTCAAAGTATTCCAGCAGCCAACTTTTCCCAGCAGCCAAAGTATCACAGCTGCCACAACAGCCCAGCAGCCAACTTTTCCCAGCCGCCACAACAGCTCAGCAGCCAAAGTATTCCAGCAGCCAACTTTTCCCAGCAGCCAAAGTATCCCAGCCGCCACAGCAGCCCAGCAGCCAACTTTTCCCAGCCGCAACAGCAGCTCAGCAGCCAAAGTATTCCAGCAGCCAACTTTTTCCAGCAGCCAAAGTATCCCAGCCGTCACAGCAGCCCAGCAGCCAACTTTTCCCAGCCGCTACAGCAGCTCAGCAGCCAAAGTATTCCAGCAGCTAACTTTTCCCAGCCGCCACTGCAGCACAGCAGCTAACTTTTCCCAGCCGCCACAGCAGCTCAGCAGCCAAAGTATTCCAGCAGCCAACTTTTCCCAGACGCCAAAATATCCCAGCCGCCACAGCAGCCCAGCAGCCAACGTTTCCCAGCCGCCACAGCAGCTCAGCAGCCAAAGTATTCCAGCAGCCAACTTTTCCCAGACGCCAAAATATCCCAGCCGCCACAGCAGCCCATCAGCCAACTTTTCCCAGCCGCCACAGCAGCTCAGCAGCCAATGTATTCCAGCAGCCAACTTTTCCCAGCAGCCAAAGTATCCCAGCCGCAATAGCAGCCCAGCAGCAAACCTTTCCCAGCCGCCACAGCAGATCAGCAGCCACAGTATTCCAGCAGCCAACTTTTCCCAGCAGCAAAAGTATCCCTCTGCCACAGCAGCCCAGCAGCAAACTTTTCTAGCCGCCACAACAGCTCAGCAGCCAAAGTATTCCAGCAGCCAACTTTTCCCAGCAGCCAAAATATCCCATCCGCCACAGCAGCCCAGCAGCCAACTTTTCCCAGCCGCAACAGCAGCTCAGCAGCCAAAGTATTTCAGCAGCCAACTTTTCCCAGCAGCCAAAGTAACCAAGCCACCACAGCAGCCAAGCAGCCAACTTTTCCTAGGCGCCACAACAGCTCAGCAGCCAAAGTATTCTAGCAGCCAACTTTTCCCAGCAGCCAAAATATCCCAGCCGCCACAGCAGCCCAGCAGCCAACTTTTCCCAGCCGCCACAGCAGCTCAGCAGCCAAAGTATTCCAGCAGCCAACTTTTCCCAGCAGCCAAATTATCCCAGCCGCCACAGCAGCCCAGCAGACATTTTTTCTCAGCCGCCACAGAAGCTCAGCAGCCGAAGTATTCCAGCAGCCAACTTTTCCCAGCAGCCAAAGTATTCCATCCGCCACAGCAGCCCAGCAGCCAACTTTTCCCAGCCGCCACATCAGCTCAGCAGCCAAAGTATCACAGCAGCGAAAGTATCTGCTAGGCTGTTGGGCGGCCAACTTCACGCTGCCAGGCTGCTGGGCTGCTGGGCGGCCAACTTCACGCTGCCTGGCTGCTCGGCTGCTGGCGGCCAACTTCACGCTGCCAGGATGCTAGGCTGCTAGGCGGCCAACTTCACGAACATGTTAAATGAAACTTTGCACAAATGTACACTTGTCAAAAGTTCTAAGTGCACACTTTTCAATTTTGAATATCTCAAAGTAAAATAATCCTAATTAAAAGAAAGTTTGACTTTATGTTAAATATGATAAATCAATAATAATCATTTTAAAACCGTGCTTAATTTTTACGTATTACGTCAATCACATTGGCATACGTTATTTATACATGTATGCCATCCCGGTGCGGTAAGTTTTTTTTTTTACAATCGATTTTGTTGTCCACTTGGTCACCGACACGGACATTCAACAACACTTTATAACAATGAAACGTTTGACGCCTGAAGACCGAGAACGTGGCGTCAAAGTGCTCTTTAGTTACTATATTTTACATTTTTTTATTTAAAATCAACGATTTTATTTATAAATGCAAAATAAATACTTCATTTTTGCATAGTTTATCATTATAAGAATAAAATACGAATAGTATTTTTTTCTAGATCGTTTACGTTGAACTTTGACGTTACTCTCTTTCGTCATTAAATATTTAAGTTAATGAATGTAAACAGGAAAATATTATAATAACAATTGTTTGATAAGTGGCCTACTAATCTTTTATCTAAAATTAAAATTAATAAAACTTAGCTAAACTTCAAAATTTACTTATTCGAAAATGACGTTAATTT
Organism: Corbicula japonica; assembly: GCA_038501625.1. Classification (NCBI taxonomy): domain Eukaryota; kingdom Metazoa; phylum Mollusca; class Bivalvia; order Venerida; family Cyrenidae; genus Corbicula; species Corbicula japonica. The sequence goes on from JAZAYU010000076.1 coordinate 2,916,732, forward strand.
GGCCAGAAATATTTATTAATAAAAACGTGTCCGAATTACTGGTCTATTTTATCGAAATAATTTCAGTTTGCTCTCCTTGAAAGGTGTATATCATTAATGTATACTTATTTTGCAGATTGTAAGATACGTTAGAAAAGTAAAATAATTGTGTTGCATAATTTACAGTTTATTGTCAAAATCATTTTGATATTTCATTTTATAATTGACTATTTATAATATACATGGGACATGATAAAATAAATTACTACAAAGTTTTTTTTATTTAAATACGACTACAGGCTATTTGATATGCATATAGGTTAACGAATGTACGGGCTTAAACCAGGTCAGCGCAGCCGCGCGACCGGCTAAAGTTTAAGATTTCTCTTGTATAATCACTTACCGACTTAGAGGTTGAAATTATTATTGGTAAAATACTAGTATTCTTTTTATAACAGGGTTCAATCCGTCGGGTTTTCGTCGGCAGTTCTGTATTTATTTCTGTAGTTCAATTAGATTATTAATAACAATAGATAATTTAGTCTATTTAATTCTGTTAATAACATTTGTGTCAGGGTTTTCACATGCTAAGTAAATGTTCAATATAAAGCTTTATTTCTAAAAATAGTAATGCAGTTCAGATAATCCTATAATCCTAAAATGAGCGTTTTTCTTCTAATGTTTAAATTTAGTTCTAAGTTGAATGTTTTATTACACAAAGTCATGTAAAATCCCTCAAATTCCGATAAATTATCTGCCTCGAGAAGACATTACCATGAGAAATTTAAGGGATATGGTTATAAAATTATCAAACCGCTTACAAAGTATGTGCAGCAATTTATTCTGCCTTTATAAGGGTATTGTTTTTCACATCTGAAATATTGATCGATGTCAAACCGAATTGAGAATATATCATTAATGACAAATGTCCATAGTTCCATATCTTATTTAGTAACTGACATATACTCGTATCACTGCTTCTTCTCCGTGAATGAAACTTGAAGTCTGGCTACACAGATCATTGCCAGTGTGTGTGCCACTGCAAAAGTGCCACTGCAAGAGCAACACCTTAACGAGCTGTTCCTGGCGATTTTTTTTGTAAAATGCATTATTTGACCCGAAAAAAGATCCACTTCAAATGATGAACAAATAACTTCCTGTGTTAAAACTCGATCATCATTTTCTTAAATATTTTTTTCTATCTATTTTCCATGATTATTTGTAATCACTTCCATATCTGCAATATCCTAATTATTTATTCCGACTATAATGTATAAGGCTAGAATAGACACTGGTCTGATAATAAGTTTGTTAGTCTTCTTATATTTTTACGCATCATAACAAAATGTTATCGTAGCCAGTCTATTTTCTATCCAACTGCATTGAGAGAGAGGTATGTAGAGAGGGATGTAGACTGGCTTAAGATCAAAAGTTGGAAATTGAAGAAAACAAAATACTTCATCGCCTGGAATCCAGGCTAAGTAAAGACTAGACATTAGGTATGGCGACCGTCAGTACTTTCAATTCTTTCTTCTGATCCTGTTTTTAAATCAAATAAATTGACTTTAAATTGACTCTTCACGTGTCATATTGTGGTATATATCGGTATTCCCTCAATTCATGTTGTCTAGAATTTCGTGGATATGTTTATTAAAAAAAACTTAAATGCTAAATTAATTTAAATGTTTAACTTTTAAATGCTGATCGGGTCTATTTGAAATTGGAATAGGACTTTATTTGTTCAGAAACGTCTTGATGGTGTTTATTACATTACGTAATTGTGGTAGCTTAAGAGATAGTTAACTTTAACTTAATAAAGTTATCACGTCAGCTGAATAACGTGTTGAAATTTTATGCATAAAACTAAGACTCGGCATAAAATTACTTATAAAATCGAATATACTTAAGGTTGCAAATTCAGCTACCAGGTTAGCAATCGCCTAGTTGAAACATATTTTCGCGTGATAATATTTATGCGAATTTTCGCTCGTTTCCGGAGAGATCTCAACTCTACGATACCTAAAATACATATTAATAAGAAGACCCAAAGGTTTAAAACTGAGAAAGAAAACCAGTCTATGCTCGCGAATTTCCATTTGTCAATTCTAAGACAAGTTATCTAATTATCGGATTGCTGACATGTGAGACTTAAAATAAAAAATCGCGAGATCTAAAAAATTCCCTCAACTTCTTTACATTCACACAAACTAAACAACACAAAACATCATTTTAAATGCTCACGTGAGTAATATGATACTGACAACAATTTTGTGTGTCCTCGTGACTTACATATGTAAACATAACGAGATATTAGTAAAGGTGTGTTTGACTTTCAATTCCCTGGTCGCTTCCTGGTCGCGTAAACGGATGACAATCACTGATTTCCCTTTTAGTAGTTGAAAGGTTTTTTTTTACAAAGTACACAAAATTTTCTTGTCAGTATCATTGCGCTCACGGGTGAATTTAAAATTATGTTTTGTATCGCTTAGTTTTTGAGAATTTATGAAAATAGAATTTTAAAGAATTTTAAGGTCTAGCTTTTTTTCTTTACTTTTCTGACGTGTCTTACTGTATGCAAAATAAAGATACATTATTTTCTGCAAAGTTTTATTGAACGGCATTTTGCCATTATTGAGGTTTTGATATTTTTCTTTTTATCAATCAACGTGATTGGGAGAAGTGTGGTAAGCCCTTAAATTTATACCAAGTGAGTACAATATTGAGATATGTGAACGCAATTCTCATCCAAAGAGGCTTAAGAAAGAAGAAATGCCAATTTTTGTCAGCCACTGATAGATCTCATGCATTTGATTTCACAATTTCTCGTTAACAGGATGCTGACTTGACATCTATTAATGATTTTACAGCGGTAAAGCTGAAGACTGTATGAATAACTTGCGGTAGATTAATTCTTTCAAAAGTAGCACCAAGCAAATAAGTATGCTAAGTATGCTAAAATCTACTACCAACAACAGAAGCAGCAAAATACAAAATGTAGCGTGTCTAACGCCAAGATTCAGGTATCGACGAGATACTGAATAATTGGGTGTGTTAGTAATTAATGTTAGTGTTACTACTGAAAACAAATAAAGATCTGGCTCCAGCCAACCTTTTGACAATCATAAGATGTAATAGATGTAATAGATGAAAAGTGTTAAACAGACTCCAAAGCAAATTGGTGCACATGAAGGAAACATGGCTTAGATTACTCCGTGATAAGCAGTGAATAAGAGGTGCTAGCTGATTTAAGAACATAAAATTAGAAACAGTTAAGCCTTAAAATAATAAGATCACTTGAAACTAAATTTGGTAATACTAGTATTGCTAGTTCGGAAAATAATTTCTTTGGAAGTTAATCATTGCATAAAACGTCTACCTCTAGCAATAATTTTCAGATTAGAGAAATAAATCTCGTCATATTAACCGACAAGAAGAACTTTCGTAAGTGCAAATTTACAATTCAATGTTGATTGCTACGAAGAGTACACTAATAATCCGACGTTGATTGTTTCCAAAAATGTTATAATAAAACATAAAAATCGACCCCTGGTAAAGAAGCAGTTTGGAGTGGGTGTGGTATATCAACATGAAGCATTATTTGTCTATTACATGTAAAATGACCGAATATATTAAATGTTTAACAGACTAAATATTTAATGAAAAATCATTTGCTGAAGTCGGTTTAAGATTAGAGTTTGAAAGATCGTATTGAAAAGAATGCTGAGTATTGCACATATACAGAGATTTTTTGCTTCCAAGATCTATTTTTTAAAACCCTTATTATGGGAGTATCCGTAGTAAGGTCCAAGTTTGTCCAATTTTAGATATATTGCTGTTTATACTAAATGTGATGGGTGATGACTATTTAATTTTTGTTGCAATTTCGCCTGGGTTTGACGTATGTTTTTCGAAATGTGACTGTGCTAGTATAGTTTATACAAAGAGTGCAGTGGTAAAGGTTTTATATCTCATAAACCACTACACGAGTTAGGTAAAACGCAATAAAAGTCAAAGAAATTCAACTCATTTACTTCTTTTACACTGATATAGTTATTTAAGTAGAAAATTGATGCCACACCGCGAGCGATGCAAATTAGGCGTATGCATGCGTAGTCTGACGTACACAGAAGGAAATAATCGCCGACCAGTCAGAGTACAAATAGATGAAAAGGAAACTATGAAAGCCGACAAACACGACAAATATGAAAATATTGCAGGCTCGGTTTGATTGATGGGTAGTAATAGAAATGCATATTACTACCCACGCCGCCTAGCCCCGGGTTGAGCGTAACTCAATATTTACACCAATAAACAGTACAATTTTTATCCATCCCAAACGATGGTATGCATATGATGGTAAACATGGAACCTTCAATGCGGTATCAAAGAAATAGCCCGCCAAAGAGAGGTACGAAAATGCCATACACTTCAACTGCAGACAGTTATCTCTCTACTCTTTAGTTCGGTAATCCATAGTTCCGTGATGCGTAATCCGTGATCCGTGTCCGCTTCTACGTTGCGGTCACGGACACGGAAGTATGGAATATACCCAACGATTTCTTTGGTGAGTGAAAACTCGCGGGCACGGACCCGGAATACGCATCACGGAACTATGGAATACCGGCCTTACGCTATTATCTCTTCGCAATCCGTTATGGAAAATAATCACGCGACGAACTGAATATTAATAAACGTCTTTTCGCTCCGAAGTCATTTTGACCCCAATTAGATAGTACATAAAAACAACATCGTATCACTTTAAGCTTTTGTATTTAATATTTAGCGGTGCGATGGTTTATTCTTTCTTTTAAAATAAATAAATAAATACATGGACAGTCACTTTAAATAACAACATGTTTCTCTACCAGTAATACTATATAGTTATTTGGTTTCTTGACAGGGAATGTGAGGATATATTGCCGGTCTGGGTGTCATATTACCCGAGCCGCAGGCGAGGGATAATATGACACCCAGACCGGCAATATATCCTCACATACCCTTTCAAGAAACCAAATAATTGTTTTATTGTACTGCAAAGACTTTTTCAGACAAAAATAGTTAGAAAACATCGATTTTTCATTTATTTCCCTTATTTAATGCCGAACGACTCAATTCCCCTCTGAGAACCTCAATAATTACATGTCTGACGTCATTAATTTACCTGCATGACGTCACTTCTATAGAAATTGAATGGACTATCGATTTGATATTTATTTACAAAATTATAGGAATGATCTCATTGTTTTCTACGTTAAAACAAGACACAAATATTTTCTGTAACAATTTTAGCAATCCCTAAGCATACCGCTTTATAATTGACAAGATCGGCTTCAAATTATGCATTTTTACGGAAATTCAATACAAAATGGCGGACGACAACAAAAGGTAGGAGGCCAGAGAGGGAAATTAAGGCACGTGCGTTAATATCTACGGCCGATCCGTAAATACGGATATACATCAACGGCACATTATCCAATCAAATTCAGGTAAATTTCTTTGCAGTATAATAAATGTAACTACCTTGTGAGACAAAAACTTTAGTTCAATTTCCTAACGAAATGTTTTACCTGCTAAAGCAATTTTCTGCACCCTTCTTGTATATACTAGTGGTTCCGACAATTTTACAATTGCTATGTCGCGATCAACGAACGTAGTTCTGTCTTTATTGAATTCATTATGCTAAAACATAAATAATGATACATGTTTAAATAAAATATAAAACTTTGATATTATTTAAACTAGTTAAATATTCTATTTAAAATTGTGTTTATGGTGAATTCATATAAAGACTCGCCATGCGACAACAAACGGAAACATTTATGGGACAGCTCGTCCCTAGACATTTGGTTGACGTGATAGTCCTTGCTGCAAATGAGAATTAACTGAGTGAGTAATTAAATGAATTGTTATGGGTATGCTCTGTCGCCGTGGCGGTACGGGTTCGCACCCCAGTAGAGGCAATAACATTTTAAATTTGAAGCAATCATTTAAATAGATACATATATATATTATTACCACAATAAATCTTTGTATGGCCCTCGTTTGTACTGCGCTCCCTTCCACATCTAATTTGTGTTCCCCAGCTCTCACTTGAAGACTTCTGTAATCATTAAAACGGTTTTTAAATGCATGTTTTCATTTCTGCAATGAAAGAACAATAGATGCATATTAATATTAACTGTATTTGGAAATAATATGTAAGCGTGACTTTGTTAATTACTCCGTGGCAAAACGCGTAACGGCCGCACAAAGTGACCGACAATAAAAGGTCGAAGCTGGAACCGCCGAATGATGTGTTTTACTTACATTCTGAACATGCTGCTTGTCTTAACTACCTTCATAGTGACGCGTGTTTATCCATGGATTTGGAGAAAAATAGTGGTCCACGAATACCAAAGTTAATATTATATTTAATTTAGATTTCTAATGATACGTCAACCCCACGACTATTATCTAACGGTACGCTAAATGTGCCCAAAAAACAAGATATAGTATACATCTTACGATAAGTCAAAACCTTTTCCTGGCCCGCAATGTGCTGCTGTTAGAATCGTCGTTTTATCTAAGATTGTACCACCACATATACGCACTCCGTCTTCGTACAAGGACACAAAGAACGGGTATTGCCCTCTGTCGGCGTCATTTCCTCCAATGATCCTATTTTGTCCTGAATTGTCCTCATTTCGCAGCAAACCTTCTGAAACATTGTCTGGATAGAAAGGTTTTTATATTGAACAGAGATATACAACATTTGTTGTGTTTAAATATTTATACCGGCTTGAAACAAACATCTCAAGAGATAATAGTGTTTGTCATACAATCATATATTAGTACTTAAGTGGCTTAAACGTGAAATATTTTATTAATTGTTAGAAGTAGGAGAGACTTATTAACTAGGAACGCATTACTTTCCAGTTCTATTGCATGTTATGATTACACGATAATTTAAATGACTACACATATCATAACTAATTTGTTTCTGTCAATGGCTTATTCTCTAACAGACGTAAGCTTTACAGTTTACAAGTAACAGAAAACAACACACATGTACAAAGGTTTTCATCATTATACCAGTTTTAGAAATAACACAACTATTATCATACCGTCCTTTGTGTTTCCTCGCTGAGGTAAAGCGTTAACCCATTGTAACAATGCCACCAGTATAAATACTCGACGTACATGATTTTTTTGTATAAAATTCATTTATTGAAGAGGCGAGTACTGAAATAAGGGCATTACACAAGGAGTATGTGTGTTTAGATGCTTAAACGTTTTACGTTTTCGTTTTTCTAGAGCTTGCAATAATGTTAATGACTTCAATGAACGTATTCTTTGATAACAGAAACACTTTTAAAACAAAGTTATCGGTTTCACAAATTAAGGAAAACGTTTTGCAAGTTTTATCGCCGATACCGTTAATCATTTTGCAACAAGGTATTTCACAGCCAGTTTTTGTAAGGAGATTTAATTAATAAAATAAAGAAAATTCAAGGCAATGTTAATTTCTTCCAGTTATTCGTAAAAACTATCTGTAAATTCAAAAAGAAAGGTTACCGACATGATATTCTCCAGCACTCTGCAGGCCTGGTGATTAATCATTCTACAGTTAATCATTATGCTAACCTCTTTGGTTGCACGACGGTGGCAGCCTGGGGTTAAAGAGTTTATGAAGGTTTATGGGGAAATCTTTTCTTTAAAGAACCTATAAGCTCGATTTGTTTCTTTTATCCCTGTCATCGTGTTCTTGCTAATTTGACTCCAGATGCTCTGGTCTCTGTAGAGAACCTGTTGGGGCAAGTGTGAGGTTGGTACACCCCAGAACCTGGTTTAAACCCCCAGTGGCAAATTGTTTTGCCACTGGCCGTTCCAAGGCGGTAACCCCTCTGGTTATCACTTTCGTTAATTGTTTGTGGCGTCCATTTTGATACCGATTATTGTAATACCATACTCTCTTTTCCTCTCTACTTTTTGCTGTGTGGGGAGGCTGTGTCTGCTGGATGTGGCCATTCCTGATATGCATACTTCACGTTTTGGTAAACAAAACAAAAACTTGCTTTAGACTATTCCTATAAAATACAATGCAATCATTATGTATGTTGTTGCAAGTCAAATGCTAATGATCACACAAATATTGTTTTACTAATTTACCAGTTCTTTACAGTGTTAACTATGTTAACTATAATAAATTTATTGTTCAGTATTTTATATTATCGTTTTGATCTGAATTAAATTTTTGATTGTCTTTATAATTTCCACTGTATATGGTTTGCATAAAAAATAATTTCCCAGCTTTAAAAATTCACATTTTCGTGAATGCTAAAGAATGGCCAAAATTGGGATATTTTATCCACACACTTTCAAGGATGTTTGTTGTAACTGGTATAAACTCCAACATACAGACATTACTAGACATGTATCATTTGTATTTTATAAAAAAAAACGAAAATGGAATGTCAAAAATGACTTTTCTGATAAACTGTTACACTTTTGTATTTACACACGTGTACTGTTCGTTTATGACGGACATAACACTTTTATATAAAAGTGTTAAAAACTATATTAATAACTAAATTAATATTAATTCATGTTTAAATAACACAGTTGTTGTTCTCGTTTTAAATTTGATTTTTGCATGTTCATTTTTTGTCCGAAGCTTTCCTACAGATAATATGAAATTTTAGAACCGATTCTTTAATTTAGCCGAAGTCAACCCCCATAGCAAAATGCAATTGCTTACCCAATAATAATAACTACATGTAATTGCGCGAATGAAAGTCCGAAATTATTTGCGAAAATTCATCCCCACGAAATAATTATGATAAATTAATTCATTTATAATGTTTATTGTATTAAATTTTATTAATTTTATTGTGTAAATTGTATTTGCTTACCCAATACTAATAACTAACGGAAATGTATTCCCAAGCGAAAATGTTTTAAATTTACGAAAATTCATCCCCACGTATTTAAATGATAAATTAATTTAATATTTTATAATGTTTATTGTATTTATTATATTTATTTTTTAAATTTGTACTTGTTGTCGCTGAATAAAGAGCTTACCTTTCTCGTACAACTCGATGAAGCCGATAAGTGATTTTTAGGCGTGCTTGTCCGTCCGTAGTTTTTAATACACTAATTTAAAACTGTGTTTTCGTTATTTACAAGTTCTTTGCTTCAAGCAAAATTAATTAACTAACGCTTTGTATTATTGACACCACCGGCTATATTAAAATAATGAAATATTTGATTTCAATTAAATAACAATAATTACCAACGGAAATGTTTTATTTCATTTATTAACTTAAAGAAATATTTATTTGGATCCTAAACTTTTGTCCTGAAGGTAAATTGATTAGAAAATGTAATTATGTTTTAACATTTTAAGTTCAATGGTCAATGTTTTTTTATTTAATATGGTCGATCGTCTTCCTCTTATCTTACTCTTAAACGACGAATGCGTTTTTCCGTATTCTTGACGGTCGTCTTGTACTGTTTTCCTCTGAAACAAAACGATAGTAAACGTTATTTTCACATGTGTTTGGCGATCGCATTCTCGTGCTATTCTCTCTTTATGACGGTGAAAATTATTTCTTCACACTCTTTGCGATTGTCTTGCTGTCCTCTTGAAATACAAAACCAACAATCGAGTTTTACAGACTGCATGTTAAAATGACACTTGTTTATATCAAAAGTATAGTGTTTTATTAAGTTATCCATTTGTCTTCATAAATACGCAACCACTATACTGCAACTGCAAGTTGTTAAGCACACCTTTCATACATCAAACATTTTAAGGTGAATTCCGGAAAACTGAAATATAAATGACAGCAAAGGTTTACAAATTTAATTTTCTTCACATTAGGTGGGAAAATGAGATTCATACCATAAATAGCAAATCTATATCCGTCTGAATTTGCTAATTTGATGCTTTTGGGGAGAGATACATTAAACAGTGACTGGTGACCTCATCAGTTAATGTACACAACTTCAAAAATCTCTTAAACTACATAATATTGGAAGTTCGTTATAATATGTCATGTAGGTATTTTCTGTAATTGTATAAACTAAATTGTTTCTGTAATAGAAAACAATAATGAACGATTTATTTGTGTTTATAAATTGATGATGCAACTCTTTGTTCAACCAATAAATCACGAAAATACATACAATTAATCATTTAAATAAGACAAGGGCCATTTTATCGATTTACAGTTACGGTGATCTTCCATAAGAAGCTGGTAAGAGATATCATATTTTATTTCTCACAGGAGACCTAAGTCAAAGAATTTGTGCTGAAACAAATGCTCCTACTAAACCAATTTGTGGACTGTGACCAAGCTTTTTCAATAAGGTTGTATCCCTCCGCAATAAAATAATACCCGACAGATATTGGAAGTCAGATAAAAATGTCAGATTTTTCTCTCGAGATTTTGATAAAATTGTTATTAAACCTATTTGCGAAGGCTTAGGAACCGTATTGCTAGTGCCATGAATAATTCTCAAAGATCCCAAAAGATACATTTTAAGGTCAAATGGGTTTATTCAGTATTTTTTGAAATAACAACCGACTTATTTATGTAAAAAAGCAACATATGCATATCAGGAATCGCCACTCTAAAAAAACACAGCCTCCCCACGCAGCGAAAAAGAAGAGAGGAAGAGAGAGAGAGAGAGAGAGAGAGAGAGAGAGAGAGAGAGAGAGAGAGAGAGAGAGAGAGAGCTCATGTTTAATATATGTATGTCAATTCAAATAGGACGCCACAAACAATTAATAAACAAGAGAACCTTTGGGGATACCGCCTTGGAACGGTCAGTGGCAAAACAAATTGCCACTGGGGGTTTAAACCAGGTTCTAGGGTGCACCAACCTCACAGAGCGAGACAGTTTGACGTGTTTTATTTTAAATGAAGTCGTACCTACTCGATGCATCTAATGACAATATGCTGGATTATTGTACTATGTATTATAGGGTTGTGTCTTTATTCCTACGCTATACAATCTGTAGATAAAGTGCTTTATTGACAACCTGTTTTTCTTTGTTTTTTTTTTTGTTTTTTTTTTCGTTTTGGGCCCATTCAGGGTAACCCCATATATTCGGCAAAATGAATTACAAGAACATCATTTCTTACACATTTATTCGACAAAGCATAATTATATTAGTTTCAAGAGTCACGAAACATAAATGATAAAAATATGAATACAACAATAACATATCCATTATACTGTTATCCTCGTTATCGACAACCTTGATAGTCATGTGACAAGCAAGTGAATTCATAAAAGGTAAACAAATACATACGAGGGTTGTTCAAAAATTAATAGGATTGGGGCTCTATTGTTCACACCTTTTAACTTACTTACACGATTATTAAAAATTGATTATTATTACTAACAAAACATTTATAATTTTGATATAATCAAATCCTCTTAATGAAAATTAATCAGTGACATAATATTCAATACGGCCATAAATGCCATAGAATTATGACTGGTCTCCTAACTCATTTTTTTATCCTTGGCAGATAATGATTGCTATAGAAGTAAATAATATATACAAACTTAGCTCTTTGAAATCATTTCTAAATTCCTAGTATCACGAGATCTTTAAGGAACAAAATATATAAACAAATGTTGACTAGAAAAATATTGATTAAACACATTAAATTTAATGAATGTGAGCATAAGGTTTCGTCACTTTTAAAATGGGTTTCGAGACAGGAAAATAGCGAACTTCGGTCAGTTGACGTCAATTCTTGCAGTCACGACTTGAATTTGAGCATTAGGCATTACCTATTATGCATTTCGCTTTGTAAGGGAAATAACTTCAATACTCATACCATTAATCTGAACAATAGTTACTTCCCTTTGATAATCGTGCGGACATTTTATGAAAAAAATGTGTCGGGATAAAGACTTCTTGCAAGTTGTAGAAGAAAAAATAAAATTAATGAACTATCTCTTGAATGTTCTAATGGAGGAATATATTGTAGTCTAGATTCTGAAGCTGAAAATTTTGTCGAGGTAGGGCCGACAAGATATACTTTATATTTTACGATTTTATTGAAGTTTATGGTATGTCTCAATGAAATTAGGTGGCCTGCAAAAATTATTTTATAGCGAACCCTGGAAAATAAGGGAGATAACTCTGATATAGAATTATAAGTCAACTTTAAACTATTCAGATATGATGACAAGTTGCATTGATACCAGTCCAAATTTTAGTATCAACATTAGTTTTTATATGATCTAGCAACCATTATTTATTTAAGATGTATTATTAGCACATAATATTGGACTAATATGTATTTTAAGACATTTTTTGGTAAAATATACAAAGAAAACAGAACTATTTACGACTTTCCCTATTTTATGAGTTAAAAAAATTATCTATTCATATCACTTGTAAATCTTTATACAGATATTTCACATAACTCTTCTAAACATTAATTTAGATATTTTAGAAGACATTTTATATTGAAGAATATTCGTTATTGATGATAAAACATTTAAATTGTGTATACAATTACCCCACCCACACCATTATAGCAAGTATTCTTTTAATAAAATCTTAAATGGATAATCAACACATTTTATGTTAGTTTATTTTGTTATTTACAATGTATATAGAGTATGATCTGCTTAAGTTAAAGAAGCAAACCGGAAAGGAAATGCTTTGTAAAACACCAAATAAAGGGAGTTAATTCAAGAAAATATTATAATATTTTCTAATATGATAATTTGGTGATATATTTAGTCGAAGTTCAGATGTCTCCAATAGATCTGTTTTGTTCTTACTTTACATGATTTAATGTCTTCTACTTCTTGGAAGTAATCATACTCATAAAAAGGCACTTCTTAAATAACAGCATCAACACATTTGTATTCTAATATGATTTGAACATCGAAACAAGTTATGCAAATCAGAGTGCCTGTTGTATATTTTGTAAAGTCACATAATGACGTATAACAGCATAATGGTAAATTAGCCAGTTTATTTACTGAATACAGATGGTAACTAATTTTTTGTGAAAAAAAAAGTGAAGTAATTAAACATTAGATAAATATTACTGTTATTTTGAAACACAAGTTTAATAAAGATTTTTCAGATGTTTTGTCTTATGTTAACTTTTACTAAATTACAGGAAAATTGCCGGTATGTATCTTTAAATGATGAAATACAATGAGATCTGGCAAACTTTACTTCTTTTCCTTCAGGAAACAGTTTTCAACTTCATTACATATGGTTGCATTGACATATTTAGGGTTGCACTAATCTTAGAATAAGTCTGGGTAATTTTGTTTCATATTGAAAGGTGCCGCAACATTTAAAAAGCTAGGCATAACTCTATAAAAGTCTATACATTGTTCTCATCATGCGAAAACGGAAGTAAGATTACAATCTTGTTAGTTGTAAGTAAAACATAATATTGTATTACCTGTAAATGTTTTCATTTTTACATATTTTGAAATGGTATGGCACATTTTGAAATTTCTAGATTAAACTAGTAAAGGAAAGTAAAATCCCAAATATCGCAAGTCTTTAAGGATAGTAAGTAAAGAAGTTTTCTTGTATACATGTATGTCAAAATATACATGCATATATTGTTCGAGATTAGAGAAATAGGACTGTTTATGTAAAATGGAGAAACAGTCATTTCTGGATGCTAGCGTTGCCCCAATATAGAACAAGGGAGTCTTATAAACGCTAGCAGTGTAATTAAAATATGACACGGTCTTGCTTCCTACACCACAGAATAGTGTAAGCACCTTCTTGACGCGAGTGTTTTTGCCATGAGACGTATGGTAACACTATCCAGAGGTTTTAGAAGGGTTACTACCCAGTTCTATGTTATAGCAACTGCTTTTTAAGATAGGTAAATATATTCAAAAGTTGTTCTCAGTCTAGACTTACAGAAAAGAAAACACAACTATTTAATTAATTAGGCAATTATACTCTTTCTTAAGTCTAACTAGAGATATGTCCATATGACAGAGATGCCCCCCCCCCCCCCCACCCTCAGTTGTCATTGTGAAACACGCCAATATTGAGCTCAAAGTACATAATAATTATAATGGTGAAAACTTTCAGGGAAAACACAGATGAATTTGCAGTTCACAATATTAAATATGAGTGCAGTTTGATGGTCAACATGCCTGTAAAGTTTCATGAATGTGACTGATACTTTTGGACTTACCTACGATGCAAGATTACACACTGAATGCATTATATTGAAATGCATAAGGGGCCATAACTATGGTCTTAACAGGTATGGCCCAAAAACAAAACCCCAGGTGCACAACAACACATGATTGTCAACATGCCTGTAAAGTTTCATGACTGCGACTCTCATACTTTTGGAATTACATACAACAAGATTACTTGCTGAATGCATTATATTGAAATGCATAAGTAACATCACTCTGGTCTTAACATGCGTGGCCCAAAACAAAAACCCAGGTGCACAATTAAACATGATGGTCAACATACCTGTTAAGTTTCATGATTGTGGCTTTTGAGTTATGTGCGACACAGGTTTCGTAAGTACGGAGGGACGGATGGACAAGGGCATCCTATAAGGCCACTCCTCTTTCAGAGTGGGGGCTTAAAAAGGATGCAGGATCCAAAAATTAGAATAAGGTAACCCTACGAAGGAATCTGGACCCTTTGTTCTGATGACAATGCTTTCCCTACTAGGATCCTCAACCTTATTATTAGAGTTAATAGGCTACTTGTATTGTTCAAGAATAATATCTTTCAGACCCAGGCCCTCACTCCATTACAAGGGTAGTGCTAGTATTCAAAAGGGACTGCAACAATTTGACAGGAGCTGGAATAAGTTTAAAATACTGTTATCAACTTCAAGCTGATAGTATAACCCATAGGATCTATTATTTTCATATCGCTGTTCCTAGGTTCTTGGTTCCTGGCCAATGTTAGGTTTATGAATACTTCTGTTTGGTCTTCTATGCTATTCTAGATGTAGTCCTACCCAAAGAAGGGAGTACATGTACTACCATGAATGGCTTCAGATTGCCTTTCAGTCAACTTCAAAGAATATTTAAAACCAACTTGCTACTTCAGCGTTTCTATTCACTAGCGTTTCTAGACACTTCCCTTTCACAAAGACTAAGGCCATATTTGAAGCAAAGCGACTGTTGAGACAATAACTGGTTACAGAAACACATAGCCTCCATGAGGTTCCTCAACCATGTTTCAAGCTTAGTATTATTAAAACCAGTTCCATGTGAATGAAATGGATTCATTGTTTCATGCAAAAAAAAGAATGATCAAGATGAAGCTGTAATAATTAAACATAACAAACCATAGATATGAAGGTTTTTTTTTTGTTTTTCACTTATTGTAATACTCTTGAGACTTCTGTCCAAATGGAACCATCCTTATTTATTGGAAGTACTACCCGTAGATGGACCCAGACCTTACTCTTAGACTGTCGATCAGAAGCTTGAAAATTTTGTCAAGGACAAGTGCGAGTATGTCTGACTATAGTTTAAGTGTAGCACTAGCCACAATCATATTTATCAATAGCCATAACAAACATGTATTAAATACTCTCTTGTGCTATTTCAAATGAGCTCTAAAGCAGAAGCAGTCAATGGAACACTTTAAAAATATTATTTAGGTAATTTCCAAAATAATCTTTCAACCAAATGTTAACTAAAAAAATGTTAGTTTGATGTTGTCATATTATTACTGCTCATTTACTTGTATTTGTTTTTGATTTACATTTTTTTAATTTCATGTGCATTTATTGCACTTAGAAAGTAGAAAAAATAAATGAGTTTTAACACATATTGTTTAACTCAACATGTACGACTGATTTAATAGAATGATTAATACAACTAATAAAGAACAAGATTTCAAACTGCCACAAAACCGTCGGAGAGCAGAAATTGTTTATTTGTTTAAGTTTTGGAAATTAAAGACCCATAACTCCTCAGTGACTTGACTAATGTAATCTTGCTTGTAACCATACATAGCTGAGATCTTATTGTCCGCTTAAACAGTCGGACGTATTTTAGTGATAGTAAATATAGGTATTGTTTGGTATAGATGTAACTTGTTAAATATTTCCAGTTGAAGGGCATAACTCCAGAGTGACAAGAGCAATCTGACTGGCTATCAAACTTGTCTAAAATATCATGTACATACATGTTCTTACTAAGTTTGATGAAGATTGTCATTTTAATTAAGAAAGCATCCATTGCTTATTTGATTTCAAAAATGGCAATGAAATATCAATGAATCCAACGCCATTGCTGCAATATAGAATATCTTGTTTAGATATTATGCCCACAGCATTCTGACAAACTGGGGCCTTGGGCAGTCCTAATTTGGTTAAAACAGCCGTTAGAGGACACTATCTATCAAAGCTATCTGCAAGTTACTGAACTGGATATGTTTACCTTAAACATTCTAAGCAAGTTTGTTGAAGATTGTAGAGTTAAAATGTGGAGGAGTTAACCCGTCAGATTGCTTCAGTCACTATAGAGTTATTGCCGTTTAATTACTAATTTGGTCAAAATTAGTAATTAAAGGGCAATAACTCCAGTCTGACTGAAGTAATCTGACGGGTTATTAAATATATTAGTGTCGTTATCACTCAAACCAAGTGTGGCGAATACCTTGAATAAGTATTATTGCCATAAGAGAGTTGATAACATTTTGTGGACGTTTCCTGCCACTGATGAGTCTGTAATACATCCTGTTTGTCAAACTGGCTTGTAATAAATGGCTTGCTCTTAAGTATGAAATTAAATGTATATAATCTGACCTGGATGGTTATTGGTTTTTAACAAGCTTTTTTCACAGAATTTGTGCTATAATTCCTTTCTCTAAGTTAAAAAATCACTAGAAATATCACTTTCTAGCAAAAGAAAATGGGACATAAGTGATTAACATTATCTTTCAATAAAATAAAGGGGAATAACTCTTGTTTTTAACACCATATATACATAAAAAGGTGAAAGATGCATATCAGGAATTGCCACATTCAGAAAACAACAGCCTCCCCACACAGTCAAGAAGAAGAGAGGGGGAGAGAGCATGGTTAATAAAATTATCAGTTTCAAAAAGGACGCCACTAACAAAAAACAAAAATGAGAACCCGAGGGGTTACCGCCTTGGAACGGTCAGTGGCAAATCAAATTGCCACTGGGGGTTTAAACCAGGTTCTAGGGTGCACCAACCTCACACTTGCCCCAACAGGTTCTCGTATCACAAGACAAGTACAAATTGTCTTGGTGAAATAACTCCAACCCACCCATCAGCTCAACAATGTTGTATGCAAAAGCATACAAACATAAAAACATAAGAAGCTAATAGCATTGCAAAGCCAAAGGGCGGGTACTCAATGATCTTTCCGAGACCAGAGCATCTGGAGTAAAATCAGCAAGAACACGATGACAGGGATAAAAGAAACAAATCGAGCTTCTAGGTTCTTTTAAGAAAACATTTCCCCATTAACCTTCATAAACTCTTAAACCACTGCCACCGTCGTGCAATCAAAGAGGTAAGCATAATGATCAACTGTAGAAGGGTTAATCACTAGGCCTGCAGAGCGCTGTAAAATATCATGTTGGTAACCTTTCTTTTTAAATTTACAGATGGTTTTTACGAATAACCGGGAGAAATTAACACTGCCTTTTATCTTTTTAAGTTTATAAATTAAATCTCCATAAAAAACTGGTTGTGAAATACCTTGTTGCAAAAGTGATTTTAAACTGCATTTGTATTTATGAATTAAATCTGGGTATCGGCGAAAAAACTTGCAAAAGGTTTTCCTTAATTTGTGATACCGATAACCTTGTTTTAAAAGTTTTTCTGTAATGCAAAGATTACGTTCATTGAAATCATTAACATTGTTGCAAGCTCTTGAAAAGCGAACAAGCTGTGAGATATAAACCCCATAAGATGTTGCACGGGGAACATCGCCGTCTAAAAACGGAAAATTTACTATATTAAAATTAAAATCATCTCTTTTATCATAAATTTTAGTAGTGACATAACCATTTTCAATGGACAGATTTAGATCGAGAAAGTTTGCTTGCTTTTCTGAAGTGTTCGCTTTGTTAAGTTGTAGTTCTTTAGGATAAATCTTATTAACAAGTAATGGAAAATGGTTATTGTCTATATTTAATAAATCATCAAGGTACCTCGAGGTGTTGTTAAAAGCTGTAATTATATCATCTTGATGTTCAGTAGAAAGAGATAACATAAAGTCTCTTTCATAACAGTATAAAAACAGATCAGCAACTAGGGGTGCACAATTAGTACCCATTGGGATGCCTATTACTTGTTTATAAATAGAGGTACCGAATCTAACATAAATATTATCTAGTAAGAAAGTTAGCGACTCTATAAGGTCTTGACAAGTCCATAAGGTATAATTATCATAAGAACCATCTGTAAAAAATGCCCTATGTTCATTACAAGCGATGAAGGCTTTATTCTCTCTAGCAAACGTTTTTTCAATGAGACTGGTTAGTTTGTCTCTTATTAAATTATGAGGGAGCGAAGTGTATAATGTTGAGAAATCGTAAGTAGACAAACAGAACGCCCGATAATTATTTGATTTAAGCTTATTCAAAACGTCATTTGAATTCTTAATCGACCAAAATAAATTTTTGCCAGAAGTTTCAAAAACCTTATCACAATACCTAATTACGTGTTCTTTTATAGCTGTAAGACAAGATGTTAAGAGCACAGATAATTTAGTAGTAGTGCAAGAACTAGAGTTAGCAATAAATCTTGCTTTATACGGTGTTTTATGCATTTTAGGTAACCAATACATAGTAGGTACTTTGTCTTGTTTCGGCTCAATACTGATTCTAAATTTTGTAATTTGTAGAGTGTGTGCAGTAACAATATCACTCTCAGATGAAGAAGTCAGTATATAAGCATTAGTGCTGTTCAGTTCTTCAGTTTGAATATTAATATAGTGTATTCGTCAAACTATAATTACATTATTAGAAGCCTTATCAGCAGGTGTTAAAACATAAGTTGTTCACCTTGGACATTAAATTGCATCTTGCAACTTATTTGTCAAAGTTTTAATGAAGACAGAAAAAAAGTCTCTATAATGTATGTCATATCATTGAGTTTATCAGTTTTTTGTTGATTTTTTGTATGATATGGCATGAGTTATCTCCCCTTATTTTCCGACGATTCGCAATAAAATTTTCTTTGCAGGCCAGTCCAGATTGTTTGGCCATATAATAGGCTTTAATTTGGTACCAAAATAAAAAGTATATCTTGTCGGCCCTACCTCAACTCATTTTTGAGCCCTTTTGGACTTTCAGAATCTAGTCTATTGATTTTTAACATATTTCGAAAGATAACTCAATTATGATAGCTACATTTTAGTTGTACAATGCTATTTATACTTATGATATTTTAAAAAAAATGTAGTGTAGGTGCAAGGTTGAAGATATCACTTTGTTTAATTCTCCAGTTATATGTATCTTCTCTATTATATTATGTGGTTTCAAATTTAAAAAAATCATGTTGTGTTGAATGTGTATTCTCGTTCTGTCTCTCTTCTTACATTGTTTTTGTCATGTGAAGAGGCAGTATTTTACGATGTGATTTTTCCTGATATCGAGCTCTAGCTCGGGTCGCGAAGCGACCCGAGCGTTAAGCTCGTCTTAAGGTCGCAGAAATGCCCATTCACTGACGAAAAAAAAAGCTTTCCTTCCGTTTTGCGCTGGTTACCGGTTGTGCACAGCATAAGGCAATGTAAACACGGGAAAAAAACTGACCGGTAAAAACTTACGGCAAAGTATTGTTTTGACAAATTTTGTTATAGGCTTTATTTTTATAAATTGCTAATTGCAAAATATCTTTAAAAATTAAAACTTATTATTCGGTAGCATTGTTATCGGACTAGCATTTTGGAAAGCTAAAAAACTAAATCGTCAGTTTAGAGAGTAGGTTGTCGTTCGTTGTAACCAATAGCAATACTAGCAATCGGCCATTTTTAGAAATTTGACTGAAGAAATCAAGTTGAAAACTACTGAATGGTAGCTTGTCAGTGGATTATTAGGCCTTTAAATTCAAAGGAGCATAAAGCCCAGCGACGGAACAATCAGATGCAAGGAGTTTTTCTTGAAAACAAGATGTAAGGCTGGTGAGAACCAACTTTTATGTGAAGTTGCATTGTGAAATGGACCTCGCAAATGTTCAGTCACTCACAGTCACATTGTGAGACACATTGAGCTTAGCGTAGACCAGCGCCACAATTCAGTTTTGTATAAGAGTTTTTTGTCACTGGTCATGTTCGTCATTCAGACATGTGAGCTCATGGCAGTCGAAGATATTGTTTGTGAGAGTCCTGAACACGAGGTAGACTATGAGATTTCTTTTATTTAGATCTATTCTTATAAAACACATGGCACAAGAGCAAATCTACACCACAGGGGCTTTGAAGACCGACCCTGTTTTCTAAAAAAAAATAAACTGGCCGCCGCCCCTTCCCCTAAATAAATGAGGGTCTACACTGGGTCTACACTGCATAAACATTATGTTTATTGTTTTGGTTGATAGATTGGGATCGTTATCAGTCTATTCACACCAAATTTATGATCAAATACCATGGAATTGGTAGATCTATATGGATTACAGTCAATAGGCCACAAACAAGTCAAATGAGCCACACTTTATTTTGAAAAAGCTCTAATAGGTCTCAAATATAGGCCACATTTTTATTTTATTTATAAAGTTTTTAGTATCATTGTGTTAATATGTTCTATGTCAGTTTAAGATGTTTTATAAAATATTTTTCATGAACAAGTTGCTTCATAGATTGGACATTTTGTACAAAGCAACATGTACTTTTTCCGGATTTTTGTCCAAGACTATCATGACTAAACAGGTGGGAAAACAATTAAAAAAATGTTGCAACAAAAGAAAAGACATCATTTATATGTCAATATGCTCTTTTGATCAATGACCTTAGTCTACAAAAGTCTTTCAGTCTAAACTAGCACAGAATCAAATATTGATGGTTGCAACATTAGCTGTGTATTTTGCATTGTCCAACATGGAAATTGGTTTAGAAATAAATTTATTTATTTATTAAATATGACACCTTTGATTGCATTAGCACCTCTGACTTTTACTGCAAGTGTTGTAAATTGTGATCTTATATAACAGTGTGACACCCTCAGGCTGACAAAACTTGGGTAGTTGTGGGGAAGAGATTATGACTGTAACATAAATTAATTTACTTGTTGATGACAGTCCAATTTTTAAAGCAAAAATGACAATCAGATGATCTTTTTATTTGTTCTTGGGTTTCAGGATGACAAGCACAATTTTAGATATCAATTAAACAATGATACTATTTTTAAAAGCTTGTGTAAATCTAAAAACAAAAACAAAACTAACTCTTTACAGTGATTGCCATATACACTAGACTTACAAGTACTGCCTGAATTGACTTGTGGCCTTTTTGACACCTCCAGAAACAATTTATTTTTTTTATATTTTTGCCAAATACATGACAGATTGTCCTAAATGTATGAAATTTCAGGTTTTATAAATTTTATAGACAATAATTTTCTCAAAGTAACTACTGAGTATTACC
Organism: Corbicula japonica; assembly: GCA_038501625.1. NCBI lineage: Eukaryota > Metazoa > Mollusca > Bivalvia > Venerida > Cyrenidae > Corbicula > Corbicula japonica. Next base: position 2,938,319 of record JAZAYU010000076.1, read on the forward strand.
TTTTTAATTTTAATACACAGTAATATGAGATTTTAAACCCTTTTACTCTACAGACATGCCTTTTTACCAGAGTGAGACCAGTGTAGATCCAGATTAGCTGGCACATCTGATCAGGATCTCCACTGTTCACTTTTTGGTCAGAAATAACCTAATGATTTAAACAAGTGAACATTGCAGATCCTGATCAGACATTATGGATGTGCTGGCTGATCTGAATCTACACAGTTTTTCCATGCCATAAAGGTGTTTACATGGAGGAAAGGGTTAATCTCCAATATATTATCATCAGTTGGGACCAAAAAGTTTGACCAGAAAGCAGAATACATGTGTACCAAGAATAGCATCAAATATCAAGTTAATGCTCATTTCGGGAATTAAAACTATTATTACCATATTTTCTGTCATGTGCACATTTCAACATGATTTCATAATCAAAATATGTATGTGAGGTACATGTATAATCAAATACACTATTTTCAAGGTGTCTGTTTTGTTTTGTTTTATTTTTGCAAATTTTGTTAAATATTCATGGTGTCACTAAATTTGCTCAGCATCAAAAAGTTGTGTTTTAGAAAATAAAAAAATCAAAGCTTTCATAATCATTTAAATTGTTGAAAAAAGTAGATTGCTGTGAAGAGGAAGAAAAACATTTTTTGCCATGTCAGTTGGTTTTTCGCCTCTTCAAATACATGTAAAAATCTGAATATACCGGTACTTGGATCTGCTTAAGCTGGACTTTAAAACAGAAAACTGGAAGTTGCACTCATAATAAAAACAATGATTTTTTTTCTTTTGTATGTTTATGTTTTAGCAATGTAACAGTAGAGAAGTTTACATTTTTTAATATGTGGTACTTTTTAAAGAGAAATTTACCTATTTTAAAGTAGTTGTGCCTAAATTTCTGCAATGAAAAATACAAAATCAAGAAAATACCAACTGGAATGAGCTTCAGAATTTGAAATTCACATTTTCCAGTATATTATATTACATTTGTAAAATACTTACCAGACAGAGATCCAAAAGTGGTTATGAATAATGGCATTTTATATTGCTAATTGATGTGTTCATGGGTTTACATTTTTTAGCAAACAATCTTATAAAATTGTTATTATACATTTTAAAAAATGGACCAACAAAATTTTTAATGCATGATTTGATTGGCAACCGCAATTCATTTATGTAATGAAAATAGATATAAAGAAGCATTTTGTTTCAAATCAGTTACTAAGACCTGTAAAGGAGTGTTACATAAGGATAATCAGACTACATGACATTGTACATGTTTATGTTTAATTGATTGAGATTATTTCATCTATTTTGTCCCAATAGCTGAACTATTTTTCAACTTAAATAAGTAATTCTATCATGCACATTTAAGTAACTTGGCTCAAATATGTACCTTATTGTCACCAAATATGTACCTTATTGTCACAATATTTTTCACACAGCATCTATAGCTTCAAATTACTGTTGTTAATAACTGAAAATTCCTATGGCATTGTCATTCCTGGAGATATTTTCAAATGACTTTGCACAAATATGCCCCAAAATCTAGGTGATGTATCACACTACATATTGAAGTCTCAATGTGGTGTTAATGTGATGTACATGAATATAAAAACAGTACTTTTTAGGTCTATATTATAACTTTATTCATTTACATGCATATATATTTTTTGAATAGCATGGGGCTATTTTGTGCAATTGCAAGTTACAAATGCAAGTGTAATCAAGGTAACATTTTAAAAAAATAAAATTTATTTTTCAGACAATAATATATTAATTTTCATGCACATGTGACAATGTAATATTTTCATGTATCAATGAAGAATTTATCAATATTCAATATTGCATTAATTGAGGTAATGGAACACATTTGGGTTGTAAATTTAAGCAAGAAGCCTTTGTGTTTACATATTAAAAACCCAAATGTTTAGTAATAGTCAGATTGCCAGTTGTCCAGCTGAATTAAGTTGATGTAGACTTAAATTCTTTCCAAAAAATCACATAATTTTATCGTGCATGAGTAGGCTAACAAATGTTAGAAACAAATTATTTTTTAAATATAAATCATTATCTGAGATTATTAAAGCTAGAGCTCGATAAGAGGCAGTGCCTTAGTTCATATTATTTAAAATCAACTTTAAGGACAAAAAACAAACGAATTTCAAAACAATTTAAGACGTGCATGACAATTATATAATGATGATAATGAAAGGTTTTACTCTGTATTTATTTCATTAGACTCAATAATATGTATGGAATTTCTCCATGAAAAGAAAAATAGTATTTTGTCAAATTGAATACAAACATTCTGTTAATAAGTTCACATATAAGCCGCAGAGCAGAAGTGATCCATTCTAAACTCTTTGTTTGAAAACGTCTACAACACATTGTTACAAAAAGATTGGTAATGCTACATCAAAATTTGTTTCACCTTCACATGTGTCATTATTATTTCGGTTGTGAACGATTTCGGCCATACAATAAATATATAAAATACACATTGATAATAATATTTATTGTCACAAGTATCTGCTTCGCCAATCATCACAATTCTCCTTACCCGTCATGTCCATTTAAAAGTCCCAACCAGTGTTGTTTCTCTAAAACTTATATGTATGAATAAACATTTTTCATGTAAAAAAACTGTGTCCGCTTTACCTCGAGTAAAAGAAATAGGCCTTGGTAAGACTTTAATGCAATTTAAATTTAAAAATAACTGCATAATAGTTTCAGCTCACATAACCTTTAAATTAAATTAATGCAATTTAATATGTATATGGATTGCGTTTATGGCCAGAATACAACGACCCATATTTATTATACTTAAAATATTAACAGTCATGGCTCAAAGTATATGTGTAATGCACTGCATATTAAATATTTAAAACAAATAATGTAAAGGTTATTTAAAGTTCACTTCTACTTATTAATCCTTTTATACCTCTGTTGAAAATACGTGTTACAAAAATGGATGGAATACAATTTCATATTGTTGATTACGTTGTGATGGCATTTTTTCTTGTCATTTCTTCTGCTATTGGAATTTACTTCGGGTTCTTCAGAAAGCAGGCTACAACAGAGGAGTATTTGCTCGGAGGTCGTAAAATGCATTTATTTCCGGTTGCATTGTCCCTTTTAGTGACATACCAATCGGCTATTTCTGTGTTAGGAACGCCCACGGAAGTGTATATGTACAACGTCATGATCTTCTACATGTATCTAGCCATATGCATCGCGAATGTTTTACAAGCAACATTGTTGGTACCATTATTTTATCCTCTCCGGATCACCAGCGCCTATGAGGTAAGATATGGGAAAAGTCATAAACTCATATGATTTGTATTAATATCTGTTCTATCATATTAGTTACCTACTATGTACGTTATACATTCATCAAATATATGAAAACCTTCCGTTTTTAAAAGATCATTTTTTCTTATCAAATGTCAACAACACGTTCTAATCAACTTGGCAGCTTTACAATCTATTTATCAATATTCATATAAATTTAATGTAAAACATAACTTTCCGGATGTAGTGGAGGGTGGGGGTGGGGTAGGGGGCCACGAGACGGGAACAGATGCAGTCGGACATCTAATGTCAATTCTTGTAACGATGTCATAATGTTTGGCAGTCAACATTGCTTATTTTGCGTTAATGGACCGGAAGAAACACAACAAAAACATACAATTCAATAGACGTGTTTTACATGTCCTACACTAGCTATCTTAATTATTGAACAGTTTCACCAGTGTATCTACAGTTGTTTTTCTAAAAAAAAAATGAAATATGCTTATCATTGAATCGTAACACTCACAAAACACAGCCTCCCCACGCAGCGAAAAAGAAGAGAGGAAAAGAGAGCATGTTGTTATAAGTATGTCAATTCAAATAAGACGCCACAAACAATTAATGACATAGAGAACCCCTGGGCTTACCGCCTTGGAACGGTCAGTGGCAAAATAAATTTTTACTCGGGGTTTAAACAAGATTCTAGGGTGCACTAACTTCACACTTGCCCCAACAGGTTCTCATATCAACAAACAAGTACAAGTTGTCCTGGTGAAATAATTCTAACTCTCCCAAAACATTTTTTTCAGTATCTTGGTCGACGATTTCAATCCAGATCGGTGCAACTTTTGGGAGCTCTACTGGGAATGCTCCAGACGGTATGCTTTATTGGCACTTTCTTGTGTGCAGATTTATATATTGAAAACGCGTACATTCAAAGAACAACTGCATAGATCTTTTTAAATTCCAAATGTTGAGTTTACTGTACAAATCATTCGTAGTACGGTAAAAGAGTGAAAGCTATTGCTGCGTTGTGTTGCTTTTGATTTATGCTTATAACTGCCTATTTGCGGACTTATTAATGATCACATTTCAAAATGAATAGAAATTAATGAGTTGCATATGTATCTGCTAAAGCGTAAGCCACACAATCAATTAAAATAAATGCTTAAACATGTCTTATCTACCCGTATTTGAGATTAAAACAGCCATTTATGGAAACAAATGATTTTACATGCCTTGTAATACAAGCATTTTCTACATGTATTGTCCAAAACTAATGTAATGTCAGATGTGGCTACATGTACACACCTCTTATGTGATGCTAATTAACTGTTAATTATTTCAAAAGCTAAGCAGGTGTAGAAAATGGAGTAATTGTTTTGTTGTTTGAATTTATAATTCTTATTATTTCAGCTGTTATACATGAGTATAGTCCTTTTGGCTCCAGCTTTAGCATTAGAAGCAGGTAATCGACAACTGGTTGATGCTTTTTTGAGCGAAAACAACTTATTAATACAAAAATACACTTTCTTTCATTTAACCAATTGCAATAATAAATACCCCTTGCACAACCTTGATAAGCAGGTACCAGATATTTGTGCCGGCAAAAGAAAAAAAAACACATTAATAACACAATTTTAAATTAATGTGAAAGTTTATTCAATCCGTAAAATGATAAAATGGTGCTTAACGAAACGAAGTGTCTGAACCATAACGCAACAATTATATAACCATAACGCAACAATAATAAAACCATAACGCAACAATAATAAACTTAAACCATAACGCAACAATAATAAAACCACAGAATAGATCTATGCACTTGACCTTTTTCAGTGGCTGGTGTACCATTGTGGATGTCTGTGATTATTATTGGAGTTGTAGGAACAGTTTACACATCAATCGTAAATACATTTTAATGTCATGCTTTGAATCTAAACGCGCATTTCTCAGTTTTCATTAAGAAATATGCATCACAATTTACTATCATAATATGTTTATTTGTTGAATGTCAAAGGAAAATAAACTATAAAAACAAGTATGTATAAATGGTTGTGATAAATATTAAAATGTTAAATATGCACACATGTACCAGGAATGGTTACACACATTACACACAGCTAAATGCTCCACTCAGCTTAAACGAAGAGAGTTTTCTAAATGTGTTTTCCAGATATGGGTATGTTGTCATTCTTGTATCAAATGTTTAATACCCGTGTTGATACAGTATTTCACAGTATTTCTGTACAAAGTAATTTACATTACAACTTTAGGGCGGAATGAAGACCGTGATTTGGACAGACGTTTTCCAGTTCATCATACTGTATGGTGGTCTAACCGTTATATTGATAATGGTAACTATGTGTTTTAACAAAAATAAAGTTAAAACTTTCTAATGCCAGTAGTGTGTCATTGTGTTAATGAATGCGTTCTGAATTTGTGTCGACTGCAAAAGTTTTTATAAGAATGTATTTGGCATCTGATGAAAAAAAGCACTTACTGAACCGGCTAAAACTTTTGAAACATTTTCTGTCTATCAGCTAAGCAACCACGTGTTTTTGCAGAATCGCATAGAACTGTTCAATATTGCTTTAAATTTATGATCTGTATTAATTTTAAATATAAAAGAGACATGTATTTTCGTTAAAGGCTTGTTACACGCAGCTGACAATTTTGCGATAAATGAATAAGTACTTGTAAAAACAGTATATAAAACCCATTGTTTAATACTTATTCAAGTGTTTAAAACTTCAAAGTACAACTTACTATTTCAGTTAGATTTTGGCTTGCAACAAAAACATCAAACAAGATGCGCGGCGACTAATATTTTCGTTGATAAATAGCGCCGGAGGTATAATTGACAGAACATTGTTCATTGTTTATCACGCCTTCAGGTTGCTTTACTTTAAGCCACATTTTTTGTTATTGTTTCAACATCCGCAAGGGGTATAACCATCATCGACACGCATTTGATTGACAGCAAAATCAATTTAGAAGTAAAATACAGCATTTTGATAGGAGCGGCAGTTCTAACAGGTGTTTACGGAGGTTGCTCGCTGGGTCAATACCTAATTAAAATCGAAATTTGTAGTAACAGTTAACAACCACAATGCAAGACCAAATGAACTGAATGCCAAACGGATGATGTTTCAATGCACCCCCACAACGGAATGGGAAATTTGAAATCATTAAACATATTAAATATAAACAATGTATTAAGACAACAACACTATCAAATTTTGCAAGATTTAAAAAAAGGTTGGCATGTCAAATAGTATATTGAGTTAACTTGCTGATATTTCCTATGTTTAGTTTATGTCAGGTTAAGTTTGGTGACTCTTAGTAAACAACGGTTTTTGTGGAAGATGCGAATACAAATATGCATTCTTTTTAACTATTTTATTGCAGTTTTTTGTCTGCTTTTGGTAAAAGAAGATCTGCGTTGTTAATCCAAAGATTTAAACTTATCTTTATAGGGTGGACTCAGGGTTGGAAGTTTTACTCGAATATTTAATCTGGCAAATGAAGGGAAGCGACTTCTTTTTAATGAGTATGTAAAGCTTTGTAATACAATTCATTGATTTATAAATAAAAAGTTATTTCACATTAAACTCGTTATGCACAGAACGTTGTACATTGTAATCCATCTAAATTAAATGTGATTCCTTTTTATCACATTTTATCGCAAAGTCCGGAACTATATTTGTTCTTTTTTGTATAATAAATTTTACGAAATTGCTGATTACAAAGTAACAAGAAATATTATGTAAAACGTTGTACGTGTTGACAATATAGTGTTAACAGACGAGAAGAAAAATCAACACTCAACAAGCGGTCAATTTCTTGTATAAAAGCCATATGGTTCTGAGCCTTATGATCGAGAAAATCCTTTTATACGTATTTTAGTTGTTTGCCTAAAATATATAAGCGACACATATGCTTGCCATTGTATAATGCAGTCAGATGATCTACGATGGGAAAACAGAACAGTTTTCTGAAAGTGTTAAACGATTTTTTTTTTTCAAACGGTTATTGCATCTAGTGTTATTTGTTGATCATTTAGTTGTCTGAACATCCTATATTGTTGGTAAAATGATAAAAATTCTACTTCACCTTGTAAGCGAGGAAAGAATTACAAAAAAGTAAGATCTATGATATTACCTGTACACGAACTATTTCAGATCAAGTGGAGATCCTAGAGTTCGACACACGGTATGGGGCTTGCTGTTTGGCGGAGTATTTCAATGGCTTCCTAACTGTTGCAATCAGTCGGCTGTGCAAAGAATTTGCTCCATGAGATGTGAACGGGATGCAAAAGTGTATGTCAAATCAATTCCTTGAAGTTATGTATTTTACTCAAAGGAGTATGTGAGTTCTCAACTTACAAAAATGTTTTAAACCTTAATTGATTAAGGTACTAGTCATGCATTATTTAATTATAGCTGTAGTTAAAATGTTTTGAAAGTACATGTAACATTCAATTTGGTTATTTTTGTCGATTATTTTTCCACATTTTATGTTTAATATACACTTGTATTTGATATGGCCTGTAAAATTAGGTTTCCTTTTGTTAAAATGTTTGACGTTTTATCAAACAATGCATGTATGCTTTCGTTTGATCTTTTACCAGTTCACAACGAATAAATCACCAAATGTAATGCATCTAATTGTTTTGAAATACTCACCTGTTTTAATATGCCACAGGTGATGTCTTGATTTTGTTTACAGCTCAACGTTTTTGAATGTTCCACTGATGATTATATATGGGCTGATTCTCATTCTCACGGGGCTCTTACTGTATGCATACTTTGTCGTTGAGGGTTGTTGCCCAATTACATCTGGGAAAATAAGTAACGCAAATCAGGTACATGTACATGTAACATTTATTCATTCCATGCTTTGGCTTTGTTATTATAATAATATATTTTGAAGGAGAATCATTTAATTTCACTGGCGAAATACACTGCACTAAAGTTGAGGTCTCCTGTTTCAGAAGTATGTACTTACAACACTTACTTAACAGTCAGATTTCTCACTAAAGTTAATTGATTAAATTTGATATGGTAGCCACTGTGTATAAAAATCACAATGTAATACTTTACACATTTACACTTCCTGCTAAAGTTATCAATTAAGTGTTTATGTCTTAAGTAGTAAATGCAATTATAAACTTTTTAAGCTGGTGCCATATTTTGTGATGCACGTACTTAACGACGTCCCGGGACTTGCAGGGATTTTCGTTGCTGCTCTCTTTAGTGGGGCCCTAAGGTATATTTCAGAGATTAATTCATTCATTGACATGCTTAAATGAAGTATGTCTGTATTGTGTTATTTCTTGTGCTTGGTTTCCATTTGATTACGTTGAACAGTTAAATATTAAGGTATGCGTTATTACATGATTTGTGGCGGTGTCTGTTTTTGTTTTGAAGTTTTAATTATGCACTTAGAGTATCTCTTCTAACGAAGTTTACTAAAAGTTTAAAGAATGTATAACCTAATATTGTAATCTATCAAATATTTCGGCGCTGTCGCCGTGTTGGTGCGGGTTCGCTCCCAGCTAGAGGAACTATCATTTGAAATTCACAGTAGCGCTATTTGTGCAGTGTGGCAGCCGTAAAAAGTCTCCCCGTACATATAGGCAGTACTGTTATCAGTAAATTAACCCGTTACCGATGTCTCCAGTGATTGTTACGTATATCGGGGCTATCCGATCAACCTGTTTTTGGAGTTGTCCCGGTTAGCTTAATCGGTTGCGTCGCAGGAATTGCAGAGCTAGGCGCTGTCGCCGTGACGGTGAGGGTTCGCTCCCAGCTAGAGGCTTTATCATTTGACAAAACGAAAATACATTCGAATATTTTTAGAAACGTTAAGTTATATGATTAGGAGAAAATAATTTCCCTTCCAAATTGAAATTTGAAAACTCATAAATATGTACAACGTATGTCCTGTGTATATCATATTAAGAGGAATGCATTCAATATCTACGTATTGTAAATAAATAAAGTAAGCACGCTCTATTTCTACTTAAAGCTTTAAAATCTGTTGTTTGAATTCAATTTTATGTGATCTTTAGCAAATACATGTAAGACGCGACAAACTTCTCTAGAAATCATATAAACGATTTTAGTCTAGCAAGTAACACAGGCACCTGTTTAGAGGTCCTTTTCTGGCCAGTATATCAATAGAGCAATATGTACTCTAGTGCCAAGTTTGGTCAATTTCAGCTTAAATTTTATAAATGGGCGATCTTTACCACGAGATGCAACTACAATCACCAAAAGCACAAACTATCCCCGTTTTCGAAAAACTCTCATTTTAATTATTCGAAATTAGTTTTTTTCTCAACGTTTTATATGTTTCTAATTTTTTCGATAAGCAACTGCATTTATTATGAACGATTTGCCTAAACAAAATGGTATAATTGAGACATAAAACACAATAAAACAATATTTCCTTTGCTATGTTCGTGGACGTCCAATTATTTTATGCTTCAAATTGTTTGCTAAGCAACTACATGTTTATTGAACGATAATAACAGTTAAATATATGTTCACATGTACTTTTCATTTCACTTCAGCTCTTTGTCATCCGGAATAAATGCAATGTCAGCAAATACTCTGCAAGACCTTCTAGTCAACGTTATCAGTCGATTATCTCAACGGAAGAAAACCCTCATTGCAAAATGTGTAGGTAAGTAACGTAATCAGTTGATTATCTCAACGGAAGAAATCCCTCATTGCAAAATGTGTATAACTTACGTTAGCAGTCGATTATCTTAACGGAAGGGAACCCTCATTTCAAAATGTGTAGGTACATGTAAGTTACGTAATCAATCGATTATCTCAACGGAAGAAAACCCTCATTGCAAAATGGGTAGGTAAATAACGTTTAACTTAGCAGTCGATTATCTTAACGGAGGAAAACACTCATTGCAAAATGTGTATGTCAGTAACGTTATCAGTCAATTATCTCAGCGCTTAACAATTTAATACTTTTACACGTGGGTCGCTTTCAGTTTCAACTTTTAACGATGTTGATATAATTCTAGTGTAGTCATTTCTATATCTTACTGAGGATGCATATGTGAAAAGAAAGCAATAAACGATACTACATATTGGGGCACGTGTCAGGTTGGTTTGCCACTAAACGTTCCAGAGAGGTAAAACATACGTTCCCCTTTTTTCGTTTATTGATTATGGTGTCTATTTAGGAATATCATTTTATAAACTAATCCTTTTTCCTCTACCGTTTGGCTGTACGTTTGGCTGTACATTCGTGATATGTATACTCCACTTGTTTGCATACCACGAAGTTATTTCAGCTTATTTATAATTATTCTAGTATTCGTGTATGGCATAGCAGCAGTTGTGATGGCCTATGCAGCTCGAAATTTGTCTGGTCCTGTCACCCAGGTAGTACATTTCCCAAGTACTTTGAGAATAATTACACTCATACATGGCCATATTTAAGTCATCAAAATGACGTTCCGCAAAGGGAGACTACTGATGTTTAATATTGATGATCAATATATGTATTGTTGTTGTTTTTAATTGACTTAAACTATTCATGACTTTTAGTTTTCTTTGACAGAGTTACTTAATTATATTTAGGCCCATAAATACAGAAGGTAGATTTTGTTAACAAACAATTGTCGTCTGCAGCAATTATGTATATCAAAAGGAAAGAAATGACGACTGAGCAAAAAGTGTCAAAAGTTTTGTAAGTGATGGCATTTCACATAGAAAACATGGCACATACATTGGGAATAAGTCAATCTGGAATTTGTAAGTTTTTTTTAAAAGATTAAGTGAAAGGGAAAATTGAGAAAATATATCTAGAAGTAGAAGAATCATTGAAGGGGTGTGGTTGAGGAGCGACAGGCAATTTGTAAAATAGGCCAGAAACAACAGTAGACTCACTATGGTCTCTAACTGTATATCTAATTTTTATTAAACATAGAAAGACACACAACAACTTGTACAATTTTTTACTCTAGCTGTGATTTATTTTTTTTCCGTCTGGGTGTCCTGTTTCAATATCAAACAGTGTCTCATTTGGAAACGCATTTCAATAACCATTTGCGGACTTCGACGTGCATGTTACATTAATTGATAAAACTAGGTCTTGCAAATGACATTAAATCAAATTAATGTTTCGACACAGTTATTTATGTAGTAAGTTTTATACCATGACTTAACAAAGAAAATCTCTGTTTACCATATATGATTTAAATTTTTTATGAAGAGATCCCTGTGGTTCTGTAGGTCAATTTAACATTCAAGAACTAACTGTAGCTCTATTTTAAAACGATTTTAAAAGAATATATAACAACGGGACTGCATTCAAATCAAAACGTATTGTTCGTTGTTAGGAATCGGATCCCAGGAACATATCGATAGCGTGGTACAGTTCTGGGCTGAAGGTTATAAAACTGAGTTTGGAAACCAGTCTCAAATCTCAAGCATCTGATTGGCTGAAATGGCGACTAGTCCATGCCCAGTTTTATAACCTTGGGCACTGGTCTTACCTATAAAAAACTATGACGATGTCAGGTTTTATACTACGCCCTCGAAATAGATCAGCATTTACACGATTTCACGGTATTACGTTGAACACGTGGTACATTTACGTCATGAAATAAACACACAAATCAAATGTTAACTTAATGAGCACATTGATATCGATTGCCATTGGAGTAACAATGCTTTACAGTAGGTAAATTGGTACACAACTTTGTGTTTAAGGGATCATATTCAACAAAATCTGCTCAAAACTTTGTAAGTGCATTTTGTTTTGTAACTGCCAATAATTATACATTTTGTCCGACTGTGTCACGGACATTGAGTCTACATTGATATTTTTGAATGCACAGATTCTGGTGTATGTGTATGTATTGTTTATTGTCTACAGATGGCATTGAGTGCCATGGGTGCTGCCGGAGGTCCAGTGGTAGGGATATTTTTCCTAGGAGCGACGTTCCCTCAATCAAATTGGATCGTAAGTTTAATAATCTTTTATGGGATTTTATTTCTCAAAGCCTAATCTATAGTAAGGATAACCAATTTTACAGGGGACGTTAATCCATGAGCAATACGGTTTGTTGATATGATAAGTCGTAGGCCATGTAGGACAAAACGATGACAAACTACCGTTCAAAATCTGAGAACCAGACGTGAAATTGTTGCCTAGAATTTCTTCTGACAATCGTATGTGTTCAATGTTATTGTGACATTGAATCTTAACGTAAACACCGATTAAGGTATCTTCATGTGTCGACTGACCTTTGTTCCAAATCTGAGGACGAATGCCAAAGTAGAGTGTAGTTATTACTAGGACCGCCTCTTCGAAGCGGACAGGCCGTAAATTGGGATGTGTTGCCCTTGGATAATGATTTGCCTAATAAGCCAAACTTATTAAAAGGTTAACATGAAACGCACTAAAATATGTCTCGCGTAAAAATTGAAATACATCAAAACGGGTTTGCTAAGCGTCTTTTTTACTATAAGCAACTACAGTGATATTCACCTTTTCATCGCTTATCAAAGCTGCAAAGTCAGTCTCGTGATTTTATGTTAAATAGTTTCAATTCAATTGGTGTGTCGTGTTGCAAACTTTTATTTTTTAAATATTAGAAACATATAATTAGATAATAAATTAAATAGATGTTCTCATTTCAAGCAGTTACTGTCAGTAATCCGGGATATTTATTCATTACACAATGTGTTATTTATTTTTTCAGGGAGCTTTGAGTGGGGGCATTTTAAGCATTTGCATCAATGTATGGATAGCAATAGGTTCAATCTTGCACGGCACTCCTGCTCCTAAATCTCCACCAATTTCTAATTTTAACTGTGGGCTATATGGGGCATCGGAGGTGAATATCACAGGTTTATCAAACCATACACTTATCGATTACACGGAATATATGTCAACAGAAACAACGATGCCTTTTACAACGAGGTACATGTAACTATAATATCATTTGATTTTTTATTATACAGGAAAGAACGTAACATTTAATGTTTTGTTAATACATGTAAATGTAAATTGTAATAGAACATTTCTGTAGCCGAGTCTTATCTTAAGCGTCGTGACGTGCGGCCATAATGGACCTTATGAGTGAGTGATAGAACGTGATTTTTTTCAAGTGCATTTATTGTTGTCAGGTATCGTAATTTATTTTTCTTTCAGGAAATCAAACCGTTACGTTTCTTGTCAAAAACTTTAGCTAAGCTTTCCTTGATCTTGTGCCTATATTATTTCCAAATAAAAATAAATAATTTAATATATCAGAATAATAAAGTGACTAGGTTTTCAAGCTTAAGATGCAATATATTCCCACCAAAAACAAGGAGCAACCAAGACATGTAAGAAAACGTGATTTTGTAAAACTTAATCAAAATAATGTTGGAACTCGGTATAATTTCTATGGTACAGGTTACACTTTTAAATATATATAGATTAATTTGCATTTAATTACAACAAATTAATGTCAAATTATACGGTGCTTGTAAATTACTTTTGAATTACTTTTTTCAGAAGTACGATTTCTAAGAACCATTTGGCTGTATATGATATATCATACACGCACTTCGGTTTCATAGGGTTTATGATTACCATTACATCAGGGCTGATTGTCAGCTTTCTTACAGGTATGGCACTTAAACGATAACTCGAAAGTGAATTAATGTTATTATAAATATTTATTTCACATATATAAAGAACAATAAAACAAAAATTAAACCTAAACATTCCCTTTAATTCTATCTACATTCAAACACAAAGACAATACTGTAACTTAATGTTCCATATACTTTAACAACAATAGCACTCCATTACTCCATTGCATTGACTAAGTTACTTTTGCATATTTCAGGCGGAGCTAAGGCTGAACCAACGGAGGAAATTTATATTTTTCCATGCTTACGAACATTTTGGCGTAAACAGATCAAACAAACTAAAACACAAGCAAAGTACTCCTTAATTATCAAGGTTCGTTTATAATAATTATTATTATTAATTTATCATTTATTATTATTATTATTATTATTATTATTATTATTATTACGACGACTGAAAAAACAATTCAGATAAGCCAGCAAACTTTCTAGATCTTAAACTTTCTATTCAAAATGGATACGTTACCACTAAAATATATGATAAAAGAGATAATTTTAATTTTAATAAAATTATTATAGTAATTTTTCCGTTTTTAGCCGCAATGTTCCTCGTGCAACATCTTACGCTGTTAATATCTCAGAGCTTATTCGTTTTTCTAGTGCTTTAAAATATGTTAAAGATTTCAATGAAAGTAGTCTTTGCATAACCGAAAAACTTTTAAAATATCTGTTTCCCAAATTAAGGAAAACCTTTTGCAAGTTTTATCACCGATACCCAGATTTAATTCAGAAATGCGGTTTGGGGCACCCTAGAACCTGGTTTAAACCCCCAGTGGCAAACTGTTTAGCCACTGACCGTTTCAAGGCGGTAAACACTCGGCTTCTCACTTTCGTTAATTGTTTGTGGCGTCTATTTTGAAACTGGTTATTGTAATACAATGCTTTCTTCTCCTCTCTACATTTGGTTGTTTGTGGAGGCTGTGTCTGCTGGATGTGGCCATTCATTATGAATATTTTACTTTTCTCTTTCAGGAGGATGGAACTGAACTTCACGAAGACAGTGGATTAGCAAAGCTCACCTCGTTTGCTAATGTTGAAATTCCAGTCGGATTTTCAAAATATATTAATAATGCACCCATGTAAACATCTTATTTAAACGCACTTGAGACTCTTCAGAAATGTGTTCGATTCAAATTCATTTAATCTTTTTGTGTTCTGAAAACTTCCTATCTCTCTCGGTCTCGGCATCTGTCGGTAGAAAATGTTAAACCTTATTACCTACCCATCAAAAACGTTCATTGTAGAGGGCAAATGCATAGAAACAAGATTTAAAGGTTTGCTTAAAATTGCATAGAAACAAGATTTAAAACTACAATTTTCAGCTTACACTGTACATGTAGCAGTTTGCTTGATTTGATTCCGCTGAATTAACTATGAAATTCAAGAAACCAATGTTACGTGCATTTCATGTTCATGTTATTTCATTGTACACACGTTTTAATTAGACCTACATTAATATTGCATCATTTTATTTAAGTAAAAATTAACCTTATGTGTTTTCAATTAGACTTACATTAATACTGAATCATTTTATATAAATAAAAATTAACTTTATGTTTGTGACGTGTTTCCTTAGTTACATCTAAAATCATTCATTTATATTGCTTTTAATGGTATATAAACAAAACTGGACTATGGTCTTCGTACGAAATAGGCATACCACATTGATTAAAAAATTACACCTGCCACTATTGGCCCACATTTATAATATTTATCCTCAATATTAAAGTTTGTTATATATTGACTAAGACTGACAACGGTTATTGCCGTTTAGACCAAAACACAATTTATATTTTCAAATCGATATTCATTTGTAAGAAGACGTTTTTATGTTTTTTCTGTATGTCCAATACCATGCACATGTTCAGTCAATCTTGTTTTAGCTTTCAAATTTGTATGTCTACATCCCAATAACACTGTCTTGCTTTGAAAAAGACAACGTGAAAAAATATCTTCACCATTTTGCTAGTCGTTGCCATCGTAATCTCTGACGAAAACATGCCTCCTGCAGATAAACCCATTTTGAAAACATGCTTTCATGTCAGTCACGCACCGAAGTTTTCCTTTGTTTTAATTAAGTTCGCAGGTTGACAGTGATACACTGTGTATTTCCTGTGTTTTTCAGTCGGACTGAATTTAATTTTGATACATACATCTCACGAATACTAATTTACAGATAAGATAGGGTCATATGATATTTTCAAAGCATCATAGTGTTGAAGTGATACTGTAGTTGTACATGTACCTGTAATCATGAAAAATTAAGATAAGTATCATTGATTTGCGGCTTAACAAACTACTAGATAAGATCTTTAAATATTATCTACTTAATATGTAAAAAAGCAAAAAGCCAATCAAAGAGTTATTTAAATCAAAACGTGACTGAATTGAAAAATAACACGCGAAACAACTTGGTGCTTCTTCCTTAAAACTGTAAAATTAAATGAAAAACCAAATTCGCCACTAGAGTTTTAAACTTCTGTGATCTCGCATTCCCCTGGGCAAATTATAATTTCAAAAAAAAAATCACACGTGAAATTTTTAAACAACTAAAAGTGTTATCCTTCATATGTTCATTGTTCAATACGGCGTATTACTAAACAAAAAAGTAAGTTAACTTAACTTTATGGATACTTAACAATAGATTTATTCAGTTTTATTTTTAAAGATGATAACTTAGTAATAGTATTCCTTATAAAAGAAAATTTAAGTGTCTATGTAGAAGCTATTCGGATGAGACAAAAAAGTTCTCGGATTTCGTAGAGCAAACGAAGCGATGCAAATGCCGGTTGCAAATATTTCGACACTACCATATTGGTTTCAATCATCAATTAAAGAAGAAAATCGATTAAATACGTCGAATCTTCGGAACAAAATGATTCTTTGCGTAAAACATTAGACAACATGCGGTAAATCGGGTAAACGATTAATAATCACTGCGTTATCGAGAAAAGGGCTAGATATTATTTAATATTTTATTTTGTTGATCTCTTTTAGGAATGAAAACCAACATCTCGGAAACCTTAGGATAATGAAATGTTTGTTTCTCTGATGAGGTTTATTAACAAGATTTTACCTATTTATTAGCACACGCTTGTTCAAATTGTATTGAAGTATTTAATCTGGAAATAGATTAAAACATGAACTTATCAATTCATTTTAATGACAGAAAATTCATTAATAGGTAATCTTAAGGACTGATCTAGTTACTGTAACTAATTATGTTAAGCTGTTACAACATTATCTACTTAATATGACAACATTGAGTTCAAATTATTTTAACAATAGAATATTGTGTTAGTTCATTTAAATTAATTTTGGATTATTAATTAAACATGTAATTAGTTGCTTACATCTTACAATACCAACTGGTTCATACTGACTTTTCTTCATCTAGCTCTGTCCAGAATCTTACTGCAAAATTTTACTACCAAGGGAATGTCTACGTGGATTACTACCGCCATTGCTATACCAGACCTACCAAAATTGGATTATTTAATACAAGCTATAAACATCATAGATATTATATATTACAATCAATCTATGACGTGCCATATATTTGACATATTCATAATTAAACAGGAAATTACGCGCAGACATAAGGCGACTGTTAAGGATACGTCTTATTATTATGTTTTTCTATGTACGCCTGCATGGCCGAAAGATAAAATGGATTGGTGTTCAAAACGAATCATTTATGATTTACTTAAGCTATTTATGATTGATTTATCACAAAAGACTTACGATACAATAAAACGTTAAAAACTAATGATACACATGCACTAATAAGTAATACGCAAAAGGAAATAACATAAAACATAACATAATAAAAGGAAGATGATTTTAGAATGAATATTACATGTACTACAATCTCGCGTAACTAGGTCGATTTGCGCTGTTATGGAAATCTGCGCTCTAAACGAGGAAACATATGTATAAACATTAACTGAGTTCGTCGCAAAGTCTTTAAAACATAATAATTTTCTTTTAAAAAGCAGTTTAAAAAGAAATTATTATTAATTTGACACGCAGTAAAGCCTTGAACTCTAAATTGGCAAATGATAATAGACAAAAGCAAACATCGTAAAAAATAAATGTATGAACCTGGTTCATGTAATTTTTTGGCTCACGTCTCTATTGTTCAAAAAGATCCTCTCCTCTGCCAATATTGCCAGAAGTTAAACGATGTTTGTAATAAATATACAGGTGCATATAATCAATTATGAAACAGGTAATATCCGCATTATTTGTACTTGATAAATTAATAGATGCTTAACTTGATTGTATAACATATTCTCGCGTGATGCATGTTAATCAGCTTACTCTGCTCAACTTTTTGACGTTTCAAGTATTTCAAGGAATAACGTCAACTTCCAAAACACGCACTTATAAGGCGGCTCATTTCAAAACTCATCCTTCACATCAATACAATGAAGTTCCTATTAGCAAGAAACTTTTATATTTTTCTATGAAAGCCGATGAAACAATAAATGCCGCTTACAAAACTACAGGACTGCAAATCTTTAGACTTTTAATGTTTGCACGTCCATTTTGCCATGAGTTGTTGCGAAAAAAAGTTACGTCGTGTGCCCTGTCATTCAAGGATATATTTACATAATAAAGTTTTCACAACATCTTTGTACGCGAAAACTTTTTAAATAATAATAAAATAGATGAAAAGGGAACTTTGAAAGCCATCGAACCCGACAAATATGAAAATATTGCAGGCTGGGTTTGATTGAGCCTGTTCATGGACAGTAATGGAAATGCATGTTACTGCCCACGCCGCTAAGCAACTCAATACGTACACCAGTAAACAGTACAATTTTGACCATCCCAAACGATGGGGTGCATATGGCGGTGAACATGGAACCTTCAATGCGGTATTTTCAGATTATTGTCCATTCCCTTTTCAGCGACGTATGGTCTCCATATAAAAGAATGGGTTTGCCCTAAACGAGAAAACAATGGGCAGAACTAAATATTCGAATAGATAATTGGTGGTAATGAGATGATAAGAGGCACGCCACGGGAAAAGGTACCTTCGGGAAGTTGACGTCAATCCTTGAAACGATGTCATAAAGTTGAACGGACGACATTAATTATTATGCAATTCGCGGTAAAAATACCATTTTATTTTCAAAATGTGCAACAAAATTACTGTTTTGTTATGAGAAAATAATAGAAATTTGAAAGTTCTTTCTAAATATAGTAACAACAAAAATAACATAAAAAATGACCGAATGTACCTTTTCCCGTGGCGTGCCTCATAAAATTAAAGACATCATGTTTATTGTTTATAATAAATATTAAGTCTCAAGAATTTCGCTGGCAGACTGGTGAGCTCCGTTCAGCTGTTTACACCCTTAGGCGGTAGGTGGTTCCAAGGCGGTAACCCCAGGAGTTCTCCTTTTCGTTAATTGTTTGTGTCGTCATATTTGAATTGCATACATAACAACATGCTCTCTTTTACTCTCTTCTTTTTCGCTGCATGGGGAGGCTGTGTTTTGTAAGACTGGCGATTTCTGATATGCATATTTCACTTAAAAAAATAAAAATACTTTTCGGTGGCCTTCAACGTTCCTTATTCTGTCAATCAAATCACCACAGTAGCGTTGTCTGTGTTGTGTGTCGGTCGTAAAATGTCTGCCCATACAATTACTCAGTGTTGTTATCAATTATAAAGCCCATTGAAGCCCGTTGGTCACGGTGCTTATATTTGTGTAAATGTTGAGTTGCGCTCAACCCAGGGCTAGGTCACGTTACAGTAATATGCACATCTATGACTGCTTATAAAGAGGTTCAATCAAATCGAACCTGCAGTATTTTGATATGTAGTGTTCGGTGGCTTGCAAAGTTTCTTTTCCATCTATTCAACAAACATGTTAAACAGTTATTAAAATATCGTTTTTGAGTAAAATCTGAGAGTTTAGCTAACCCTTGTTCCGTTCCATAATGCTCTAAACTAGGTCACACATGGTTAATAATTATTGAATCACGTAGTTGGCATAATGTTCGCCATTATTATTGTTTTTTTTGTTGTTTTTTTTTTGGCTTGTTTTGATACAAGCAGATGGCAGACGTTTCGAATAGTGTATTTTTTGTTGGTCGGTCACCGTGTTAATAAACGAAAAAAAAAACTAGCAGATGGCAGACTTTTCAAGTTCTTAATATATGCGTGTGTTGATCTAATTTAGGAATCCAACTAGTTGATTATTAAGGAATATCATCCAAGCTCATGTAATTTACTTCGGTGAACATATTTGGCTGAGGATAGCGGCTTGTTGTTGTTTTGTTGGCACGATATGTCTGTTTGTCAAATGGACTCTTAAAGATGTATGCGGAAACTACAATGCTATGACTGCTGATATTAGCCGAGTGATTTTTTGTATAATTGATAATGTGTATACAAGTTTTGTTGGTGTATTTTGTCAAACCTGGGGACCGTCTGTTGACAATTTATCGCAAGTTAAACTGACCTTTGTTTAGATTTATTAAAGGTATTTCCTACAAACAAAATTAATTCTCTTCACACCTATTTATAATAAATGTTTCTACTAACAAACGCATTCAAAATATTTCGTAAAACGGTCCCTATTCCTGGTGTAAAGGCAAACCCGTTAAGTAAACCAGTGGAATTTTTTTCGTACAACTATCCACAAGCAAATATGTTTAGAACATCGAATAAACAAGTCTTCATATTTTAAAGAAGTCGGCATTTTTTCGTAGTTTTGACCGTAACTGAAAGAAATGTCGCGAGACAAAATGTACTGATGGCATAGCAGAACGTAATTTGTCTGGGAATCAAGACAGTTTGATGGGATTGCGATAATTGGACAAGAATATTTCATCTCACGTTACCACTCAACTGCTTTGATAAATGTTCTTTTATCTTTTGTTATATTGGTTTTAGCTTATGTCAAAGAGACCCTTGGATAATTGCCGATTTTCTTTTTTACTTCGCCAGTTTGATACAGCATTTATGTCTCTATACCGCTGGATAAACTGATCAAAATGCAACATTTCAATTAACGTTTTATTTCTATTCTCGTATTATAAGATTAATCATTGCACAAATGTTAGAAAATACGTAATTGACCGAGAAAATAATTAAGTGATGATATTTATTTCCAAATTTAATCATATAAAAAACAAGCACACAGAAATCTGCGAAAGATTTTAGTTATCGATCCAGAAGCAAAATAATGATAAAGACGATACCTGAATTTTTGAAATCCATACAACTAAAACCCTTAAAAGCATCTGATAATCTTATCCTATTGTTCATTTTGAAAGTCAGCAAACAATTAATTTAACTTCTTTGAACAGTGTAAAAGTTAAAATGCAAAATTTACTTCATGTTTTTTTTCAAAGACGTTAAAAGACACCATTCAGTTTAGACTGTTTGCATGGATTAAGTTTGAATTGAATCAACCATGATAATAATGTGTGTGTTTAAAATTGTTTAAATTCATTTTAGTAATTAAAATACACGCAGTATAATTATGTTATATGAAAGATAAAATGAGCTTAGCGAATGACATTGATGATTACGTTTATCGGGGTAATTTGATCAACCTTTTTGGGTGGTTATCCGGTTAGATAGCCTAATTTGCATTGCATGGCTGTGTGCTGTCGCCGTACGGGGTCGCACCTCAGTAGAGGCAATATCATTTTAAATAAAAATTAATACAATACAAAGAACTTCAATGTGATCGCTACTTTGATATAAATATCAGGATATGAAATGCTTTGCTTAAATATTTCCAATTTTTTTCAAATCAATTTAAAAGTCCGTCCATTAAGTCCTGAGAGATAATCTGTTGTAACCAAAGAAAACATTGCTTGTTTTCTCCTCTCTCTCCCTCCCCCTCCCCCCTTCCCCCTCTCTCTCTCTCTCTCTCTCTCTCTCTCTCTCTCTCTCTCTCTCTCTCTCTCTCTCTCCTCTACTAGATTCCACTTTTATCAAATTATTTGTGTTTATTCATGTTTGCTAAACAAACTTTGAGAAGAAATGACATGAACTGAAACTATTCGAGTATGATCAACGAGGTTATTTACTCTCAACTGTAAATGACTCTAAATTAAAAGTATATCATCCACCAATTTACGTCCTTCTGCAAGAGATATATTTTACCACTTTGCTTCTCGAGCTTTTATATCAATTATTTTGTCTGAAAACAGAAAGCACTAAAGCATATTTTCCATAAACATATCATTTATGTTGAGTCCATGGAGATTTTAAAATTTTGAGAAGCCTTAAACAAATAAGATTGCGGAATATGCCTAACTTAATTTTTGAATTCTTGAATGATACTGTACTTATTTAGTAAACATTTTGATATTGACAATTCATTTTACTTACTGTCGACACCCCACATATTTTCTGTTGTTTTTCAGATTCTCTCTATATACGTCATTTTAAACTGTGCAAGTTGATTCATTCTGATCTGAGCGGCTTTAAAAACTTTGACATGTGTTTGTAGCTAAAACTTATAGAGCCTTAATACATATAGAAGACACCGGCGCAAACCGAAAAATTACAACCAACATATACACTTGAATGGCCTTTGGTGTTACATGTACCAATGTTACCTCAGAAGTATCATTTTATACCAATAAAAAGTTGGTTGCTTGTGAGTTTGTCTTGAGCAAACTAGAAACCGTCATAAGAGAGAAATTTGTAGAAGCGAAATTCAATATGTAAATATTATCATTTATTCCACGCATAAGGCAAATAGAAACCGTCATAAGAGAGAATCTCCTGGAAGCGAAGTTAAATGTGAGTATAAATATTATCATTTATTCCAGGCATTTGGAGTTCGATGTCATGGTTGCGAAATATCTGTAAGGCACTCTTCATGGAATGCAGAAGTATCCATTACCATTTCCCCGAACGTGTTTGCAATAGGCATTTACACACAAACTGTATGTTTTATATGTATATATAGTTCTTAAACAATTCATGATTATGTCTCTTTTGTCAAAAAATATTTCTGAATATGCGGTTAACAACCATGACACCATTATAATTGGTACTCATCTGAGTAAAATCCTATCCAAATGATATTGCCTCTACCGGAGAACGAGCCCGCTCCGTCACGGCGACAGACACAGCCCTGCAATTCCGACTACGAAACCGATAGAGCTAACCGGGGAAACCCACCAAACGGTTGATCGGATAGCCCTGATATACTTTGTTATCTCTGTACGACATCGGTAACGGGCAATTTTACTGATACTTGTACTGACTATATGTACTGTGAGATTTTTGGCAAGATTAATTTTGATATTTGGTAAAGAGAGACACCTCTCAGACCACATTTGGCTGGAATATTGATTGTGTATAATACGCAATGATAACCACATTACGGTACAAACCCCAAATGAAAAACAACATCAGTGTTAGTATAATAAAGCAAAAAGTTAGGTTTGTATGGGATCAGGTATGGACACAGTTCGAGATAAGGTTTATTGTAATCGTAGTATCAAGGTTCGGTCTTTTTCAGAGGATTTATATGTTTCTTGCTCAACAGACTTCGGATGCCAAATGATTATTTGACGATCAGTGGTACATGGAGACGTTCGCCATGTTGTTCTCCCAGACACAGAAAATGCATTAGCATATACGACGATTTCGTCGAGAATGTGCGACGTTCTCTTGACTTGTATATGAGGTTCGACGTTTGCTGACCGGCAAAATGTGTTAAGTGGAGTTATTAAAATGGATGTTATTGTATCACTTCCTTTATATTTCCATGAAAATCATTTAACATGAAGACAATGTTTTGAAATCTATGTTTGCAAATTATGAAATTGTTTATTTGGTTTACAGTTTATGTTTTCACGAACTTATCGAACAGCTTTCGTATATATCCGTAAAATAAAAGAACTGAAACACATTAAAGTAAATAAACAGTCTCGGAATCAAACCCCTGACATTTGGTCATCGCGGCTGACAAAATGTTTTCTTTTGCCTCAATAGTGGTTTTCGGACTACGCTGATCCGACCATCTAGCAATCTGGCACATTCTTCCAAAGTCGCACTTTTACGCTATGACTAACGTTGAGACGTTGAGTAACGCTTCAGGCATGACGTTGACGTCGACCTGCGAGGATAAAAACTCGCGCCCGTTTAAATTGAATCAAATGTCTTCTGACACGCATATGACATACAGAAAATGCTGACTAACACTTTGACCAGGATAACTAGCATTTCATTTGCTCAGATTTGGTTGCGAAATTATTATTCTCTCAAAACCAAAAAAAAACACAAAACAATCACACCTATTTTGTTCTATCACATATAAAACAGGTTGTGTGTTTTCACCATTTATTTCGTTTATATATATCAAACAGCCATTGATTAAATGACTTCAAAGCAATATAACTGAAGTAAAACCTATAAAACAGTCTATAGATTGCATGTTCAGAGGCTAAAGAAACATAAGTGATCGAGTAGTCTCAGATACACCCAAGTATTATAGCTAAAATTACGAATAGTGACATGAGATTTAAAATGTTAAAAACAAACTAAATTGAACGATGTTTCCAATAAAATGTTGCACTTAATAACTTTTCGTAAAATATAGAACGTCTATCACCAAACAGAATTTTGAATCCTTCACAAATTCGTCTTCAGAAGACAGTGTAAAATATTTTGCAAGACGATTACCGGTATTTGATTACTGTGTAATATATTGACAATATACATTGCTCTGAACGAAAGAAAACATTACAAATTGAAGTTCTCAGGAATTAGATGAATTCACCTTATAACTGATTATGGGAAAGTTCGATAAAAGATTTTGGTACTTGCAAATATCGTTAAAGCATTAATCAGCCAGATTCAACAAATTGACTCAAAAATTTTGAGAAAAACATGTCGCAAGACTTTGGACGACCAAATCGTCAAGGTTAAAACTCTAAAATTAAATATTGCTATTTTGGTGAGAGATCTGATGTTTTCTTAGAACAAACATCACTGAGATAGCCATTTATGTTACTTCATTTAAGTTTTATATCATGCTAAATGTCTAGTAACATCGCTTTTTTGCATGTCGCCAGGCAAAACATCAATTTTTACAGCAAAATTTTTGAAATATGATGATTGGATATTAAGAAATTTGCTGTTTTTTATGTTTAAGGCACGTGAAAATATGATATTAGAAAGTTCTGTTGCAACTGGATGTTATTTCAAACAATGACACTGGTTTTAAGGGATGTCGCCAAAAAACTACTTTCCTACCTTAACCATTTTTAAACCTCACTGCTGATGGTATTAAATAAGATAAAAACAGTTTTAAATGCATAAATATTTTATAAAATTATCAAATATTATGTATTTAAAAGTAAAACACCTGCGGCTTTTTTATATTTTTGTTGGTCATAGCCTAAACACGAATTTCTTATTGTCCGATAATAAAATTTTCCTCCGTTACTGTGTATTTCACTTCGTTTAATCTATGTTAATTTCATGGATCAAACAGTTTACATCAATTACATGATTATCAATTGATTAATACGTACCATCACTTAATAAGTATTATTTATTGCAAATATTAGTCCAAAAATGTTAAAAAAATTTCCTCCGTAATTTTTTCTTCCGTAACCAAAAGTATCATGATTGCTTCTAGTTCTAATTAAATTGTTGTTATCAACTGGTTGACTCGCTATTATCACAGAAGCCGTCAAGTAATATGTTCAGAATTGGTAAGGTAATTAAAATTTACCATTGTAATTTTGGGTTATGGAGGAAAGTTACGGAGGAAGCTAGAAAAGTAACGGAGGAAAAATATGCACGATTATCAATGTATCCTCGTATAACTTGTGTCTAAATGTACGCTGCACACATGAGGTTTTATAAAAAAATGTTCCTCCGTTGCAACTGATACGTAAGTAGTCCTTGTCAAAGTTCAAACAAATACTATTATTATACTGCATAAAATATATATGCAGGTTACTTTTTATTTTGTCTGGTGCATGGTTTTGCTTGAGCTTGGCCTCTATTGCTAAAACATTAAAATTACATTTTAAATGAAAGTTATACAAACATAAGTAAAAATATCAAGCTCACAACATTTAATAAACCTTAAAATCTGTTGAATTACAATGCAGTACCATGCACGACGAAAATAACCGTGTTGTTGTTAGCACACAAAGTGATGTAAGGCGGTCTGCATTCTTATTTTATGATCAAAGTTCACTTGAAATGATTGATTTAGCGTTTGTTTGATTGAAGATAGATTGCAAACAGTCTGTTTCATATAACCTGATGATATGTACCTTTTAACATCTAGAAAAATATGAATAACATACACCTACTTAATACATTTTCCTCCGTAACTTTTCCTCCGTAACTGTTGGATAACTTTTTTTGTTTGTTTAGCATTGTAAATTCAGAAAAGTTTTATTGAATTCGAATTTTTAGTTTGTTTATTAATACATATACGTACAATTACAGGTATGTTATTACGTTACTGGTCTCTGTTTAATTGGTTATACAGCTCTGTATTTGTTATCAAGTTATTTTCTGTAAATCTTGACACACATGTACTCATGATAGTTGATAAAATAGCAGTCTTTTTTGTTTATATTCCATAAACATTGTGTGTTTAATCCATTAAACTATGTTTCCAGTCAACAATAACATGTTTAGAATGGGTATACTGTAATTAGTACAGTGTTTATTACATACCATGTGTTATAGGCACCTGCAGTTTTCCTCCGTAACTGAACATTTGACACAAAGAAGCAATTGTTATGTTTTGAGCTTATCGTTTAAATGGTGTGACCCACACGTTTATTCTGAAGTCTATACATTATTGCCTAAATAAAAACGTATTTCCTTTTCACAAATGCAGATGTCCATTTTTTGGTTTTTACTTGATCAAAATTGAGTCAATTGTTTGAATCTGGCTGTAATGCTGATTATTTTAACTTTATAGTTATATGGCTATATTATTATGGTTTCTATTCACAGAAGAAGTGACAACACAACCGAAATTCTCCGAATATCGAACATTCTGAACACTGATTTAGCCTGTTAAACCATAATCGGTATTCAGAAAGATACCTCTGTTATTTTTCATTCCTCCTTCAGTCAAGAGCGAACAAGAAAAACTATCGGGGTTCGGGCTTTAACCACATTAGATCAAACCCATTCTGTTATATTGGAATCATACGCCGTTGATCATGGAATGGTAAAAATCTGAAAACAAGAACTTTTCATGTTCACAGCCATATATGCAAGCATGTTAGGATGGATCAAAATTGCAATATTCACTGGTGTAAATACTGAGTCGAGCTCAACGAGGGGCTATGCACCCCGGCAGCATCATTCATTACCCTTCCTGCACATTAACAACTAAGTGAAACCACGCATACTGCATTTACATGTCAATTTTGTTCTCGGTGGCTTTCAAAGTTCCCTTAACATCTAATCTACTTACTAGTACATAACAGTTTTCGATCGAACTCTATTTTATATCAATCACCTGACGTAATAATTTTATAAGCACGAATAATAATCGGTAAGATACATGTATCAAAGAGGATTCTTTTAAATGACGGCGGCATTAACTTTAGAGCTGAAATGTACTTTTCAGGACCAAATCTTAAATGTTATCATATAATTCAACTAGATAAAAATATGTTCACACGTTGAGCAATTTCGCCTGTAAATTTAAACCAGGCATCCTTGACGATTAGCAAACCATATATATGCAGTACTGAAAAAACCCGTGACTTGATCGAGGACATTCTACATTCTATTTTTGGCCTCAAACTTGTGCATTTTTTTTCGGACATTACCTTACCATAATTATATTTTCATAGTGTTGAAGAGAAAACAGCGTCATTTTCCGCATATATGACGAACTATTACATGTTATATTTTTCTAAACCGGAAAAAAGTTTTCCAGCTTTTTTATTAATTTTCTGTTTAAACTTAAATCAAAGAAGCCATTTGACGTTAAGTCAAATAAATTTGTCAAACAAGACAAGGTCGTGTATTGTCCGCGCGTGGTATCAACTGAAAAGGTTTCCGTTTTCCTGTTTTTCTTTTAATTATTTTTTCAGTGAATCTGCCAATCAAATTATAAAATTACTTGAAGTTCCTTATTTTTTCGTCGTCAGCAAACCAAGCTTATTAATCTGGGGACCATACACAGCTGAACATGGAATGTTATTAATTTGAAAATATCGCAATGCAATTGCAGGTTAAATGTTCACCGCTATGGATCAAAAGTGTACTGTTTATTGGTGTTAATGTTGAGTTGCGCTCAACCCGTGGGCGGCTTGGTCGGTTATAAGCATTTCCATTACTGCCAATGAATTTGTTCAATCAGACAGAGCCTGCAATATTTTCATATCGGTGGATTTCAAAGTTCATTTTTCATCTTTATCATTGTATTTGATAACCATTTTATTCTTCACGTGCCTACATTGTAAGAGAAATAAACATTTAAAGATTGGATTCACAAAATAGTCCGTGGCTTATTTTCCTGCGTTAAAATTGAATAGTTCGAGGAATAAAATAAATCTTCTAACTTTAAAGGATATCTTGACAAAATGTATAGTTACGTTTTACAACATTGTGACTTCTGATTGCAATTCGATAAAAAAGGTGCTTCTTAATATAACGATTCAAGAATTCAGACTATAATTCGATTCTAAGCAGCAAATATAGAATTATGTGTATTAAAACATTAGTTTTATTTTAAGTGTGGTAGGAGCAAGCCAGTATTGTTTATTAAGCAATGTTGTTTAGTAACAAGTTTTAATAATTCACTCCTAATTTTCTGATAATCAATATCAATATTTGCTTCAGAGGAGTGCATTTATCAACAGAGTGACATGCGCAGTCTGGCTGTTTGATTGTATCTTTTGTACGCTAGATTTTCTATGAATAAGTCATAACAATTCATGTTTTTTTTCAGTTTTATTACATGTCTTAGTATACAAAGACATCAAGACATTTCAGGATTTCACTAATGTCCTTCACGATCGGTTTAATATCGACAGATACACACCGACAAATGGAGTTTTCGTCAAAACTTAAGTTAGATTTGTATTTAAACTTTAGGCCTGTTAATTTTGCGAGTATGGACAATTTGTAGGACCAGAAGACTCTTACAGTTTTATTTGATATTTTTCTATATAATAAACATAAATTGGCTCTACTCTTCCGCGGATCGAATGGAAAGGGAACTTTCCGATTGAAAACGCGGCGGGAAAAGAAAGGTAAAGTGTACATGTATTTGTATTTTCAAATTTTAAATTATAAAACATTTTATTTCAATTGCAAAATCGTTAAAGTAGTAAATAATGGTGAAACAATGCTTCGTGTCTATTTCTTTTTTAAATAAAGGAATAGATTTTATTGACCTTCCTCGTATATTTAAAGATAAAACAGTTCAATCGGCTGTTCCTAATTATTTTAAGAATACTGAATCGCCTATTGTTTGTTATAAATACAACAAACCAACTCGAAATACAATTTTTAATTACAATAAAATTACCTCTGATTAACAGATCATTGATAATACACCAAAATCTTGAGAGTGTTTAACTTCTAAATATTGCTATAAGCCTGTCGGTGATATTGTTACCGGTGATCTTAATGTAATCAAAGACTCTAGTATTCGTAATTTAATTTCTAGAGGTCCCAAATATAGAATTCCATCCAAAATTGATTTTAATGCATGTCGTGCAGAAATTGCTGAGTCTTTAAACCTATTTTGCAATAAATGGTGCAAAAGAGAACATGCTGAGCCTAATGCACTTTCTAACTGGAAAAAACACATATTCAAAATAATAGACACTCGTATATCATTTTATGGAAGAAACATTGCTTTATTACCACCTCGACCTCGTTTTAACTTTCGTCATTTGAAAAAGGGAATTCAAGACTTTCATAACAAATTTGTTTTAACACCTGCTGATAAGGCTTCTAATAATGTAATTATAGTGTGACGGGTACACTATATTAATATTTAAACTGAAGAACTGAACAGCACTAATGCTTATGTACTGACTTCTTCATCTGAGAGTGACATTGTTACTGCACACACTCTACAAATTACAAAATTTAGAATCAGTATTGAGCCGAAACAATACAAAGTACCTACTATGTATTGGTTGCCTAAAATGCATAAAACACCGTACAAAGCAAGATTTATTGCTAACTCTAGTTCTTGCACTACTACTAAATTATCCGTGCTCTTAACTTCTTGTCTTACAGCTATTAAAGAACATGTAATTAGGTATTGCGATAAGGTTTTTGAAACTTCTGGCAAAAATTTTTTTGGTCGATTAAAAATTCAAATGACGTTTTGAAAAAGCTTAAATCAAATAATTTTCAGGCGTTATGTTTGTCTACTTATGATTTCTCAACTTTATATACCTCGTTACCTCATAATTTAATAGGAGACAAACTAACCAGTCTCATTGAAAAAACGTTTGCTAGAGAAAATAAAACCTTCATCGCTTGTAATGAACATAGGGCATATTTACTGATGGTTATTATGATAATTATACTTTATGGACTTGTCAAGACCTAATAGAGTCGCTAACTTTCTTACTGGATAATATTTATGTTAGATTCGGTACCTTTATTTATAAACAAGTAATTGGCATCCCAATTGGTACTAATTGTGCACCTCTTGTTGCTGATCTGTTTTTATACTGTTATGAAAGGGACTTTATGTTATCTCTTTCTACTGAACATCAAGATGATATTATTACAGCTTTTAACAACACCTCGAGGTACCTTGATGATTTATTAAATATAGATAATAACCATTTTCCATTACTAGTAAATAAGATCTACCCAAAAGAACTACAACTTAATAAAGCGAACACTTCAGAAAAGCAAGAAAACTTTCTCGATCGAAATCTGTCATTTGAAAATGGTTATGTCACTACTAAAATATATGATAAAAGAGATGATTTTAATTTTAATATTATAGTAAATTTTCCGTTTTTAGACGGCGATGTTCCCAGTGCAACATCTTACGGGGTTTATACTTCACAGCTTGTTCGCTTTTCAAGAACTTGCAACGATATTAATGATTTCAATGAACGTAATCTTTGCATTACACAAAAAACTTTTAAAACAAGGTTATCGGTATCACAAATTAAGGAAAACATTTTGCAAGTTTTATCGTCGATACGCAGATCTAATTCATAAATACAGGTGCAGTTTAAAATCACTATTGCAACAAGATATTTCACAGTTTTTTATGGAGATTTAATTTATAAACTTAAGAAGATAAAGGGCAATGTTAATTTCTCACGGTTATTTGTAAAAACCATCTGTAAATTTAAAAAGAAAGGTTATCAACAGGATATTTTACAGCGCTCTGCATGCCTGGTGATTAACCCTTCTACAGTTGTTCATTATGGTTACCTCTTTGGTTGCACGACGGTGGCAGGGGTTTAAGAGTTTATTAAGGTTTATGGGGAAATCTTTTCTTAAAAGAACCTAGAAGCTCGATTTGTTTCTTTTATCCCTGTCATCGTGTTCTTGCTGATTTTACTCCAGGAGCTCTGGTCTCGGTAAGATCATTGAGTACCCGCCCTTTGGCTTTGCAATGCTATTAGATTCTTATGTTTTATATGTTTGTGTACTTTTGCATGCAACAATGTTGAGCCAATAAGTGGGTTGGAGTTGTTTCACCAAGACAACTTGTATTTGTTTTGTGATATGAGAACCTGTTGGGGCAAGTGTGAGGTTGGTGCACCCTAGAACCTGGTTTAAACCCCCAGTGGCAATTTGATTTGCCACTGACCGTTCCAAGGCGGTAACCCCTCGGGTTCTCATTTTTGTTAATTTTTAGCGGTGTCTCTTTTGAAACTGATCATTATATTAACCATGCTCTCTCCCTCTCTTCTTCTTGATTGTGTGGGGAGGCTGTTTTTTTCTGAATGTGGCGATTCCTGATATGCATATTTCACCTTTTTTTAGATAATAATATTTCAAATGAAGCGGTAAAAAGAAGAGATAGAATATCTGTGTCGTTTGGAAGTTGTAGTGTCCGCTTCCGTCTAACCCAAATCCTTCGAATAAAGCGGAAAATAAAGCTTCATGTTAGAAAGATGTTAATTCATGTCATTTTCGACAGATCTGAAAAAAAAACAACAAAAAAGAAAAACATTGACATGATAAATATGATTTTATAAAAAGAAAAGCTTTAATACATGTGATTTTTGTATTTTTAATTTCAACTAGCGCTTTATGACTAAGTATAATAATTGATATATTAGGCGAAGATAAAATCAATGAACACATCTGAGACTCTCAGATTGACGCCACATTTTTGCATTAAACGCCTTTAAAACGATAGTTTTATATTTACACCATATGAGTAGGTTGGATCAACTAACCACAATAAGTTTCCCACTCCGACAAAACTTTATGGCACATTCTAATAATTCAAATGTGCGAAGATCAGTGAAAACAGAACGGCTGATTCAAACAGTGTTTTATAAGCTCGTATTTATTTAACGTATGCATAACGATAGAGCTAATTAGTTTTTATTTGTGTGGCAAAAAGCACTATACATTAAATCATGAAATCAAGAATTTCTGTTCAACATTTATTGTAATAAAACAATTACCCGGTATTGGCAATAAAAATGAGGTTAAGCCAAACTGTTACTCATTAAGATCTTAATGAATATGCAAATTATTTAATATCATATCATTTGACGTGATTTAAGCACTTTAAAATTGGTGTAGCACATCTTACTGTGTAGTACCTTGATTTTTAACTCCTCATGCTACATTTGTGTTTTTATACAATAATGTTTAGTTTAGTTTTAAAAAAACAGTTCTCGCGCCGTATGTAGATTAGGGAAACTGCAGACGCTCTTAGACCAGAGTACTGTTTCTCATAATTATGTCTTGAAGCTGAGGTTGTTTAAAAAGCTATCAATAGCTAAAATATTTTGTCCGGACACACATAGATCGTTCTTGTGAATAGACAATGAGTATCACGTGACTGTCTACATAATTAGTTATAAGTGGATCTGTTCTTTCTCTCAGATAACACATTTTGTTTCGTGGAATTCATAAATTAACGGTGAATGACAAAACACAGCTTCCAAAAACATCAACTTTAATGTGATGTAACATTCCGTTTATGTTTCGATCGGATCTTTTATAACGACCAAAAATTGCATTGTCGTAAATTTTTAAGAAAACAACTCTATATTTTTAAATATTACGCTCGTTTTTAACGATTAAAATTTCTCATACAATGTTGAAATACCTATTAATTCATAGCTGGAAATTGAAAATTTTACATTTATTTCAACGTTTAAAGCTTAAGGTTGAACAACACTGAAATACAGTTAAAATAGTTTAAGTTGAATATTGGACGTCTATTGTATCAGATTTATGTGAGTGCATACATGTACATTGGTAAAAGAATACGAAACTATATAAAACTACCCATATTGCAGACCTGATCGGTTATTTGGCTCATTTGCTTTTGTTTTAAGTGAACGTTTAAACCTGCCAAAATACCAGCATTTTATTGCCGCAGGTTAATGCAACACGTGGTTTTATCAACAGAATAATATGCTCTTTACTGCAGCGAGAAATTTACCACCTACGGAGCACGTTTTAACGATGTTATATACTGATGTTAAAAACAGTTATTAAATTTAAGAACAATGCTAAGCAGGTGGTCATTCTGCAGGTTATTAGGTCCGCCATTCGCAATCGATTTTAAAAATAACACGTTGAACTGTTATTTCAATGCAACCTTTATTTAAAGTTATTCAGATAATTGAAAAAAAATGTTCTAAGTATTTCCTACCAACTGTCCAATATCGGTTAAACAATTAAGGTATATGGTATTGTGTTACACTATAGGGCACAGGATCAACAAATGACACTGGAGACTTATCTCAAACCTCAAGCATCTTATTGGTTGAAATGGAGACTGATCCCTTATCATACATTTGTAGCTTTATTATATATAGCCATAAAGAAATTGTTTTCATCTTTGTATAAAATTATAT
This sequence comes from Corbicula japonica, assembly GCA_038501625.1. NCBI lineage: Eukaryota > Metazoa > Mollusca > Bivalvia > Venerida > Cyrenidae > Corbicula > Corbicula japonica. Next base: position 2,972,329 of record JAZAYU010000076.1, read on the forward strand.
TACCCAGTTAAAAAATATTCAGGCCCTTAGCCACGCAATTATTTCAGATGGAACCATAAAAGGGCATTTTGAAAATAATAACTTAAATTTTTCATGGGGAGCATGCCCGAACACCGATTTTCCGCTAAACCCACTCAAAAAGTATTTGCCTCCATGATTTTGCTGCTCTGACTACGGCTTTGATATTATACTGTTTTCATGCCTTCAATAGTTTTAATAATTGTTGTGATTATGAGTAAAATCGTTTCTGTGCGATTCTTTGATATCAAACAATGTATTTCCAAAGACGTGTTTGTTGTCCAAAACGCACTACCAGCACGTATAATTCAAACATTACAAGCAAACAGTTTAAACTAAATAATCAAATGTGAATACATCAGTTGCTTTCTTTCTGTTGTTTTTTATTGTCGTTAATATTTAGCTCTAGATTCTGTTGTTCTTCAATAGCCAGTACAAGTTGCCTCGGTGAATGAATTCCAGCCCAGCAACCTACTTGAAAATGCTGCATGCAAACGTATTCAAACATATTCAATATAAAAAAAGGTAATGACACTGTCAGCTAAAAGATGTATTGAAATAATTCAAAGCTAAAATTAGTTAAAAACAATGATTCTCTGCATTGACAATGACGACAAATATTGGCCTCCAGTTTTTCTTTCCAGAAAACATAGAAATTTATCAGTATTAACATTTCCTCTACCGACAGATTTTACGTGAAATATGATTCAGCTGTTCTAAAGTGCCTAGTTTAATGAAAATTTAAATATCTCGGGAATATAAATTTAGCTGATACAAGTATTATACAAGTATTATACATGTAACTCTTAGCCCAATGGTGAAAAAATATTGTATGTCACCTATTTTTAACTGTTGTATCCAATATTTAGAAAGATTGGCACTTTAAGCAATGCAATTTTTATATACAGCCATGTATTTAAAGATTTATAATAACCATGTTCATTCTGGCACCTACGCTTTCATAAACAAAAGTAACTATCTTTCAGTATAATAAACGAACTTCATAATACATAAATATAAGAAACAATGTGAGCCATACAATTTATAGAACGTTTTTGATTACTAGAAAGTCACGAGACAGACAAGCTATTTTTATACTTTTTATATAAATTGAGCATTCTTCACTGTCAACTTATTCCTTACCATTTATAACGCGATTACCGTAATTTCCCCAAATTTAGGGACGAAAGCAAACTATTGCTGAACCTGTTCATAAACGTACACTTGTCAAAAGTTCTAAGTGCACACTTTTTTAATATTGAATATCTCAAAGTAAAATTATCATCATGACTAAAAGAAAGTTTGACATTATGTGAACTAAGATCAGACAAAAATAATTATTTGAAAACCGTGCATTTGTTTTACGCATTTAGTCATTTACGGCGGCATACGCTATTTATGCGTAATCCCGTGCGGCAATCGAAGTTGACTTTTTACAACCAATTTTGTTTTCTACATGTTCACCGACATCGGACAATCTAAGAAAACACACCAACATTTTAAAACTATGGAACGTTTGACGACTGAAGACCACGAAAGTTCCGTCAAAATGCTTTTAACTGGCACAACTTAAAATTTATTATTAAAACTTCCTAATGCTATTTGTAAATGCAAAAGAAATGTCTCATTTTTGCATTTTTTATTATTATAAGAAAAAACAATGATTTTTTTTCAAGATAGATAACGTTGCTTACATTGAACGTTGACGTTACTCACTTCCGTCATTAAATATTTACGTAAAAGAACGTAAATACGAAAATTTTAGAATTGCATTTGTTTGATAATAAAAGAAATCGATTTAATTTTAAAATCGAGTTATTCGAAAATCACGTTTATTTTGCCAGAAATATTAAAAACGTGTCCGAATTACCGGCCAATTTTATCGACATAAATACATTTTCAAATTGTCTTTTGGAAAGGCTGCTACACATCTATCATAGATAATTGCATCGTTCCAAATTGATAGACCAATCAAAAACATTTGGCACAAACTAATGTGTGGAAAAAAGAATTTTCTCCTTGTCATCCACGTAAAATGGATAAAACAGAGAAGAGTGTGTTGTCACATCGTGCCCAGCAGAACATTATGAAGCTACAGGAAGTTATTATATTGCAATGGAATGAAAAACCACAACATGTCCTTTAGATGTACATCAAATAGTGATGATACAAGTTGAGAAAATGATCACAACTGATAGCGGATGCAATAATTTTTTATTTGAGGATCGCTTTTTTTCGTACCAGTGAGCTAAACTTGTTATTATTTTTTTTAATTGCGCTAAGCAGATTTAAATTTAGTTGTGTGGGTTAATAGGATATTGATACTCCTTCATTGTTATTTACAATATTTTGAAAAATTATATCAAATAGTTCGGAAAATCTACATTTATTAAGTACACTGAAACCCCTTTAAACCGGACGAGGTCGGGACCGAACAAAATTGTCGGTTTACAGGGGTTTCCGGACTAAAGGGGTTTAGACAACTGGACAGGATTCCAATCTTTCTTCCAAACATGGACATTCGGATGTATAATATATACAGAACTGCATTGCTCTGTAATAATAAATAATAGTCTCTGCTGCTTTTAACTAACAGACGTTAAATGCATTATCACAATACAAGGAAATGATCAACAGACTTTCTCCCCAGGATATTTCAAAATTAAAACAAACCAATTGATATGTTAGTTTTACATAACTGATTAATTTCAATTGAGTGTTAAAGGGGGACCCCTCGAATCAAAAACACTAGCCCAATGCCAAATATCACAGGTGTCAAATTTAAACAAAAAGCTGTGAAAACACTTTCAATAAAACTCAATTTGTTGTCACAGCAATTAAGACTTATTATGACATGCTCTAGCCATACACACATTCATATTGGTGTGAATAAATAAGTTTTCTATGACAACAATACTGATTAACTTGATTTAATCTGTACAGGTATTTTTAAACAAAATTCTTTTTTTTTATTCTTCTAGTAGACCATTCATTTCCATGTGAACATGAAATATCGTATTAGGACTTTAATATTGTCCGGTTTAAAGGGGTGTTTTATAATGAAAAAATCCAATTTGTGCCATTATTCTTGTCCGGTTTCCTGAATAAAGGGGTTTCCGGATTAAAGGGGTGATTTATATAGTAAAACGTTTGGGACTGGACAATTTGTCCAGTTTAAAGGGGTTTCCGGATTAAAGGGGTTCCGGATTAAAGGGGTTTCCGTGTATGCACTTTGATTTTTTGAGTAGTGTAGGTAAACTGTTCACTAAAAATACCAATCCGAAAAGTGTCACAAATATAGGGAGGCAAAAAAATGTAATTGCTTGAAAAATATTGGTGTCCCAATATTTACGTTATCCCAAGATTATGAATAATTACGGTAATAACGCTTGCATTTATGTTAATATTTTGAAAAATATGAGTCGTAAATTTAAATAGTCTACTTAGCCGAGAATTGTTGACTTACGTATTGTAAGTTGTGATTAACGTGCATTAAATCTATATTAAACAAACAAAACAGCATACTTGTAACCAAAGCCTACGTATAAACATACTTAATCCTTTTCTTGAAATCACTTTTATCGGCTTATACGTATACATGTATTTCAAAAAACAAAATGAATCAATGCAACATCTGCTTGGTAAACCGCGATAACAGAGTGCAAGCGGGAAACAAGTTTTACTTAAACCTGTGTTTTATAAAGCTAAGTAAAACACAAAAGAGTGTTCACATGTGGATATCAGGAATAATTGTATGGAACTTTCTATAATTCAATCGTCTTAGAAGAAAAACTTAACAGTCAAAACTATACTTTAGAGGCGTGGATCTTACGCAATTTTATAATAATAAGACGCGAATTGTGTTCACAAGTTGTTCATGTTGGAATAATGCCATGTACAATTTACAAAGTAGGTATAATATAAACTTTATAACTCTCTTAAATCATAGCGATTATGATTTTTGTAGGCCCTTGAACATGTTAAAATAGAACAATTGGTAAACTAACTGAAAGTTCAATATAATGATACTGAACAAAAGTTTACGGAGTCAATTTGCTTTAAACATATCCATGTGAATTCCCATCATAATGCTGTATAACACAGTTATTGGTACATACCTGTAAGTCATTCGTGTTAATTAATGATTCATAAATTACGGGATATTTTTACAATCGGACTTGTGTTATGGAACATATAATAATCTGTTTAGGTTATGCAATACGATTTATGAATTTTATAAATGAAATTGGTTGTAAAACTTAGACACAAGAAATTATATAGTTAAGTAGTTATATATTCGTATGCTTAAATTGTTATTGTTTTGCAGCCTACTTTTTTAAATCATGTTCATAAAATAGAGATATTTGGTATATCTGATATCAAGTCTTGAACTCATAAAGTGTAGCAGACAAATTTCACTTCAAACGACGAAAGTTTAAACGATATCGAGATGATAAATAAGTTAAATATTATGTTTTTTGAAAAACAGATTTGTGAGTTAAAACAATTAATTTTGTTTAGAAACATTTACAAATGTAAACAATAGTCGTATACTCATTTATCGATATATTTATATAACTACAGACTGAAACAGATATCTCGTATATACCTCCGTTTGAGATGGATCAAAATTGTACTGTTTTTGATGTAATTATTAAGTTAAGCTCAACCCGGGGCTAGGCCGCGTGGGCATTATATGCATTTCCATTATTACCCATAAACAGGCTCAATCAAACAGAGCCTGCAATATTTTCATATTTGTCGTAGTCGGTGGCTTTCAAAGTTCCCTTTTTCATCTTCTATAAAACACACATAGTCTAATGTAAAAGAGCCTGCAATATTTTCATATTTGTCGTTGTCGGTGGCTTTCAAAGTTCCCTTTCCATCTTTAAACACACTTATGTAAAAGTGTCATATTATTAATTAAGATGTTTTTTTACAAAGAATGTTTGCATTATATCGCATCGAAAGTGCACGGCATCAAACGGCGTCAAAACCGTTCAAAGAAATTGTAGTATATGAACACCTAAACATTAATATTGAAGGTAGAAAATAAGAAGTGCTTCAAAGAAATTATAGTTAATAACACCTAAACATGGTTGTTGAGGGTAGAAAATGAAAAGTGCTTCAAAGAAATTGTAGTATAGAATATCTTAACATGATTGTTGAAGGTAGAAATGAGAAGTGCTTCAAATAATACAAAAAAGCTGAAAACGACAAAATTTAGAATGTTAATGTAAAACACACAGATAACGTTTCAGCTCCAATTTTGAAAGTAAACCATCTGAAAACTCTATATTCTTTAAGACAGGAAAACACACAAATGACGATTCTTACATAATAAGGTTTGATTTTTTCTTTCACCATTCAAAAACATTCTTACTTTTTTACAACTACTTGAACGTTAAATATCATCGTTAACAGTTTACAGCGTTTTCTCAAATTATTAAAGTTCCTGATTATTGCCATTTGTAGCTAGAAGATTCCACATTTGCCACTTAATTACAGCCTGATTAAAACATGTCATTTTCGTGAGAGTAATTTTTCGTAAGAGTGGCGTGTGTGAGAAAAGTTCCAGCGATATAATTGTTGCCCCCAAAGGGCATAATTATTACTTACTTCCCTGTGCTTTGATCTTTAATATTTTCAAGTACATTTACACTGGTGCCAGATGCTTTTTTCGCCAGTGTTATTAATCTGCGTAATATTGGTAATATTGTAAATAAAAAGTTTCAAAGAAACAGAATGAAGAACCTCCGGCTAGGCAGACACAACAAATTTGATATTCTACGTAAAGCGCTGTAAGTATATAATATCCTTCTGATGGTTATTTTAATAAACGTAGGATTTCTAAAGCTTTTTGGCGTTGACCGATTTGTTACTTTAGTAATAGAAAAGACTTAAGACTTCTATTTTTAATCATCTTTACGGATTAGTTAGTCTAGCGATACAATAGTGAGCAATATTTAGTTTACCTTATCCATTAGATCAGTAATTAAAATCACACAAAGCTGAGAATCAGCTGTCTAACTTCTTTGTTGTTATTCATTTATATTATTGAATTCTTATTTTTGACGTACGTGAAGATTTTATTCTAGAATTTCACTAATATATGTTTTGTCTTTGTTGGCACTGTTGTGATCATATAACACAAACACAGCTGGGCTGCTTTTGAATCAAGGCCAACTTAAATTTGCCGACACTTATCAAACTAGCTTAAAAGCCTAGTAATTTTAACACTTACATGTAGTACTATGTAGTTTTTTTCGGTACTATATGTAATTCTTAAAAAAATTACTAGGCTTTTAAGCGTCGTTATGTTATTTAATACATGTAGTTGATATGAGACTCGCTTTTGTTACGGAATTCAAACAAGGTAGTCATACATGTATTTGCCGCAATGCCTCTGCTTCACTTAATGTATACTGGAAACTTAAGGGAGAAAAATCAACGAAAGACTTTGATATATGAACAAGATCTTACTGAAATTAAAACAAAAAAATCTCGGTGAAAATGTAACATACAAATTGGCATAGAATGCGTTGAGAAGCGTAGTTTTTGATATGCGTTTCTATTATTACCCATGAATAGGCTTAATCCAACCTAGTCTGTAATATTTTGATATTTTGTCGTGTTCCGTGACTTATAAATTTCACTTTTTATCTATACTAAAGATTAAAAAAATTGTATTAACCTTTTCTATATAATGATCGTGCTTCATTATCTCCTGTCATAGGAAGTTCCTTTCTATGCCAACTTTTTCCGAATTTTACTTTGAAACAATATGGAGTATAGCAATAAAACACCAGGTGGATAACATCAACTGAAACTAGGTTCCTGGTTAATCTTTGTTTTTGATAAAACTTATAACTGTTAAACCTTTGTTTATGTTCTTTCGTAGCAAACGATGTTATAAAATGGTATTGAAGAAACAGAAGTTGTGTGATTTATGAGGTTCATAATTGTATAAAGCTGTAACGTAATCAATTATACGCAATGACCTAAAATAATAAAAACATGTTTTAAAATGTCACAAATAATCTTATGCTCAATAGCAAATACAACATCTGCTGGTTAATCCACTACATGATAAATATAAAAAATGAATAAAACATTTGTATATTACTATGTACCTGTACTTTGAATTGTGGAACGCTACAGTACGAAATCGAGAATTCAGCGCTAAATAAATTACTCTGCTGAAGACGAGTACGCAAACAATCTCCAAACATGATATCATTATTTAATATACCCAGTATGACCTTAGTATAATACATTGTATACATGCACGATTTATACAACGAGGAAGATCAGGGTTGAAGGTTATAAAGCTGAGTTTGGAAACCAGTCTCAAATCTCAAGCATCTGATTGGCTGAAATGGCGACTGGTTTCCATGCTCAGTTTTATAACCTTGGGCACAGTAATATCGTATAATGTGGTTTTCTGACTCCGTATCTCTGTTGTTGACTATGTTATATGCGGCGTCATTACTACTTAATACTTCGATTTGATGGCAATTAAATTATTTTAACAGAATAAGCTGAATTAATGTCGATATTCGGCATATTTTGGGACTCAAATTTGTAACTTGTAATTTGGTTTTCAAGGTCCCATTCTCATCTCTATATTTTAATAATGAAGGCTCTTGAGCACGATGCATGCTCATGTAGCTGTGGAAATATTGAATAGCACTTAACCCGGGATTTGCGGCACGGATAGATATATGCGTTTCTATTACCGCGAATGAATGGACTAAAACAAACCTAGTCTGTAATATCTTGATTATTTTTCGTATTCTGTGACTTTTTCTCTGTTCTGTTTTTCAAACATTCAATAGCTTTATTAACCTATTTTATATAAATTAAATGATCTTGCCTCATTATCTCCTGTCATAGAAAGTTCGATTCTATGCCAACATTTTCCGAAGTTCACTTTGAAACAATATGGAGTGTAGCAATAAAACGCCAGGTGGATAACATCAACTGAAACTAGGTTCCTGGTTAATCTTTGTTTTTCATAAAACTAATAACTGTTAAACCTTTGTTTATTTTCTTTCTTAACAAACGATATTATAAAAACGGTACTGAAGAAACCGAACGTGTGTGTTTTATGACGTTCAGAATTGTATAAAATTGTACTTTATAGTAATCAATACAGAAGGATACGCAATGACCTAAATATGATAGAATACAAAACAGTTAATTCCGCGCTTTTAATAATCTGACGTTTCGGTCTTACGGCCTTTATGATATTTTACAAATCGCACAAGTTTCTACATTTTGATTACATACATGTACATGTAAGCCATTACCGTTAATAAAACAAACGACGTTGACGTTAACGACTCCATCACATCTTGACGCGCCAAAAACGTGACTTGACATACTTACAACAACTTGCTCTCTTTTCCTCTTTTCTTTTTCGCTGCTTGGGTAGGCTGTGTTTTGTGAGTGTGGCGATTCCTGATATGCATATTTCACTTTTTCATATAACATATATAACACTATTAAAGTTATGTATATCTTAATAATAAAATAGGCTAAAGTATCTAGAAAATTTTTATCCCAAACTAAATTTTTAACTCGGAACATTTATTCAAATTAAATGATGCTATATTTTGTAGTTTGATTTCCTTGGAATTTAAAAACAATGAAATAAATCTTCCTATTATCATCGATATTTTTAATAACTAAATCTTTCAAAGATATTCAACAAGGTATTTTTTGAAACAAGGTATTTCACAACCAGTTTTTTATGGAGATTTAAATTTATAAACTCAAGTGATAACAGGGAATGTTAATTTCTCCCGGTTATTCGTAAAATCCATCTGTAAATTTAAAAACAGAGGTTACCAACATGATATTTTACAGCGCTCTACAGGCCTGGTGATTAACCCTTCTACAGTTGATCATAATGCTTACCTCTTTGGTTGCACGACGGTGGCAGGGGTTTAAGAGTTTATGAAGGTTTATGGGGAAATCTTTTCTTAAAAGATCCTAGAAGCTCGATTTGTTTCTTTTATCCCTGTCATCGTGTTCTTGCTGATTTTACTCCAGGAGCTATGGTCTCGGTAAGATCATTGAGAACCCGCCCTTTGTCTTTGCAATGCTATTAGCTTCTTATGTTTTATATGTTTGTGTGCTTTTGCATGCAACATTGTTGAGCCGATAAGTGGGTTGGAGTTTTTTCACCAAGACAACTTGTACTTGTTTTGTGTTATCAGAACCTGTTGGGGCAAGTGTGAGGTTGGTGCACCCTAGAACCTGGTTTAAACCCCAAGTGGCAATTTGATTTGCCACTGACCGTTCCAAGGCGGTAACCCCTCGGGTTCTCATTTTTGTTTATTGTTAGTTGTATCTATTTTTTTAAAACTGATCATTATATTAACCATGCTCTCTCCCTCTCTCTTCGTCTTGACTGTGTGGGGAGGCTTTTTTCTGAATGTGCCGATCCCTGATATGCATATTTCACCTTTTTTTCAAGAATAGGTGTTTGAGTTGAAACTTTGATTATTGAGATTTAACTTAAACATTTTTCTGGACTTTTTAATTAGAATATTGGCGAAGACAATTTTTTAAAACTGCATTGAAACAAAATTATATATTATTATATTATATAAGCATTTTCTGAAAATCCAAGACCAACACGTTACACTAAAATACAGAAGCGACATCATTATATGTATGCTCGTCTTTTAATGATTTTTTTCAATGAAACTGTAGTAATTATCAAGTGAATGTTGTGTTGTTTTTATACATATGATTTATTATAGAGTTAGACAAATTAGATACCATATGGTTTTAAATGAAACTGTGATAATTATCAAGTGAATGTTGTGTTGTTTTTAAACATATGATTTATTATAGAGACAGCCAAATTAGATACCATATAGTTATGCCCGTCTGAGTGTCAGAATATCCGAGCCGTGACACCAAGAGCAACAAAAGGTCCTCTAAAACGTTTGCATGAACCCAAAAAGAGTATTATTTTACTGCACATCTTTATTAAGGCAAAGAGAATTAGATGTGTAAGTTGTTGTTGTTTTTATTTATTTAAGTTATTTCATTTTAAACGGAACTTCCCCAATGAAAGCCTCCAATATGCATATTATCGTTTGGGTGGGATCGACACTGTACTGTCTCCTTGATGAAAATATTTTTTTTCAACCCATGGGTAGGCGGAGTGGGAAGTAATATGCAATTCCATTACTACCCATGAACAGGCTCAATCAAACCGAACCTGCAATATTTTCATATGTATCGTGTTTTATGGCTTTCAAAGTTCCTGTTTTATGTTTTTCAAAATTTAATGTAGAACGTCATAAATTTACCTGCATGACCTCAGTACGAGTACCATTGAGTTTCAACGGATTGTGGATTCGATATTTTTTTCGACAAATTAATTATAATCATATTTATTTCATCTTTTAAATTTTGACCTAATATTTTGGAACACATTTAGTAAGCCCTGACCTTTGCTTAACAATAAGAATATCAACTTGACCATATGCATTTTATCCAAAATTCAAAACAGAATGTGGGAGACCAAAAGAAAAATTTTAGGTGTGTGCATTTACATATTTATATACTCAATTCCAACCATTTGCAATACAAAATATTGTGTTTTGAAATCCTTTATAAATTGTTAATAAAAAACTCTAACGGCAAATCTTGTAAACAAATTTACTGCAGCTTTTTGCAGTATAATAATCGAATTGTAAACATTCGTACCTTTCTATGTGTTTGACTCCAAATATAACATATCTTGATAATGAATATTATTTTAATTATTATGTTAAAGTGGGCTGCATAAAATGTACAATAATTTATTCCATTCAGTATGAAATGTGTGAACATATTCTAATAAAGCTATTCGACAACATTACCTCGACCTTAAAATATTTAAATACAGGTCATGTGATTTATAAACTTGAGTTTTCGCAGTTTAATGGACAACAGGAAACAAAGTTTGTTTTGAGTTTTGTGCAATACGATGCGCATTTATCCTAGCGCAGAATAAGCGACAATTTAACCCTCGCAGAGTATAATGATTTCACATCATATGCATGTTATTACTTGACTTTTGAAGTTCTATGTTTATCCTAAAGAAAGACTCAGAGAGAATTTTTGTAACATAGAATTTTATTCTACTGCAATGGTGTTTGAAATTATTATTTACATGTTAGTCGTGTTGATAGAGATTGGTCTATTATTATTTTAGCTTGCAAGGAATATTTTATTGCAAGGCTAATTTGTGTTTGTTCAAATAAATGCTCATGTCTGCCAATCTGTCAAGTGTAAGTGCAACATGTGGTATAATTAGATAGCATCGATAAGAGATCATCTATTTAAAGAAAAGTTTAATCTACTTTTCCAAAAATAAAAACTGCAACATTAAAATAAAACGTGCACATATATCTGTATGTTAAATGCAAAGGGAAAGTATTCGCAAAAACGTGCAATCCATATTAATCAACTTGATAACGAGATTATCGTGCATGTTTTCTTACTGTAGAAGAGAGTTTGGCGGCGCGGAGTATTTTAAACATGTGCTAAGCAGGATAAAGTAATCATTATATATCTGTAATCTTAATAAGTACATTTTATCTTTCTTCGGTTTCCTTCAAGTGTATTCAGATTTTTCTATTCACAGCGGAGAGTCACGTGGTTTTATTTTGATGCCATGCAGGGATAATGGCCGACCAAAATCGCCGGTTATTTCTTATTGTTTAGTTATTGTATAGGTTATAGACCACTAAATATTGGTGATCAGGCCTCTAAATAATTTTGTGCAGGGAATTTGCGGACTAGTTACAGGAAGTCAAGCCTGATTGTTAGAAAATGAAAATAAATATTTTTAAAAGAAAATTATTTTGAGAAAATATAATGATTTTGTAGTAATTTGAATACAAATAATATGAAATTGATAATGAAAAAAGTGAAATTCAACTTTAAAAATAGCTATCATTTTTGACAGAATGTAAACAAAAGTTCCGCAGAGACTGGGGTGATACACTTCTGGCTAAAATGCCGAAAAAGTTTATCGGTCATGCTATGGTGGAATTGGTATTTTATGGTGTGTCTAGGTTGGTTCTCTTGAGAATTGTATGATTTTAAGGGCTTGACCAAATAGTAAATTCAGAAATTGATGAAAGGTTATAATGGAAGTCTATGGATATTGAATTAGTAGTGTATAACCTAAATATGAAAGTGAAAGTAAATGGACCATCTTCACAAGGCGCCATATTTAAAATAGAATTTTTTAAAATTGTATTTGCTGTCAGTCTGGGGACCAAAGTGGAGATTTTCTGCACAAGCAGATAGGTAAACAACTGTAATAAGTCTTGATTGGATCATTTGATCTGACTGAATACTGAAATAGGCACATTTTGCTTATTTATAAATTGAGAGGTGGGGGTGCAATACAGAGAGGGACTTTTTTTTATTCTTTCTCATTATGAGCCTGCATGTGGCATATTTGTGTGAGAAAATATGTCGCGAATGAACATTTGTTCCTAATTTACGCGTAAAAGGGGGACAGTTTTGTCTCAATTTTAGTTGTCGGCTTTATTGTAACAATTAGAAGTTAGTAAAGATGAAGGAAATTTTGGCCAATATGACCTTATAAGATGCAAATTTATAAGTAGCTAATTTCACTTTATCCATAATAGTCAGCTTTATTAGAAAAATATATCTTTAGTGTGTATCAAAATGCATTTAAATTAGTGAATTGCTGTTTTTAAGTTAACTTAGGGGCCTTGCGGAACCCACAGCTCTGTTCTAGATTTATGAAAGACACAAATGTTGAATTAAAATGTGAGTCTGTATGTCTAAAAGTGTCTAAACAAGTCTCATATTTGGTCATTGTTGTAATAAATCATCATTTAAACAAAATCTGATGTATAATTTATCAAAAAGTTGTAAATTTTACAGATAATATGTAAAATATAGCAATTGTGGGTAAAGGAGTTATCTCCCTTTGATTGAGAATTGTAAGTTATGTATATTCAGACAACTCCCAGAGCCCTACTTACTATCTGACACATAAAATCACCAGAGATTTAAGCATTTTTGTGGTATTTCTAGACATAATTGTCATTTAGAAAGGATTTAAAGCAGTAATGGATAGAGTTGAGGGGTTGGAGACCAGCACTACTCAAATAAAGCTCATTAATGCAGAATTTTCCATACTCAGATGTAACCATAGGCAAATGGATGTATCTGCCATAGGAATTTTTGCATATTTTTACTATTTGTACATATTCCATGCAAAATTATCAGCTTTTTTGTAATTTGGTGTCATAAGTTAGTCACATTATGGTTCTAAATTTGCCTAGTAGCTCCATTTTGGCCTCTATTTGGTTAAGTATAGCCTCCTATTTAAGGCATGGCTTTTAGTCATAGTTGCAGAAGCACACATTTATAGCTTTTAATCATATATAAATTTGATTTATTGAGGTTTTGAAGTTATATTCAGTTTCATATTCATAAAGGCAGTCTTACAATAGCTCAAAAATGGTGATAAATGTTAAAATTTTCAATTTTTTGTAGGGGATGGGGTAAAACAAATTGCTGTTTAAAAAAGAAAAATAAGGCCAAGCCAAAAAATATTAGTGCAACTTGTGATACACATGTTAAGATCTTATGTGTGCAAGTTTTAAGACATCTGTGGGAAAACTAAAATTTGTGTGAATTTTTAGGTACCATTTTTCACTATTAAAATATATAGTACTTAAATTGCATGGAAATGAGCAGTGAGTGCTTGTATAAGAATTAAGCCTTTGGGCTGAATTGGGGAGAATGACAGACAACAAAGGTATTTTTGTGTTCAGAATAGTTTGTTTATTTGGATAATATAGAAAATAGTCAAAACAAAAAGTCAACCATGCATGTTTTAGGTTATAGACCACTAAATATTGGTGATCAGGCCTCTAAATAAGTTTGTGCAGGGAATTTGCGGACTAGTTACAGGAAGTCAAGCCTGATTGTTAGAAAATGAAAATAAATATTTTTAAAAGAAAATTATTTTGAGAAAATATAATGATTTTGTAGTAATTTGAATACAAATAATATGAAATTGATAATGAAAAAAAGTGAAATTCAACTTTAAAAATAGCTATCATTTTTGACAGAATGTAAACAAAAGTTCCGCAGAGACTGGGGTGATACACTTCTGGCTAAAATGCCGAAAAAGTTTATCCGTCATTCTATGGCGGAATTGGTATTTTATGGTGTGTCTAGGTTGGTTCTCTTGAGAATTGTATGATATTAAGGGCTTGACCCAATAGTAAATTCAGAAATTGATGAAAGGTTATAATGGAAGTCTATGGAAATTGAATTAGTAGTGTATAACCTAAAGATCACATCGGTTTATACTTTTCAAGATATGGCCTATCATAGGCGGAATTGAATTTCTGTTCACATTTTTGACACCAGAAATAATTAACAAAACTGAGAACCCGAAGGGTTACCGCCTTGGAACGGTCAGTGGCAAATCATATTGCCACTGGGGGTTTAAACCAGGTTCTAGGGTGCCCAAACCTCACACTTGCCCCAACAGGTTCTCATATCACAAAACAAGTACAAGTTGTCTTGGTGAAATAACTCCTACCCAATGTTGCATGAAAAAGCACACAAACATATAAAACATTAGAAGAATGTCAAAACACGTTAACAAGCTAATTCTTTTGACATCAACCGTAACTCTGGATGCACTTATATTCGAGGGCAAGAAATTTGATGGTGTAAAGCGGCATTTTCGTAGATTCACAAATTCATTGTTTTCGATGCTCTTATTGCGTTTTTGTTATCTTCATCATTGTTTTATTTCGTAGTTGTTATTCTTGAAGTTGTTCGAAATTGGGGGATTGAAATGAAAAAAAAATCAAATCATAACAAAATAACAAAAAACAAACGAGATTTAATTAAATGAATTCAATGACAGACATATCATTTATTTGATATAATTATTGATAGTCTCATAAACGCATGCTCTCTTTTCCTCTCTACTTTTTCGCTGTTTGGGGAGGAAGGTTGCTGAGTGTGGCGATTCCTGATATGCATATTCAAATTAATTTTATAACATTTGTGTTAACTGTCGTCTTTCTTTCCAACCAAAGACTCAAAGACTCAAAGACAGCTCGTCACATCTACCTATTAACCAGACAATGCTACATAATTATTAAAAGACAAAGTTGATAGCTACATGTAACATGTAATCATTTAGTATTTCGATCACAAATTATTTTGTTCTAGGCGGTGAACTGTACATCATGTAGCCGTTTGTTCGAGAATTTCAAAAACTGTCGTACCTAAAGTCAAAGCAACTTCCTTTGTTAAAGAACGACCTGGATTTTTCAGTTCTCAAGTACTTACTTTCTTTCTCAGCTATCAATGTTAATCTGTTAATGTTGAGAGTGAATATTACTATAATATCAATGTAAATTAGGGCAGTTGGAAGTTATTTCCAGAAATTGATTAGCACCAATTATAATATTTTGTATATTTTTGCTGTATGCCAGTTATTAGTTTTATTTGTTTGTATCACCTGATTTGTGATTTATAACACAATATAAACATTTTTAAAACTCGCAATGCGTTTCAGGGAGTAGAATTTGAAAAGGATAATGTTTAACATGGGTATGTCGACACAGTGAAACAATATTTTGGAAAACAACAACAACAACAACAAAACGAATACTAATGTCTAAATCCGATAAATTCCTTATAACATTCGCATTGCCATAATTCTGTGTAAAACGTTCAGTCTTTCTAGAAAAAAGTGAAAGAGTTACCTACAAATTTCGATACTTTACTAAACCATTCCCAACCTAAATAATGTAGAAATACAATGATGTGTACTTACCTTCAACCGTGCTTAGCAAATTTTGAGTAGTATAGATCAAACAGAGTCAAGTAATCATTAGCTTGATTTGCCCTAACCTATTCATAGATTAGTGCCTTTGATCAACAATCTAGTTCTCTTACACCTGTATCCGTCTTCACATAATTATCTGATATAATTAATTGTCATTTTCGTCTGACATTGGACCTCAAAAACTTGGATTTTCATGATAACTATCTAGGAATAAAGACTTCTTTTGAATTTATATACAGAAAATCAATCAACATTTAAAATGATGGTTTATTAATGGTAAATTACTTATGTTCGAAGCTTTTATCATGTCACAGCTTAATTCTGAAGTAAAACAATTCAACGTCGCCACGTCGACTCCTTTCTGAAGATACAATTCAATCCACCGATAAGTACATTTAATCAATGTTCTAACTACACCGATCATATATTTTTAATTTCTCTGCGTGGGTTTGGGTTGTTTTCTTTACACTTAAAACAAAATTATAATTCAATCATTATTTTTATTTCTGTTTATGAAATAATCATTGAATTTATTTCCTGCATTCCTTTGGAAACATCTGGCACTAAATAAAGCTTAGACTAAACAAAATGTCACAAAATCGTCGGAAGCAAAAACTCATGATTCCTTATTAAAATATGGATTTTTTATATTTTAAAGCCCCAGTCCTAAACATATTTGTCCATATAGACTCCAATATATAAACTCTCTAACAGAACACAAAAGGTCCAATCGAATTAATTCTTATAGAAGGGTTTTCAATGATATAGTTAAATTATCGTTAACGAACTTTAAGAAGCTACATTTTGTAAATATCATGGAGGTATTTTTAGCATCGACGAAGAGACCACTTCATGCGCGATGTCGATATGTGTGACGTTTCGGAAATCCTACTTTCGCTTTTAGTCGCGCTGACCAAATTAATTTTAGTAAATTAAAATTTCATTAGCCCGAACTAATGCTGCAAACTTGTGCCTATAGATCAAAATTCATGTAATATTTCATACAAGAGCGGGTTAAATTGAAGTAGTGCCGCTTTAAATTTGAACAATTCCATGCATATACAATAATGCGATTGTTTAGTTGTGATTTAAAGATTTTTCAGCATTTTAGGCAGGTTTCAATATATTCTCTTTACAAAATCTATGGTTGTTTTTGTGATTTTTGGATTTCCACTCACCTCAATTAACGTCCTTGGTTTATAAATGCACACGTCGATTTTAATGATAATGTCGTTAAAAGAAGTAAAACTGATGATCTAATTACGTTTCAAATTTAACGAGTGTCCTTCTAGTCCATGCGGAGAAATAAAAACAAATGATATGTAGTGTTAGAACATTGGTTTAGTGTAAGGTACACAAAAATTATCTGTTTCAAGATTATAATTGTACATTTATTGAGTTTTAATAGTTGCTTTACTGTAATTAATTGCCAACAAATACTTGTGTTCATAAAAATCTTTAAGATGACCATTGCCGTTGAAAAAAAAGGTAGGAAGATAAATTCACAATTATAGATTTAATATAACGTATAATGTGTAAACTATTAAAATTTACAATGAAAACACCATTTTAACCATTAATATACAATCCTTTATATACGATATACGTCAAAAAAGTACTCAAAATAGCCTTCTAGGCTATTTAAACATAATTGTTGTTTCTTCAAATAATTATACGGTTATATTTACTCACGGTTAGCGGAAACTTTGACCTACTAATAAACGTTTTCGACAGTTTATCATCAAATAATTTCACGTTTGAATATAATTATCTTTAACAGTTTTTATTTGAAAGGGAGGTAATTATTTTAAAATATGATACTACTAAATTGATTTAAAATAAATTTATAAACGAAAAATGGTGTTGATTGTTAAGACTAAACGATTTTCTTTCTAAAACGGGTTTTAAGTACATGAAGGAAGTAAATCATGGTAATGTCCAGTCGTTTGATATGAAATGACTTTAGCAAAATGTACGATATCTCTGGTCAATACTTTCAAAAGTCAATTATTTGAAATTTAAATTACACATAGAAGACTGTTATTGACAATTAACGAGCATTAATATATCAGTCTACGATTATCTTATAAAAATGGATAAACAGTAACCAATTAGAACTTTGATCAGTGTATATTTACACATTTGTCAACCGAAGTCAGTTTATGATTTGTTTACTCACCATATCCATTAATCAGATTGATGTACGTTAAATTATAAGGGCTTTGAGAAAATGATATCTGATATTAGAAATCTTAGAAAAAATGGTTTTCATGACTGAATAGCCCTTATTCATGACTCAAAGTATTTAACCATTTTAAATTAATAAACAAATGTGGTCGAACGGAAGATAACACTGTAACAGTTGTAGACCTAATGGATGTCTACATGTATAAAATGATAGGTATAATTGCGATTTTTAGAAA
The DNA here is from genome assembly GCA_038501625.1 of Corbicula japonica. Classification (NCBI taxonomy): domain Eukaryota; kingdom Metazoa; phylum Mollusca; class Bivalvia; order Venerida; family Cyrenidae; genus Corbicula; species Corbicula japonica. The sequence goes on from JAZAYU010000076.1 coordinate 2,990,647, forward strand.
ATGAAATACAATATAATAAAAATTATATTTATTTAAGAAAACGCAAGACGTATAAAAGTTAAGTAAACAATTGGCAATTTATTCTTTCTTTATTCAGTGTAAAATGTTAAGATTGAATATACAGCGAAACCCCGCTATTAAGACCATCATTGTGGCTGGGAAAAAGTGGTCAAAAAGTTGGGAGGTCTTAATATAGGGGTTAAACAAGTGCAAAATTGTAAAATGGGACATCAGAATTGGGGTCTTATTAGCGAGGCGTCTGAATTCCGAGGTGGTCTTAATGAGGGGTTTTACTGTAGTTGACACATGAATATTTGCCGGAAAAAAGGGAATGGTCCTGTGCTGGCTGAAATTCAGGCCAAATTAATTTATTAATTCTATAAGTACATTGGAATTATCTGCCGGCGCATTTAGAATATTTACAACGTTAGTTTTATTAATAAGTAGTAGATTTTTTAAACATTGATTTATCTGCAAACTCAGGACATTTGAGATGAACGGCATTAAGTGGCATTAAAGAATCGTAATTAGAAGTCTAGAGGCTACAGCGATAATCGGTGATGAGATAGCTAGCATTAACTTTCAAAATTCAGGGAGAGTTGAGTACTAAAAGAGAATTTAAATCGTCTAACGTCTACACTAAATCAATGTTCTATCTTTGATTTTACCAATCATATAATTTTAATTTATCCGCAGGGTATTGGAGAACACTCTAAAGGAACTTAAAGAATAATTACATACATCATTTTCTCTTCTTTGGCGTAAAATTGTCATTTAAATTCCCGTGTGCCTTCATAAACCGCTGTCATTTAATCAATGTACGGGTTAAACCACAGTTTACAAAATTGTCAGTAGATTTTGTTATAAGTAACCAAAATCGACCTTAACGCTTCAAAATTCTCTGATATAACAAAATAAGCAATTACGTCAAATTAAGTAGAATTGCTATGAAACGAGTGTTAATAAAGGCGACAACGATCCCCGTAAACGGAGAACAAACCTAATAGGTTTGTGACATGTGTTTCTATATTTACCTGAAATAAAGGCAAATTGTTTCGCCAATAACGGTTTCATGTCGGTGTCACCTATGGTTCCCTTGCGATTGTTGTTTTTTGTTTCTATTTTGAAATTGGTCAATGACATTTTGTAAACCACGATCTCTTTTCCTCTACTTTATGGCTGTGTGGAAATCCTGTGTTTTCTTGATTTGCCCATTTCGTGTTATATTCATTCTTAACTTGTGGCCATTCCGGATTACAAACATAGTTAACTTTTTATTAAATGTGAAGGTTTTCATACAAATGTAGACATGTAGGGAATTAATTGGTATTTTCATTACAAATTAAAGGAAAATGGGATATATGTTAGGTTTTTAAGGGCTTACCACACCTCTCCCAATCAAGTTCATCGATAAAAAGAAAATTATCAAAATCTCAATAACGGCAAAATGCCGTTAAATGAAACTTTGCACAAATATATGTTATTAATGTATCTTTGTTTTGCAGATCGTGGTAAGACACGTTAGAACAGTAAAGAAAAATAGCGAGATCTAAAATTTCCCCCAACTTCTATTTACATAAATTCACAAAAACTAAACAACAAAATATCATTTTAAATGCCCACATGAGTAATATGATACTGACAACAATTTATTGTGTCCTCGTGACTTACATATGTAAACTTTACGAGATATTAGTAAAAGTGTGTTTGACCTTCAATTATCTGGTCGCTTCCTGGTCGGATGACAATCACTGATTTCTCTTTTAATAGTTGAAAGTTCTTTACAAAGTACACAGCATTTTCTTGTCAATAACATTGCACTCACGTGGGAATTTAAAATTATGTTTTGCATCGCTTAGTTTTTGTGAATTTATGTAAATAGAATCTTAAGGAATTTTAAGGTTTAACTTGTTTTCTTTAATATTCTAAGTTGTCTTACTGTATGCAAAATCAAGATACATTAGTAACAATCATTTGTGCAAAGTTTCATTGAACGGCATTTTGCCATTATTGAAATTTTGATAATTTTCTTTTTATCGATGAACAGGATTGGGAGGAGTGTGGCAAGCCCTTAAATATAAAGAGTGCCGAGATATAAATTCAATAAGTATATGATCGGTGTTGTTAGAACAATGGTTAAATAAGGCTGTTATATCATGAAGTTCTCTCGTTCATTACATTAAAAAGTGAAATATGCATGTCAGGGACCATCACATCCAGAACACAAGCCATTCCCTCGCAGATAAAATGCAAAGAGGAAAGAAGAGAATGAATTTATAAGATTATCAATTTACTTGGAAAGGTCAGTGGTAAAACAATTTGCCACGGTGTTTAAAACCAGGTTGTAGGGTGCACCAACCATACACTTGTCCCATATGAGTAATGAAATATATGTTGTCTTGGTGAAATAACTCCAACCCACCCATCAACTCGACAATGCTGTATTCAGAAGCGCACAAACATACAAAACATAATAAGCTAATAACATTGTAAATCAAATAAGGTAAAATCATATTTTTCGAACAGGTCGATATATGATTCCATTTCACCACCAGTACACTATGTTTGAAAGCGGTGTTGCAGGTTTGATTTTTATTGGTCTGTTCAATGGTTGAGCGCAACCTAGTATTAAAACCGTACAATTTCGATCGCTCATATTACACTGCATTTTTCAATGAGATGGCATCTTTTCAAACACACCACGGATAGCTTCTAATGACATGTTTGTAGTAATTTATTTATAAATATAATTATATTTTGACAGTCTCGGAATAGGTTCACAACTCCATCTGACAGTGTCAATAATAAACCCTATAAGACATCATTTTACTTAGTGATGTTTACAAACTCGATAAGAAAAGTGTGATTGCACAGTAAGGAAATTGCAAGACCAATCTGAAGGGTCTCATTTACGAACAGAAACCTAATTCCGCTAGTTTGCTAACAGTTGTCGCTATTGTGTATTTGTTCCAGCTGTTAAAAGAGAAACAGCTATGTATACACATACTTGTATTAAGTAGTCTTCTAATAACTAAGTTTTATTATTTCAAACAGCAAATATGTGATACATATTAACTTAGGTTTTACGGTGGACTTTTCAGTTCAATAATTAATAAAGAATTAGAATATGTGCCTTTAAAAAGGGACAATCGGGAGTATGCTAAACTTGCATAACATGTAGATTATCAAAGACCTAGTTTATCGCACTGTGCCAAAATCCTAAGCACAAAGTGGTCTTCTAGATTATCAAAAAGCATATACAGTGAAACCTGACTTAGCAGCCACCTGCGAATAGCAACCACCTGACTTAAACAGCCAGTTTGAATAGGACCTAAACTGAAATTTTGTTTTAATTTTTACTGTCTTTATAAGCCACCTGTCTTCAGCAGCTACTTTTTGTCACTCCCTTAGGTGGCTGCTAATAATAGGTTCGACTGCATACCTTATGTGAATAAATCCTGTTTTGACCGGTCAGGCATGATCACAAACTGGAGGAAGGCTCTTTATGACAGGATGTAAAAATGAGCATAACTCCTCCCGTACAAAATCCATCATGTTCATTGTTCAGGTGGACAAAACCCTCACACGTTTTTTGCAGAATGGACATAAACACGACATATTTAAATTAGACATGGGTATGCAATCACAATCAAGTAAAATTAACTTTTAACTTCAGTTAAATAGCTTATATGAATCAATTAAGGTTTGAGGTAAGAGGTCAGCAAGACGCCTTTCCCTCAATGAATCGCTCTCGATGGCGCAGTTCTTTAGCATGCTTCAATGCTTGTGTCTAGATAGTTGACCTAGACCTAGACCGTTCTAATTTAATTCAATGCCAGAGCCACGGAAACCTGGTCAAGGTAATTTTTTAGCATTAATGTGATGCATTAAGTCGCAAGTTTGTCTAGGAATATTTTATTTAACTACTATACTGGTATTCATTCCAATCAACTTGCGAAGACGATACTTAGCTTTTGCACTTTCGAACCTGTTTTGAGAAGAGAGTAGTCTATGTCTAGACTACCGAATATAGATTGATATTTCGCATGTCCAAGCAAATCTAGTATGAAATCAACTTGATGGAAAAACGAGTTCTCTAATATATATATTTCTGGTGAAGTTATTCCAACGTGTCTGTTGCCATGTACGCGTTTGTAATACAAAAGTGAAATATGCATATCAAAAATGGTCACATCCAGCAGACACAGCATCCCCACAGAGCAAAACATTAGAGTGGAAAAGAATGGAAACTAGAATAAGCCAAACAAAATTCCGGAGCAACGCGTACGGTTACAACAGGTGACGTCTAATTCATATTGAAAATTTCTAAAATAAATAAAACTTATAAAAATATCATGTGCAATTATCATAAATATATACAATCGAGCAATTATAGATTTTATTAATTGATGTTGTAGTACATCTAATTTACGGTATAAGATAGTTCAAAAGGTGTGTAACATTTGCAGATTTCCATATGTCCTATTACCAATGACGGCGGAATTCATTAGTACGCCAATGAGTGTATTCAGTGAAAGCAACGGAAAAAAACAGAGCTTAACTTAGAACTCTTGCAACAGATGGGATCCTAACTAATAAGTTATCTTGATTCAGTTCTGTTATAAATTTAATCGATTTTGATATCCGTCGTAAGATATCGATATTTATTTTTAAATTGTTAATTTAAGATTAATATACATTTGATTTAAAAGATTTAAAAGATATGTAATTATTTGGAGGGATCAATCATGTGCTGTTTGCTGGTGTAAATATTGAGTAGCGCTCAACCTGGGGCTAGGCGGAGTGGGGAGCAATATGCATTTTCATTACTGCTTATGAACAGTCTCAATCAAACCGCGTCTGCAATATTTCCGAAGTTTTCGTGTTCGGTGGCTTTCAAAGTTCCCCTTTTTATCTATTTATGTAAATGAATGTTGTTGAAACTATTCATTGTTGTTCTCCATACAATGTATATCCAAAACAGTGTCCTGAATCAATAAAAATCTGCTAGACAATTCGCAAAATCCGACAGACAATTTGTATAGTTCAATTTCCTAGAAGAAAAGTGATTGTTTAGGATTATATAACTCACTTACAGTTTTTGCGATAGACAGTAGATTTACCTTCGAAACTTTTTATTGAAAACAATGATTGTGTGTTTAATTGGGTTACGGAATTGAAATTTAGAATGGAGTCAAAGCAATAAACATTGTAATAATTATTGTAGTTCCTAGCAAATTGTGCCCTTTCCATGAACAGGCTATAGTAATATATTGAAATGTGTCGCGTTCGTTTGGTTTCGGAATTCATTTCCACATTTTCTACTTACCCGATTAAAAACTGTCCGTAATGTTGATATGTGACAAGACAGTGTTAATTTCTTGGAATTGAACATAATGACAATTTCCGTCTTCTTAACGTCTTACCTTACAATGACAAAAGAATATTTTAATTAGGTTTGGCAAAAAGCTTGTATTAAAAACACTGGAAAAATCTATTTGTGTCTTTAAAAATCGCGGGTGTCGTTTTCAGCAAGCTTCAATCATATTACTTTTAGAAGTTTTCTCTTTTATCTTGTTTTATATGATTTACATTTCTCTTCCTCATTATTTAATTAGATACAAGCTCACCAGTATCAGAAATCAAAAACATGTTTGCTGGAGAAACTTAAATATTTATCGCCTATCATGAATACAGAGCATTTTACAGATGTTTCTTATTTAAACTGTATGGACTTGTTAAAAAAAGGTGAAATATGCATATCAGGAATCGCCACATTCAGAAAAAAACAGCCTCCCCACACAGTCAAGAAGAAGAGAGGGGGAAAGAGCATGGTTAATAAAATGATCAGTTTCAAAAAAGACACCACTAACAATAAACAAAAATGAGAACCCGAGGGGATACCGCCTTGGAACGGTCAGTGGCAAATCAAATTGCCACTGGGGGTTTAAACCACTTAGCGGCTTAACAATGTTGCATGCAAAAGCACACAAACATAAGAAGCTAAGAGCATTGCAAAGCCGAAAGGACGGGTACTCAATGATCTTACCGAGACCAGAGCTCCTGGAGTAAAATCAGCAAGAACACGATGACAGGGATAAAAGAAACAAATCGAGCTTCTAGGTTCTTTTAAGAAAAGATTTCCCCATTAACCTTCATAAACTCTTAAACTCCTGCCCGTCGTGCAACCAAAGAGGTAAGCATAATGATCAACTGTGGAAGGGTTAATCACCAGGCCTGCAGAGCGTTGTAAAATATCATGTTGGTAACCTTTCTTTTTAAATTTACACTTGGTTTTTACGAATAACCGGGAGAAATTAACACTGCCTTTTATCTTTTTAAGTTTATAAATTAAATCTCCATAAAAAAGGCCAGATCGAGTAGAGTCTTTTTTCTTACTAGTCACTGTTTATGTTGCTTTTGGTACCTCCACGCGTCTATGTGGATTCATAATTGCGCTGGGGAAGGGGTTCCAAGGCATGATCCCAGAAAATTTTGAAAACAACAGTGCAATCTGTTGGTACAGTGGGGTCCTTAAGGGCTTATTAATTTAGAAAAGGCCAGAAAAAATATTATTTAAGCGCATAGACTATTCAAGTACCGGGGAGAATCCAGAAGGGGTTCAATGGGTTTTTTCGAAACCACCTTTTGGGCAGCAATATTTAATTTCATGGGAATTTTTGTCAGATAGTTTGAATTTATTATATAACTACCCTAAGACTACTCAGCAAACTTACAAACTTCCTTTCTGAAAATTCTCGCATCCGTCCTTGAAGTACGCAAACTGCCACTTTCGCTATAATTTTTGTTAGAATCCTGTTGATTCAGCCGCGTAGTCGCGTGTAGGCAGCAACTGGCCCGCAAAATAAATCTGAAGACAAAAACACTTTTTCGCGGATAATGACTGACTGATCTAGTGACATCTCCTATAGATTTAAAGTGAACAAGTTAAATTAAGCTTTATTTACTTAACTAACGTGTATGTGTGAATTAATTATTAGAATCAAACAAAATTGCGTATACAAAGACAATTTTGCAACTCCGAAATGTTTGCAACTCCACCACTACCACAGAAAAAATCACCACATTATTTTGATCAATGTCTTCCATATTTATTGTATTATTATTTTTACCTAACCAGTCATCGAACTCAGTGGTCGTATGTTTTAAGTTAATAAAAGTACATTTTCCAATAATTCCGCAGCTGGCTTAAGTTTCTGATATGTCGAATTGTCTACAGGTGTCATGACACTAGCAACTAAATACTCTGGGTTTCTTCAAGAAAACTTTGTAGGGTTTTTGTATTACGTACATAATAATTTACTCTTAAAATAGTTTTATAGTTGCATCTTCCTGGAATAATTAATAGATGTTTTAAGGTTAATACTTGTTTTCATTTTTATCAATTTTAATTTACGACAATTTTCGGAAATGCGATTTCCAATTCTCATAAGTTTTTCGTGCCTCTTTTTCAGCTGTAACTCTTCTTCTGATTCTCCTGTTACCGAAAAATTTGCGGAAGAACTTATATGCCTCGAGTAATTTCGTAGTAAACATTTTCGTCTAAAAGTTAAGTGATTCTGTGTCGAGATTCATACTTTTTGCACTTACGCAGCACTAGTTCCTGTTGGGATAAGTACAGGACTGAACTTAAACGGCTGTAATTGCGAAATTTTCTGCAATTTGAAACGTAAGAGGTAACTGAGTTTAAAGTTTAAACCATAAAGGTCGAAAGATCAGAATTTCTAAAAGGGCAATCCAATGCATGTAATTTTACAATAGTCACACAAAGTAAGTGAAAGAGGCATACTATTTTGAAGAAAAATTTAGGAATGAATGAATCGGACCTAATATTGTATAAGCGCATCAAAGATATACAATGCAAATATATAATAACTTTATTATAAGATGTAACAAACAGAGAAACTAATGTGGTTGAAAATGGTATGTACAAAAACGTGAAATGTGCATTACAGGAATCGCCACACTCACAAAACACAGCCTCCCCACGCAGCGAAAAAGAAGAGAGAACAGAGAGCATGTTGTTATAAGAACTTGTATGTTTATCCAAATAAGACGCCACAAACAATTAACGTAAAACGTTGAAATTGATACTGTATGCAGTATAATGGCGTTTTTCATGATTCACTTGTTATTGGGTTAAATCGCTTACAATTAACATAACGACCGTCATGTCTTCAAGACTAAAATAGGCATTGAACGTTTGATTTTTGTTTCCCTTTAATGTACGACTTAATTTTCCCAGACAAATTAAAGGATACGGTGTATCTCTTACTATATTCGCTAAATCGTCACAAATAATAATTGTAAAAGTACACACACATATATATAACAAAAAATAAATATATTCAGACCTTTTATTTCCTAAATCGTAAGGTAATGATAAGACGTATGACCAAATTTTGCAAAATAGTCGTACATTCCTTGTAAAAGACAGATTGTGAAATTACAAAATGTACAACGATTTCGATTATCAGTAAAACTTCCCTTGTTTCATCTCAGTTGTTTGCCTTCATTAGGAATCTTTCTTTATCTTGTTTACCTTCAAGAGAATTTATATCCATATTAGGACGGAATGTGTTTGACCATAATATCATGGTCAGTCTTGATTAATAACATTACAGTCATTGACCTCATCAGGGTTAATACTGTATGTCCTATTGCTCATAAGGGCTTTATCGTAGGGAATATCGATCACTCTAACGCAACGAAACCAAGTTATTGTTGCACTGACAATTTTGTGTATGGTATTGGACAAGTTTTGACTGTCGAAACCTTAACACCCTTCGATACAAAGTCAGAAATATAAGGCATACAATTTTTATAGTTGGTTGTCGACATCTTAAAAAAATTGAAGGACATTTAAAAACGGTCAATCGAGTGTTTGAAGTGTTTTTTACAGAAATATATTGCTACTTATTACCATAATGTGTCTAAATTTATATTAGGTACATGTATTTACATGTAGTTACTTCAAACATAATTTTAAGGACATATTTGCTAATTATACAAATCAAATGATAAAAAAGCAACATATGCATATCAGGAATCGCCACACTCAAAAAACACAGCCTCCCCACGCAGCGAAAAAGAAGAGAGGAAGATAGAGAGAGCGCATGTTTTATATATGTATGTCAATTCAAATAGGGACGCCACAAACAATTAATAAACAAGATACCGCCTTGGAACGGTCAGTGGCAAAACAAATTGCCACTGGGGGTTTAAACTTGACTTTTTGCCGGCGATTGTTAAAAATAGACCATTTTAAAACAATGAGATCAACAGAATTTGAGAAAAAAAACAACAGATCTCAACCGTGTATGGAATATGGCTTTCAAACAATTTCTATATAAGCTTTTTGAAACTTAATAGTACAGGTGACAATTTTTTCATATCATTGCAAAAATATGACACTTTTGCAAAATATGACACTTTATTAATGAGAAATTCCATAATGGAGATATTATTAGTAACTGTGTTTTTCTTTTCCACATTTCACTTTTGTTTTAGAAATATCTGCATAAAATTGTTGTGTTTGACAGGTATCTCAAGGTTTATGTCCATGTGAAAGGCGAAGTTAACGTGCTATTTTTGATATAGAAAATGGCGACCCTACTCTCATTTATTATGAATTCACATTATGACACAAAGCTATTGAGTTTCTTTTTACATTTGGCAGGTAATAATTTTGAAATAAGTATTAAAATCAAATATTGTGCCCGCTTTTGACAGAGTTTAGCATCTATTATGAATACCACGTGTTTCAAAATAAGATTTAGATAATTCCTATAGCATGTTCTACTAGTGAGATTTATTTGTGAAGGGCATTTGAAATGTTGCGTTTAACAAGGACGATAGGATTTTGTATTAAGGAGTAGTTAAACGGTTGTAAATACAATCTCACTAAAGTCAGATCTAACAAACTGTAAGATGTGATGACGGCCTGCTGACACCATACGTAAGCTACAGCGGTTTTCCCCGAATATTATTTTTAGAAATTGTCAAACAGGAAGCATGGTTTATAAGCTCGCAGTATGCTCTGGAGATATCATTGCATTAGAAATGAATGTAATACTACATAAAAACATATATCTTCAGTAAAACTTGTCTAACGCAATCTGTCAACACGTTTTATGGTTTGAAATACTATGTTTACTTAATTCACTTTTGCGATTTTGTAGGCGACAGTATGATTGGTTCAAAGAGTTAGTGACAAAAGCACGTTTTAATTACTCGTCGTCAGATCATGATAGCGTAGCGGTTTTCAGTGATGATATTAATCAGTCTGAGATTGGTTGTCAATATTGACCCGCCCAAAAGAAATGATGACCGCCTCTTAATTGTAAACCTTCAAGTTACTATATCTTATCTTCGCCTATCCGTGATCTGACAGATAGTAAACAACACAAATAATTCAAATGATTGTGCCTCTAGCTGGGAGCGAACCCGAACCGTCACGGCGAGAACGCCTAGCCCTGCAATTCATGCGACGCAACCAACAGTTACTGAGCTAGCCGGGACAACCCCATAAAAACGGTTGATCGGATAGCCCTGATATACCTTACTATCACTACTTATATTAATATACTACTCAACACGTGATAAAGGCCACTTTTGTAGTACATGTATGTACGTTTTCACACTTAGATAATTTTACACACATATTTCAGTTCAATAATTCAACTCGCACGGTTAATTCATTGGTTTTATCAAATAAATAATTAAAACAAAACTTAATGTATCATTACCTGTTCGGCATGTTAATCTAAACATTAAAAATGTCAGAGTCCAGTGGTCTATGTCAAACTGTGAGTAGAATATGTTTTAAATTAATCTAATTAAATTAACATAAAACATACACACAGGCAAGTTCGTATAAAAAGAAAAAAAATATGATTAAGGATATTGAAATAAAGTTAGATATTTTCTTATTAAATAATTATACTAAAATTCATGTGCCCACATAATTTAGCAAGTTTATTAGTCATTATTGTTATCAACATATAAGACAAACTTATTTTGTCTTAAATTTTGATAAAAGTAATGACTTAATAAACTTGCTAAATAATGTGGGCACATGGATTTATAATCATATACTTTGTACGAAGCCTATTAACTTATGCACGCATACATATGAACGAATAGCATAATGCATTTCAATTTTATATTCCATAAATCATTTCGGTATTATTTTATTGTTGATTTTGAAAACAAACGAGCAGCCTTTGAGGGTTATATTTAATTGTCAATATCATTAAATATCATCTTACTTGATTTTAAACGTAAACTGTATTGAATAATTTTGAAAAGCGGAAAATTCAATTACAGCTGTTTATCGAGACTGCTCTTTTGAATCGGTCGACTTTAATTATTTTCCGATCAACAAAACCGGTGTAGCCTTTATCGCTGTAATTGATTCGATTAAGATTTTAAATTTTAAGTTTGATTGAGAAGTTGAACAGGTGAATTATGTAAAAGACAACCTTATGGATTTAATTTGCGATGTTGTGGATGTAAGTATAATTTACGCTTGTATCTTGTTCACTAAGTTTGATGTAGACAAATAGAAAGTTAATGGAGCTGATAGTACCTTTTCCGCACCATTTACTGTCACATACAATTACAATACTCCAATGTCTCTAAAGTGGTAACTACCATGGAATGCCTGTAAATAAATGAACAGGAGCGAATTTCACCGAAGTTTAGGACTACATTATTTTAGGAAATATTGTGACAGCATTTGGGTGAATTTAAATTAGTGAACTTGAAACAAATTGAGCTTTAAATATGTTCTCTCATAAGTTAAATGTTTAGGAACATTACAATTACTTTACTAACGGATAATCTACTATCGAACAGTTTAGGTAGTAAATTTTTGATAATTGTAAACGTTAAATATGTTCTTCCTTATACGAAGCCAAGCACCTGTACTCGTTTTTAAAGTTATAAACAAACCATTTCCACTTGCTACGGTTATAATGTATATATTGAAGTATTTGAAGAAAAAACAATCACACAAAATTCTAGCTTTTCAGGAAGAGTGGAGGAAATTTTAAAATAACCTTTGTTTGTTTTATTTAATACTGGCGTGTTTGCAAACACATAAATCAAATTTTAAACCACATGCGTTGTTATTGTGCAATAAAATTTACATGTACCTGCCGTTTTATGACATATTTTTCTGACAGACGTATCGCTTAAAATAAAGTATACCCTAAAAATGCACGAATAAATTGGCATTGCCAAACAAACATATGTTCGTCATAATATTGTTCGAAAAAAACTAGGGCTCATGTATACTTAAAATTGTATTGTTCATCCGATGCTATTGTTTACATGATCTGGCGTCTCTGGCCTCAACGTGTTTATAATACGTCAATAATATTTCATTGAGACTTTGTAAGCGATTCACCGACTAATCGGATCACTTATACAAACTTTGGAATTGTGTGCCTTCTTTCTTGTCACGAGAATCCTGGTGCACTTGAATTACTATTTACCATTGTTCTTAACTTACACCTACAAGCCTATAATATATCCTTAATCATTTTGACCCTATGTTTTTCTAATCTTTATTGGGTTAATATATCGCTGGACTACATTAATTTAATATTGTTTATTAATATGCCAGAAAGTAGTCGTCTGAACGCAATGTCGATAGTCTAGACTCGACTCATGATTCATAAGTCGGCCAGTCATTATTTATAGTTAATTTTATTTAATTTACCTATGTGTTGACTTTTCTCGAAACCTTATTTTAAAAAGTTTTTGACGACATAGAAATGTCATTGCCCATGACCCGTTTATGAGTCAAAACTTTTGTTATTTGAGACAGTAAAATAAACTAGTATATAATTCTCGTGTGTAGATTACTTTAAATCGGCCTAACGTCTGGAGTTTAGAAAACAATTTTCTATTTTCTATTTCTATTTTCTATTTCATCTTATATAATTAATACAACAGAGGAACACTATGTTGTTGTTGTTTTTCTCAAATATCTCGGGTAAGAAAAAACTGTGCTATACAGTACTATTTCGGGAGCTAATTTAAAGGAAAAAAAAAACACAAAAATAAAGCGCCTGTAAAGACTTAGGAACGTCACAGGGCATAACATAACTTAATAATAGACTGAGACGGAACCCAGTTTTAATAATTTGTGAAATTGATCGCTTAATATATGTTTCATCTACATACTGTCCGTTATTGTCCTATCAGTTTAAGGGTGACAACTAATTTATCAACTTTGGCTATCTACGATTTTCTACGAGTAAGACTAAGCTATATACAGATGCTTCAGGAATACACAAATGTTGACGGGTTTCTTCGCTCGAATAAAACGTGTTCGTTAAAACTTAGGGTATTAATATATTGCTGTTTTTTTTTCTCGGTGAATTAATGAAAAAGGCCCCCTCGAGAGACCATACACCGTGTTATGGTTAATTATTTATACTTCCGCGGATTTTGAAACAAATTGAAAGTGTACGTTCGCCGCCATGTTTCGAAAATACGAATGATCTTTATCCAAGGTCCAGTTCAACGAATCGGACTTCCGGAACTTCAACAGGTCATACAGCTACACAATACTTCTCATAATTCATTAAAGCCTAATTGTTTACGTTTACCAAAATTGCATTCTTTTTCGAGCTGGACTGCAGTTATCAGCGACTGTTGTTTAACGATACAGCTATTGTTATTAAATCGGAAAAGCTATATTCTCTACATATAAACTATACTCAACAAAAAAAGAAACCTGACACTGTAACTTTGAATAAGTATGAGGTGCATATTCAAAATCTATATATCTTTGCACCACCCAAAAGAAAATAACCACTGAATCACTTGTTTCATGCACCAAAAATATCCAAATGCATAATTAAGTTCAAAACATGCACAATTTTTATTACATACCACAATTCAATTAGCTTTAAATCTGATTCCAGGAAAATACACCAAATATAAAGTGTCAGGTTTATATTTTTGTTGAGTATATAATAGAAGTAAATTTACAACTTTACTCCATATACGGCATTTAAATGTATCACACTGGCTACCAATTTAGTTCAAGATTAGACTGCACGGTTGCAATCATATAATGCCCGAACGCCAAAAGGCCACCAATGGTGGATTAAACACTAGATTAGTATAAACTGTTTGGTACATTTGTACCTAAAGCCAATAAGCTTTTTGTTTAATTAGGTTATTTCTGACCAAGAAGCAAATACTGTAAATCAAATTATAACTTCAGACTGATCTGAAAATAAAATGGTCGCCCATGCGATTAAAATCTTAATTCCTTTTAGTAAATCTGTAAGATTTCATTACGTCATCAATTTTCCAATTAGAATTTGCTAAAAACACTTACAATGTTATAAGCAATGATTGCAAATGATCACATAATTTTACTGTTGTGTTTATTGAAAGACGTTTTGATCAAACTCACGCACTTGTTGGTTCCCTGTCTTTCAGTTAATCTCAAGTGTACATAAATAATCAACCCGTGTCATTATCCTTCCTTATTCGTACATTTCTCCGTGTTGGTTTAAATTATGACCGAGAAGAGTATTTGCAATACAAATATAGAAATAATTGTATCGTGCTGTTTAACCTTGTCTCATTAATACAGCAAAATATTTTAAGATGGCCTTGGAAAATACTTGCCTTACAAAAACTAAGAACCAAGATGGCGACCACGCGCTGTCATTTTCTAAAAGTCCAAAGCTTATTGTTAAAAGGTCTTCCGTGTAAACACGTGTTATCCACAATGTCGCAAAAACTGTGTCACTTAAGATGGAAAATAAATTCTTGTCAATTCAACAGAACCCTACACATATGAGTTAGACACATAGTTCCTGTACATTACAGACACCATTCTTTACAAACTAAATAAACACTGAATCTTAATAAACAATATTTGCTTTTATCAAAACATTGAATTACAGTGTTATTACCAGTTATAAAAGATATATGCATATCAGGAATCGCCACACTAAAAAAACACAGCCTCCCCACGCAGCGGAAAAGACGAGAGAGAGAGAGAGAGAGAGAGAGAGAGAGAGAGAGAGCGTGTTTTTTATAAGTATGTCAATTCAAATAGGACGCCACAAACAATTAACGGAAAAGAGAACCTTTGGGGATACCGCCTTGGAACGGCAATTTGTTTTGCCTCTGGGAGTTTAAACCAGGTTCTAGGGTGCACCAATGCAGCTAAAAAGAATTGAACTTGTGTTGGCTGTGTCTGTACTTTATTGCTAAGAAGGCTCGAGCATTAAATTTAAAACCCAATAAGATATATTATATCTTCCGGTGTCATATTTTTCCAACTGTTTATGGAGTAAAATATTATATCAAAGTAAGGGGAGCCTGACATCTGCAAAGTTACGAACTTCTGTTGCAAATGCAAACCAGAACATATTAAAAGGGTGAAATATGCATATCACGAATCGCCACATTCAGAAAAAAACAGCCTTCCCACACAGTCAAGAAGAAGAGAGAGGGAGATAGCATGGTAAATAAAATGATCAGTTTCAAAAAAGACACCCCTATCAATAAACAAAAATGAGAACCCGAGGGGAAACGCCTTGGAATGGTCAGTGGCAAATCAAATTGCCACTGGGGGTTTAAACCAGGTTCTAGGGTGCACCAACCTCACACTTGCCCCAACAGGTTTTTATATCACAAAACAAGTACAAGTTGTCTTGGTGAAAAACTTCAACCCACTTATCGGCTTAACAATGTTGCATGCAAAAGCACACAAACATATAAAACATAAGAAGCTAAGAGCATTGCAAAGCCGAAAGGGCGGGTACTCAATGATCTTACCGAGACCAGAGCTCCTGGAGTAAAGTCAGCAAGAACACGATGACAGGGATAAAAAAAACAAATCGAGCTTCTAGGTTCTTTAAAGAAAAGATTTCCCCCATAAACCTTCATAAACTCTTAAACCCCTGCCACCGTCGTGCAACCAAAGAGGTAAGCATAATAATCAACTGTAGAAGGGTTAATCACCAGGTCTGCAGAGCGCTGTAAAATATCATGTTGGTAACCTTTCTTTTTAAATTTACAGATGGTTTTTATGAATAACCGGGAGAAATTAACACTGCCTTTTATCTTTTTAAGTTTATATATTAAATCTCCATAAAAAAACTGGCTGTGAAATACCTTGTTGCAAAAGTGATTTTAAACTGCACCTGTATTTATGAATTAGATCTGGGTATCTTGCAAAAGGTTTTCCTTAATTTGTGATACCGATAACCTTGTTTTAAAAGTTTTTCTGAAACGCAAAGATTACGTTCATTGAAATCATTAACATCGTTGCAAGCTCTTGAAAAGCGAACAAGCTGTGATACATAAACGCCATAAGATGTTGCACGGGGAACATCGCCGTCTAAAAACGGAAAATTCACTATATTAAAATTAAAATCATCTCTTTGATCATAAATTTTAGTAGTGATATAACCATTTTCAATGGACAGATTTTGATCGAGAAAGTTTGCTTGCTTTTCTGAAGTGTTCGCTTTATTAAGTTGTAATTCTTTAGGATAAATCTTATTAACCAGCAATGGAAAATGGTTATTGTCTATATTTAAAAAATCATCAAGGTACCTCGAGGTGTTGTTAAAAGCTGTAATAATATCATCTTCATTTAAAGGTCGTAGACAAAAAAAGAAAAATATCAAAATTTCTCAAATGGCACAATGCAGCTCAATAAAACTTTGCACAAACCATTGTTGTTATTATATGTTTTATTTTCTTATGCCAAGAACAGATAGAACAGTACAGAAACATAGTTAGACCTAAAGAATCCGTAAAATTCTATTTGCAATTAATCACAAAAACAAAACAACAATAATAATCGATTTAAATGACTTCATGAGTAATTCGTTACTTACTGACAACAGTATCTAAGGTCCTTGTGGTCTACACAATGTATGCAATGTGAAATATTTGTAAAAATGCGTTTGACATTCAATGTCCTGATCGCGATAATGGGTGACCAAAAAAAATGAAAAATTAATGTTCATTTCTCTCTTCATAATTAAAATTTCTTTTCAAGGATCTTAAATATTGTTGTCAGTACTATTTTACTCATGCTGACATTTGAATTGTGTCGCTTCGTTTTATTTTGTGATAAACTGCATGTAGAGTTTTAGGGAATGTTAAGGTCTTACTACTTTTCTTTACTGTTCAAACTTTTCTTAAGGTATGTTAAATAATCATACACTTATAGCATTGTTTTGTGCAAAGTTTGATGAAACTGCATTGTGTCATTTGAGAGATTTTGATATTTTCTTTTTTTTTTGTCTATCACATTGCCATGACGAACGGAGCCATGCCTTTAGTTAAAAAGTTTGATTCACAAAGTAAAAAGCAAAAGTAATATTCAGCAGACTTGTTTTTTTAACGCGTTCATTTCGCTTTTTTCTAACAACAATACATCGAATAAAGGATTGAACTAACGGCGATAATTATTTTTAAATATCGTTTCCGTACAATGATTTGTAATAATTCCCCTGTCGACATTCTGTTATGCAATGCCTTAAATGTGCTGTAAATAGTTTAAAATAGAAACATATAATTACCTCACTTTCTCGTTTTCATTGTCAATATATCATTCTGTAGCTGAATATCACGTCTTTATCAAATTTTAATAGATTACGCAAAATCTCATTTCCCTCTGGGTCATAATAACCCAATATGGATATATTTTTTCTTTGACAAGAATGAAGTTATTTCATACAACATCTAATAACCATGATAAATGTGTATCCATTTCAATAGAGACTATTAGTGACTTCCGTTTTTCATCCCATGTTAACAAATAATTCTTACGTACCTTGATCAAGTTAAAGAATTTGAATTAACGATGAAGAAATACATCATTCATCATCTTTGCTTATTGAATATTTAATTACGATCAATGCATGCACGCGGATGATTTCTTGCATTAGCTGCACACTTCAAGATCAAAAATGCATTAGCGTTGTAGCTCTCAAACAAATTCGCATTATATTTAGCACGTTGATATGTCGCACTAAAACCTTCTTAGACCACAGCTAGCGTCCACCGGGCAATCAGTGGCCAGTATTACCGTTGACTAAATCCCGTAAACTCTTTGGCGTTGTCTACGAAGGTTCGTGAAGCACGTGTATCTCGTTTTCTACATAATATTAATAAGTGGACGGCCGATAGCTTAGTGTCATACTGTGCTATCGATACTTGTTTGTGATAATTGTAAGAGTATGAAGTAGACGTCTAAGGCGTTAATCTTTTCGTCATTGCTATGTCATAGACAACTAAGAAAAATATCAAAACGCAATTTCATCAAACTTTTCATAAGTCAATGTTATTTTGTGTATTTTTATTTAACATACGTTGAGAAAAGTCACAACAGTAAAGAAAAATAGTTAGACCTAAACAATTCTTAAACAATCATTAATAACAATGAGATGTGCTAAGTTTTATGGTACTGCATTTTGCCGTTAAAGAGATTATGATAACTTTCTTTTTTATCACTGACGGTGTGCAATGACAACTGCCATAGAACCATGCAAACTTAATCAACATAGTATATTACACTGTGCATTTGGTTTCATTGTTAAACATGGTAACAAGATTGCATTATTTATATTAACAAGTTTTAACAATGCAAAAACGAAATATTAACTGTTTTAAATGAAATTTCATTGTCTTTCACTATTTCACGAGAACTTAACGGTCAATATTTAGCATTCCCCCCTTCGAAATTTTATAAACTTACAGATATTATTATTGTTGTTGATGGTGTTGTTGTTACCTATTACGAATTTATAAATTGAATGTTGAAAAGGCAAGCTACTAGTATACTCAACAAAAATACAAAAGTATCCACTTTCCTATCTGTAACTTTGCAAAATTAGAGAAGAAGAATTCGAAATTCTTTCTTTGAACCGATTTGCATCTCTGCAATCATTTGAAAGAAATAAAATGTTCGTATTAATTAAATCGACAGTCACAAACAGAGTTACCTATTCTCTTGGTGTAATTAGGGTTTCAGGAAGAAGTCATTGGTTCAAAATAATATTCAGATTTTAGTAGAATTCAATATCCCAAATTGAAGTTTTTGTTGTCGATAAAATAACAAAATGTTCATTTTATAAACAGCTCTAGCAATTTCAGCAATTGGCAATTATCTCCCTGTTAAGCTGCCTGGCCGCCAGACCGCTATCTTCTCGCCGTCAGGCCGCTAGGCCACCAACTTCACAAATCCTTCTTTTAAAAGAAAATAGTGTTTTTATTTCCTTTATTTATTGTTATAAGATGGGCAGATTTTCAGTTCTTGGTGTAAAAGATTGTGTTCATGACCAGATAAACTTAAAATCAACCGGGATTAACTAACAAAACACCCTTTAAAGCGTTCCTAATTATATATTAAAAAACCTTAATGAGAACATTAGGATATAACGTGGATACTTTTTATTTTTGTTGACTATAATTCATTAAAACACGCATATATTTGATGTTTATGAATGACAAAAATATAACACTAACTTTAAAACTACTTAAGTTTTTTTTAATGTGATTAAATGACTGACTAATATTACAACAACATTACGAAATTACTCACTAAATACATGTGACTCCTTTTATTCACGAATTGTGAATGACAGAAGTTTGTGAAACGGCTTGTAAAGTTTGAGGGATACATTGCTATGTGCACGAGAATTTCGGGGTTTTGTAGTCATGTGGTCTAAGTCGGATAGACACCTCGTGGAGTGGCTATGAAAAACAGACGCTCGCTGCCCTCGCGTCTATTTTTCATAGACAACTCCACTCATTGTCGATCCTTTACTTATCATTTTCACTAATGGTCCTATGCTAAATATGGACAAATTCTACTATTATCTTTATATCTTTTATCTTTTTATATTATCTTTTTATCGCACTCCCGTAAATTGGTATCTATAGTAGGAGGATATTTAATATATGTATTCAAGAGACAATCAGAATTCAGAAACCGGTTTTAACTAAAGGTATACTTCACTAGTCATAATTTCAAGGTCATAACTTCTCGCATTTAAAAGAAATTTTGGAAAACCATACCGGACACGACTTCTGTCCATAAGAATATAAACAAAAGCTCATAACACTTATTGATAGAATTTTACAAATATCTTTGATCGTTGTAGTGAAAAGTCTGTTAAAATATTTAAAACAAACCACCACTCTTCCATTGACCTCTCTATTTTGTTGTTGTTAAACGACCAACAGTCACACATGCACTTGAATTGCTCATTTGGCAAGGGGCTTGAAGGTACATGTATAAACGTCCTTTCATTCTTGCTTATCACTTTATTACTTTTTACTTTATGCAAACGACACCATTATAGTGTCTGACTTTTATAGAAGTCTTAACAGTATCCACATTTATTTTGATGGCTGACATTGCAATGTCAACAGATGGTAGTAGTCTTAACAGTATCCACATTTATTGTGATGGCTGACATTGCAATGTCAACAGATGGTAGTAGTCTTAACAGTATCCACATTTATTGTGATGGTTGACATTGCAATGTCAACGGATGATTCAGAAATAACACAAAACACAAAAGAATACACAAACTTTAACTTCCTCCGTTTCTATGTGTTTATTCACTTAACCAATGTTCAAACTACACCATCATATTATTTCAAATATCTCAGCGTGAATTCGGATTATTCTCTTCACAATCTTTAAAAATAATAAAATACACCACTTTCATTTCTTTTTATGAAATAGCCATTTAATACCTACATGATTATGGAAACCACTAATATTTATAACCCGTATGGGTAAAAACAAAAAGTCGCAAATTCTCAGTAGCGAGTTTAATCGCCGTTCACGTAGATTCTTGTCTCAATATTTAAATATGGATTCTAAAATAAGTTTACACTATTCCATGCAGTTCTGTAATTTTGCGATTGCGTAGCTGTGAGACATAATAATTATGTATCAGCAGTTTTCGGCAGTTTCAGTTTAACGTAAAACGTCTCATCGTAAATTCAATCAGTGCTGTTTCCAATTACATACTTTTAGCACTTTGAAGGCCTAAGCACGATACGTATATGTTTGTAAATATTGATTTGTTCTCAATCCGAGGCTAGGCGGCGTGAGCAGTAATATGCACTTCAAATACTGATCATAAACAATCAAAATGAGCCTGCAATATTTTTGTCGTTTTGGTGGCTTTCAACGTTCCTTTTTCATCTAAATTATTTATACAAGTCAAGGGCGATTTCGTTACCTTTAGTTTTACCTTAACCTCGATTAAATGCCCTTGATTTCTGAACGAAAGATGTAAAAAGTTACATCATAAAAAAGTCAAATGATTGTTTTACAAGTTTAAAATGTTTACTTGAATTTCATGCTGACAAATTCTAATATCACCGATCATAAGATTGGTTAAGTTTATTTTAGTTCCAAGTACCGTTCCAAGGCGGTAACCGCAAGGGTTTTCTTTTTCGTTAGTTGTTTGTGGCGTCTTATAAGAATTGACATACTTATAACAAACATTCTCTTTCGTCCTCTCTTCTGTTCTCTGCGTGAGGGGGGTTGTGTTTTGTGAGGGTAGTGATTCCTGATATATATATGCATAATTATTTCACCTTTTTGATATTATAAGAACATGTTCTAAAAATCACGAGTATAACTGTAACCATTTTCCTGCGGTCAAGTTTTGTTATGTAATATATCTTCCGATAGCTGCTTACAGAAAAACAATATTTTTTGCTGATTAAGATATGTTTGCTTTATTAACAATCCTTTAAAATATTTTCAACGAGTTGTTAATTTGTTTGTAATGGTGTCTGGTAATTAGGTGATTCGTTATCAAGACAAATTGTCACTTGGAAACCATCCTTCGTTTAATAAAGACATATTTCAATTATATCTGACAATTTCTTAAAGCCGTAGCAAGCATAGCATTTTAATTTTGGCTTCAATTTGAAATGTGATGCTTTTCTAATATAACACAGAAAAACCCAAACATGAGAATCGTCAAAACTGTATTCGGTATTAAAGCTTTTTAAACCAACGAGTTGCAAATGCCTGCAATGTCCGCGTTAAATCAAACAATTATCGTCAAGAAAACAAAACTTTAAAACGAAGAAAGATTGAAAGAAATCTGAAGTGACAGTATGTTTCCCGTTAATGATATGTCATTAAGTTCATAGGGAACACAGATTTACCTGGAAAGCACCAAACATGACAATACTGGTTTCCAAGTCTTACAAATATTTGGACAATACGGATCTATTCATTTCATTTACAGTGACTGAATATGTTTAATAAGGCTTATCAAAAAGTGTAACTTGTTATTATCTGCAAGTTTCCTGGATCCCGGCTCAATTTATTTTTCGTAAAAAATACTCAAGGGAATGAGACGCGCTGGGGTATTTGCAATATCTTGAAAACAATTAAAATCAACAATACAAAGTTGTCAAGGAACTCTCTAGATAGCTAACATTACACCTGAGTCCGTATCAAATTTTCATAATAGGTTTGCATGACGATGTGTGTTTGTTAAAATTATGAAAGGGATTAATATAAATTGCAATACCAAAATAAAAATAACGCCATCGTTATGATTGATCTTGTCTCATTAATACAGCAAAATAATTTCAGGTGACCTTGAAAAATACGTGCCTTACCAAATCTAAGAACCAAGATGGTTACCCCGCGCTGTCTTTTTTTTCTAGCAAAGCAAACCATCCATAGCTTTCCGTGATGGCATCCGGATAAATTGATGCAGCGCTAGATCACGACAACTTTGTCAGATTTGATGGAGAACATTTACTAGTAAAAGCACACTAATCAATGCTAATATTATGCGTAAGTGATCACCGTGCATTACAAACAACATGTTTTTAAGCTGAACACTGAATCGAAACATTTCCATCCAAACATTTAACTGCAGTGACGATGTCACCAATTAAAAGGAATCGAACTTGAATTGTCATGGCTTAGCCAGTTGGTAGCGTTATCTGATTTGCATGGCTAGGCGCTGTGGCCGTACGGTACGCATTCTCTTCCCAGCAGGGCTAATATCATTTGAAATTCACAGAAGCGTTATTTATGCAGTGTGGAGGCAGTAAAATGTCTCCCCGTACATTAAGTCAGTATTTTATCAGTAAATAATCGATTACCGATTTTATGCAGTGACGGTTACCTTTAACAGGGTCATCCGATGAACCTTTCTTGTGGTTATCTAGGCTTTCTCAGTCGATTGAGTTATCGCAATTGCTGGGCGCTGTCTGATTCAACTGTTCTATGGAGTAAACTAAAATAAACATCAATGTGCGATGATCTTTGAATCAACTCTGCAAACTTACGGACATTCGTTGAAAATGCAAACAAAAACTGGTTAAATACATGTAGCTTGGTTCAGAAAGTTAATAGCAAATATTATTTTCAAACGTTGTTTCCGTACAATAATGTTTTATATTCCCCTTGTAAATATTTTGTTAGGCACTGCCTTAAATGAGACGTAAATAGTTTTAAATAGAAACATGTAATTACCTCACTTTCTCGATTTGGTTTCAATATATATTATTCAAGCTGATTGTCTTGTCTTTATCAAATTTTAAAACGCAAAATCTCCCTCTGGGTCATAATAACTCAATATGGATATTTTTCTTCGACAAGAACGAAGTTATTTAATACAACATCTGATTACCATGATAAATTTGTATCAATTTCAATAGAGAATATTACTGACTTCCGTTTTCATCCCAAGTTAACAAATAAGTTTTCTTTGCCTTGATAAAGTCAAAGATTTTTTAATAACGATGAAGAATTACATTCATCACCATTTGTGCGTATTGAATATTTAGTAATGATCGATGCATGCACGCGGATGATTTCTGGCAATGATCGTTTGATAATATTCGATAGCTGCACGCATCATGATCAAAAATACATTATCGTTGTAGTTCTCAAACTAATTCGCACTGTTTTAAGCACGATGTATGCAGCACTACACACTTCATAACTCGATCATTTACATTACTAATCATAGAACGCTAATACGACAAAAGTCTCCACATCCTGGTACCGGCTCCCCCAAGTACAGGTGGCACTCCCACATACAGCTCACGGTAAATAATTTTACAGGAGAGGTGTTATAAGTGTTTCGTTTGTATCTCTGGAAATTCAAAACCTTCTAAAAACTGAAACATATTAGCACTCTGGTGAATAAATAATGACTACAATGTATGTTCTGCAAGTGTCACAACATTTCATCGTGAAATAAACACACTACGGCGAGTTAAACGCGAAAGTTTGACTCAAAAATGTTAAATGTCAAAATAAAACGTAAAATTCTCAGTACGTTATGCAAATTTATTAATTTTTGATACGGTATCGTATGTCTTCCAACAGCAACCAGTTCAAATTACAAGCCTTGAACTGTCTTATTTAATGAATGACTCGTTTTTAAAGATGGTCAGTGGTTTCAAAACGGCACTCCCATCGCACAGGTGTGTAAATTTTTGACACTCACCAAGTACAGCTACAGAAATTTCTTCAAAAATGCGAAGAAATCGTCAGTAATTTAGTTTTAGTAGATGTGGGGATCAATATACTCAAAGCAAATCTCAATTGCTTGACCTCCCACATACTAAAACTAAATTCCTGACGATTTCTTAACATTTTGAAACTTTTCTGTAGCTGTACTTGGTGAGTGCAAAGCATTTAAACACCTGTGCGATGGGAGTGCCCTTTTCTGCTATCAAATTTGTTATGTTATATGTTTTAAAAATATTATACATAAATGTTTTTCATAGACCAAAAACTGCTTACAGAATAACATAGCTTGTTTTGCTTATCACGATATTTTCTTCACTAACAATCCTTTAAAATATTTTCAACGAGTTGTTAATTTGTTTGTAATGGTGTCTGGTATTTATGTGATTCGTTATGTTATCAAGACAAATTGTCACTTGGGAACCATCCTTCGTTGCATAAAGACACAGTTCCATTATATCTGACAATTTCTTAAAGCCTCCTCAAGCAAAATATTCTAATTTCGGCTTCAATTTGAAATGTGATGCTTTTCTAAAGCAAACCAGAACAACCGAAACATGAGAAACGTCAAAATTGTATTCGGTGTAATTTTTTTAGCAAAAGATTTGCAAATGCCTGCAATGTATGCGTTAACTCAAACAATTATCATGAAAAAACACAAACTTTTAAAACGAAGAAAGAATGAAAGAAATCTGAAGTGACAGTATGTTTCTCCCGTTTTTGGTATCTCATTACGTACATAAGAAACACAGATTAAAGCACCAAAAAAACTATACTTTTTCCAAGTTTTCCGAAAGTTTGGATTGCACTAATTTATTCCTTTCATTTACAGTGAATGGATATTTTAATATGGCTTATCAGAAAAGTGTAACAGTTACTCTGTTTCACTAAAAGCAAGTTTTCCGGAACTCGAATCATTGATTTGTTTTTCATCAATAAATTAAATATACTCAAGGGATAGAAAAGCGCTGTAGTATTTAAAATATCTTGAAAACAATTTAATCAAAAACAAAAAAGTATTTCAAGGAACTGTCTGGTTTACACGTGGAAGTGTTTCAAATTTGCATAATAGGATTGCAGATGATGTCTCCCGTTTATTAAAATAGATGAAAAGGGAACTTTGAAGGCCACCGAACACGACAAATATGAAAATATTGCAGGCTCGGTTTGATTGAGTCTGTTCATGGGCAGTAATAGAAATGCATAATACTGCCCAGGCCGCCTAGCCCCGTGTTAAGCACTACTCAATATTTACATAAATAAACAGTACAATTTTGATCCAAGTGTGAAAAACGGGAAACAAGAATCACCTTCAAAATTGAGCACACACAAAATTAGCGATAAAAAAATCACTGGCATTAAATGTACAACATTCTTTCTTTTTAATTTTCCCGTTCAATTTGAAAACACGGACTTGTATCTTTCATGAATCACAATGACTGTATAAAAATAATTACATTGCGCCTCATTTAATGAGTCTCAAAAGCGTAATTATTTTTAAGTATGTCAAAGGGGTTATAAATAAGAAAGCACGTAGATATAAGAACAACGTTCTTGAGATGTTTATATATTATATTTACTGTTGATTTAAAATTAAGTTTGCATGGTAGATGGTGTTCATAAAAAGGTTTCTGTTTGCATGACGTCTACAAAATTTCAACGTGTATAATTTCAAAGATTGACGTCAACTGTCCGAAGGTACCTTTTCCCGTGACGCGCCCCAAATATGAACACTAAACGGCCACGCAGAGCGCAGCCTTCAAATAATTTATAAAGTATATTACGGTCAAAAACGTTTTGGTCGCCGCATTTAAATGTGTGTGTGTTAAATTTAACTTTGCTTCGTACTTCACGTTGAAGAATTTCCTTTTCTTTCATTCCCTGTCAACATTGACATAATTAATGCTAGAAAGTTTGCTACACAAATTCTCACTGCTTCGTTCTTACTATTTCGTTTCGTGTAAGGCCGAATGCTACACTGAGTATTTCTTAATAATATATGATCCAAATCGTTTCCAAAAATGAAAATGAATGAATGACTGAATGAATGACAGACTGAATGACTGACTGACTGAATGAATGAATGAATGAATGAATGAATGAATGAATGAATGAATGAATGAATGAATGAATGAATGAATAAATGAATGAATCGGATCGTTCGGAATTGAACAAATTAAATTAACTGAACTAATTTGAATTAAATTTGAATTCGAATTTGATTTGAACTGAACGAACTGAATCAAATTAATATTTATTGCTATGAATGTTATTTGATATTATCAATGTTTTTATACTAGTATCTGTTAAATAAATTGGGTTAAAAAAGATCCTTACATAGGTTTGAACAATTTTGTTTGATTATGCAATGATGTTATGGCCTAGCAGTTAGATAAAAGATGTTGCAGCATTTTAGACTGGTTTCGGTATGTCACAAAAGCTACTAAAAAGAATTTCCAATTATAAAGAGAAACTTGTATAAAAAGAAACTAACAATATTTACTATCATAATAGTGATTTTGCTTACATAAATTAGCATAAAGCATTATTTCAGATCGTAGACGATTTTCGTGTTCATTCCAACCGGATGTAAAGTACAAAGTTTATGGATGCAGTATGTTTCTTTGCATAGCCCGTCCATATCCCCGTGTACCATATCAACAGGAATGAACGAAAAATCGTCAAATGAATGCCGATTTGTATTAGAATGTGTAGCCATATTTGTCGCATTAAACGGATTAACGCTAAATATTTTAATATCAAAACGATGACTATGCATGCGTTTCGAAACGTGCTGATTGTTTTGACCAACATATTGCATATTGCATTTTTCTTCTATGTAAAAACTGTTAGTATCGTTTAGATCCAATGTTTTATTTTATCATTTTGTGGATTGTTTTTTTGTACCATCGGCCCTTTTAATTGTCCAATTTGTCAAGCTACATTTACATTCATCATTTTACATCCACAGTAAACAATTTGCAATAAATTGATAAACTAAAATTAAGTAAACTGATTTTAATTGACATTAATCAGTATTGTTTATATTAATTCGAAATTGTATATTGGGTTTGTATGGTGAACAACTGAGAATTAATTTATTTCTAAGATACCGTTGTGTTTCGCGAGACAGGTTTTCGCGCTAAAGGTATAATCGCGCAAATTTGCGCCACTTAATATGTCTAGTTTAAGATGTAATAAAATGGTGCAATTTTTATGTAATATAATTTTTGCTCATGAACCATGGGCAAAACTTTGTCCCACGCGAAATTAATGTTACCGCGGCGGTGTTGTGTAGTATTATGTATACATTTACATAAATTAATATACGTATTTTTCCGTTATTTTGTGGCAACATTAAGGTGGCGTTAACGCGCCGTTTTTACGACGTCATCCGCGATTGCTGTTGTTATTATTCCCAGATGAGGATTCTGCTGAATCGAAACGTTGGAATAAATATATCAACATGATTCGAGTGTGTGCAAATTAGATTCCCAATTATAAAGAGAAAACCCAAGAACAAACAAAATCACACAGAATAATGTTTTCAGTATCATATTAGTCCTATACATTATATTTTCTGTTCTCAAATATTTAACGCATACAAAGTAACGAAAAACAAATTGATAACATTTATTTATGCAAAGTTTAATTGGACAGACTTTGGCTTTTAGAGATGTTTGGATAATTGTTTATGCATTAAAGCGCAATGAAGACTGTAGATAGATAGATAGATAGATTTATTTCAATATATAATGCACAAAGAAACATGGCATTGAATTGCAACAATAATCATACATATAAACATATAACAAATATGTATGTATCATGCTAAACAATAAGCCATGTCACCCAACATTACATATCAAGGATTACACAAAAAAGAGTTAATATAAACTCTTATTTCCATTGTGGTCCTTCTTATATAATATTGTATGACATAGGAAAATATCACAGTCTAAATGAAATCTCTTGGCATTGCTTATGAAAGACTTAGTAGTTAAAATAAATAAGATATAATGAATGAATTACATACACATTAAAATCTAGCAATAAAATTAATACACAATGAAAAATGACTGAATAGGTTTGACACATATCACATTATACATGCTAACTGTTGCAATGATCACAATACCATCAGGTTTGTCTATGACACGTCAGAAACAATCTATCTATTATATCAGTAAGATAAATATTCTGTTATACAGTACTAGTATAAAATAGATTGACTAAAACACATTTACAAAGAATTAAAAATATGTTCATTGATAATATTTTTAAAAGAGGACACAGTTTTGGCATCTCTGAAAATTTGTGGCAAAGCATTCCAGAGGGTACAACCATTGTAGGCAAACGATTTCATGCCAAACCCTTTGACCTTGGGTATACAAAACCTCTTGCTATTCTCCAAGACTGTATTTGAATTATCATTATTAGTGGAGTCAATTTTTACCCTGAACCTTGTATTTTTTTCATGAATATTCATAACAGGTGTAAAATGGTCATTTAGGTAGGATGGGGCAAGCTTTGAATTAATTTTAAAAACATGACAAAGTATAATTTGATTGACTCTGGATGCCACTGGTAACCAGTTGAGCCTAATAAACTCCTCCTTGCCAATATGTGACCTGGGATGCAAGTTCAAAACAAATCTAATGAGCCTATTCTGTGTAACCTGCAGTTTGTGTTTTAAGTCCAAGGTATATGTTTAAGTAGAAGGTATATGTTCGGTACATGTACTTGGTGTTCGTCCAAAACTTTAAACAAATCTAAGACATATAAAACACATTTAAGACACGTTATATTGTACGAATTTTTGCCCGAAAAACAATGTAAAATAGCGCAACGTCATTGGCTCAAAAATAATTTCAACCATTACATAATAAAAAGTTAATGCCAATTATTCGCTACTGCTGTGGCTTTATTGATTCGTACAAATTCAATCTCGGTGGCATCTTTATCACTCCTCGGTGAAATATTAGCGCTTCGCTAAAACATTTGTCGGTTTGGCAGAGAAGATTTATTTGCTTGCGTAATTAAAAGGAATGTGTTTAAGCTTGTGTTACCAGTTAGACAACCTGCTGTATAAATCAGAGCAGTACATATTTTGTATAAAATATTGTGCTAACCCTACATAAACCACACGTTTATACAAGAAAATACTTGCAATACCCTTACACAGCCTTTGTGTTCATACAATTTCAAAAAGACACAGAAATTAGTTTTACTCCGTAAAGTAACATAAACTCAAAGTTAATATATATCAACATGATTCGAGTGTGTGCAACATCATTTGTTAAAATGGACTCCAGACTTGGAATGCATGTAACGCAAGGTAGGATTTGAAGCCATTATGACTCTAATGGCAAAAATTTACTCAAACCTTTATAACTATCCATACATCCGGAATATAATTATGTAGTAGTAGTAGAAATGCAAGTAATATACTTTCAAAATTGGTACATGGTTGTAACACGCCTGGGGCTATTACTAAAAAGGAATCAAAATAACTAAATATAAAATCCGAATTAAGGAAACTGATTGATAATAACAAACATTTTAAGTGTGAACATCTCTCACAACATATTTAAATATTTGTAATGGTATGACTGTTTTCAGTTTCGACAGGTTATACCTTTCCAAACTATTAATTTTAACAAAATATACATCATTATTCTGTTGTTTTCAAAACTCTGTCGGGGCAAGTGTGAGGTTGGAGCACCTTAGGACCGTTCTAAGGCGGTTACCCCAAGGCAAATTACGAATGATTAAATGTGCTAAGGCACTTGCCATTGCACCCTCATTGTAAAAAAGAAAATAATCAAAATCTCTCTAAACTAAAATTCAGTTCAATTAAACTGTGCATTTATCCATGTTATTTATGTTTGTTTATTTGACTTGCGTTAAAAAAAGTAGGAACGGTAGAGAAAAATAGTTTGACTTAAAATATCCCTCAAACTCTATTTGCAACAAAACACAAAAACGAAGTGACACTAAATATCGATTTTAATGCCTTCATAAGTAATGAGTTACTGTCGAGAATATAATAGGTGGCTCTTGTCTAACAAATTTTATACTATGGGATATTTGTAAAGAGTGTTTGACCTTTCTATTTCCTGGTTGCAAAAATGGATGACAAAAATAAAAAAGTTGATTTCTCTCTTCATTATTGAGAGTTTATTCATGGCCCTTTGCTATTTTTGTCAGTATCATTTGACTCATGCGGGCATTTAAATTGTTGTTTTATGTTGCTTCGTTTTTGTGATTTTTTGCAATTAAAATTTTAAGATTTTTAGGTCTTACTAATTTTCTGAACTGTTCTAACTTTTCTTAACGTATTTGAAATACACATTCATGTACACTAATAGCATTGATTTGTGTAATGTTCGATGACACTTTATTTTGTCGTTTGAGAGATTTTGATTTTTTCTTTGCTGTCATGACATAGCAATGCCGAAAGAGCAAGGCCATAACAAAGTGCTTAATGCTGTCTTGATAAAGAAGTATCAAGTTTTAAACAAATATATTACTTTTACCATGTTTACGCCCACAAATTATCTGTTTTCAAAAGCTTTATTTCTGCATGACGATCACAAAATATTTACGAATTTGCGACCGATTTGATCTGTCTATATTGAGCATAAATCACAACATTTACAAACCGCAGTTTCGTTTCACAAGCTATACACTGTTTCTTTACAGTTTGATGTGAAAAACCCGTTAACAATGTATCTGGGGAAGATCGAGGAGGCATCATTAGCAAGAAGCATGGCTTTATTATTTAAATCTCAAGTCTGTTGCATAAAGAGTATTGGAATATAAGAAACAGTTAAAGCCAGAAGCGAGCGCAATGGAAAAGAAACCCCAATGAGCCAAGAATATTGAGCCATTGATTCCTAAACCTTATGAGGATAAGACTAAATTACAGTTGGATATACTTGGAATTGCACTGTGACACGCAAATGTATTATAGCAAGATTGGATATAAAGTTAGTTTTCTACAGAAATGTGTGAACGTTCAATTTGACTTAATATCTATTTAGTATTGTTTATCCCAGACAAGTCTTAGGATATCTATATTTTATACCGCTGCAAAGCGATATTTTGGAAGTCTATAAAACATACTCGCTCTATTGCTCGCCGGTCTCTCATAAATAACGAGACGTGAATTTTAATTTTTACTATAGTTATTCTTGAAAACTGCTATATAAATGCTTCATTGTATGGAATTTGAAATGAGAAGTATTTACATTTATTTTGTGATAGCATATTTTGCGATTTGCTGTGTTAAAAGTAATGAGAACGGTTGTGACTTTGGCGACAGCTGCCTTTGGATTATCCAAAACGGATTTCAGATAAGAACATCGGAGAAATTGAAAGATGATTTGTGCAAGGAGGTGACAGCTTGTGGCAGTTTCAATAACATAACAGGTATACAAGACTTCTATAGATTTCATACATGTATATAATAGCATATACATTTGCCAAGTTCAGAACGGGATGAAAACAAATTATGTTGTAAGCAAATGTCATTAACTAGCACGTGTTGATAAATGAAAATTTATATAATCAGAAATTCTTTCATTGAAACATTTGAGAGAGTAAAATAAAAAAAACTCATTAAATTTTCTTATTATACAATGTTACGAAAAAAATACCTAGGCGAAAAAATAAAATATACTTGAAGAAATAAAACAACTGGTTTATTTATTTTATTAACATAAAACAAATTGTTTATCGTACAACAGACACATGCTTAAATATAAACAAAGAAATTTATCCCCGCTGAAATAAAATGGCACCACAGTTATCATAAACGAGTGACATAATGCCGCGGTATATGGATATTATTCCGAACCTAATTGTACACCAGTGGTGCACCCTTTAGATTTACCATATCTGCGCGATTTTCAAAATCAATCGTTTTATTAAAGAATTCTTTACATGCACTATCTCAACAAAACATTAAAAAAAATTGTTTAAACCAAATGGGATTTCATAACATTTTAGACTAGTTATGATTTAAAAAAATGAGGCTAGTTGTGCTAAAAATACTTGACAAGTTTTCATCATAGTTGAAACTTAAACTTTACCTATAAGTTAGCTTACGTATATTGCTTACAAAAATAGCACCGTGGGAATGACATGTAACATATCAGTCATGTGTATTATTTAATTTCATCATTCGAATACCACAAACATTCAACAAAAAACTTTATTACATGACGATTATACAAATGTATAATATGATAAGTTATACCTTCATCAAGACAAAAGCTAAATTCATTCCATTATTCTACTCTTAGCCTAGTCTATATTAAAGTTCAAACTAGAGTCATTTATTGCAATGATAACAAAACCTTAAGTGCGGTCTTGGATAAAAATAAAGTGGTATCACTTTGCTTACAAAGATATCGTGTGATGAAAGCGAAAAAGGTTCTTCTTCAGATCTTTATTTATTGTGAAATCATTTTATTTCGCTCGGGTTTAATTTTCGCGTTTTTGCGGTGCGGCAAGAGCGCGAAATTTAACTCGAGCGAAATTAAACCATTTAACAGGGTTTCTTTATAGGAAAACACAGTTGCGAGAATTCATACCCCCGCGAATATGTTATTTACGGGTTTTGCGCGAAATTGAAATTGAATGATACCACAGTAACTAATCTCAAAACCTGTTCGCTTTCACCCCTATTTATGCCTTACTTGAGTGGTTGATGTGTTCATAAATATTATTAGCAGTAACATATTGGATTCAAATTTATTTGCTTCTGATTTATTACGAAATTACTGAACACTTACATACTTTTACTTAAGTTTCATGTACATCTACAATGTACTAACTATCAAAAGTTGTGTACAAGATCAATGCTTGCGAGTTTAGCTGTCGTACATGCAGCTTCAATTACGGTAAAACAACTAAACAATATGCATTAGAACATCTACTTGTTAATTGAAACCCTAGGGAAGGTTCTCAGAAAAGGTCAATATAAGTTGGAATTATCATTTACGTAAATATTGATACACTATGAATCCATTGAGACCTAGCTTGAAATATGTGCAGTGCTGATTAATATGGGGCGCGTCACGGGAAAAGGTACCTTCGGACAGTTGAAGTCAATCTTTGAAATGACGTCATAAATTTGAGCAGACGACATTATTTATTATGCATTTCGCTGTAAAAATATCATTTTATTGTCAAAATGTGTAACGAAATCACATTTAAGTTATAAGAAATTGATATAAAGATGTAAGTTCTTTCTTAATTTAGTAAGAACTAAAATATCACTAAAAATGACCGAAGGTACCTTTTCCCGTGACGTGCCCCATATAATATCAAATTTTTAGCACAATCCTCATATCTGTTAAATGTTATTTATAGTATATACATAGATGTACTTGATTTTGTTGAATAAGACAAACACCGTTGTGCTTGACCCGACAATATTATAATTTGTAAACTACCCCAACTTCATCCCACCTCTGCCCCAATATTTGTTTCGTAACTTCATCAACAATAAGTTATAAAAAATTTTGAATTTACCGAATCTGCGACCAAATTGTAAATCTTGAGATGGCCTTCTATTTTTCATATGTTTCTTAATAAAATCTTCGTAAGACACTGGTTGTGAAATATCTTTGCCGCAGAAATAGTTATTTCTTTAAAACGAAATTGATACAATCTCGGTAGGATATCGCTTTCTGATATAATTGATGTTCAAATATCCTAACGTTTTTTATTTATTATTCAGGCGATGTATTGTTCCTGAGAAACGTAAGGAAGGGAACAATTTACAGCAAATGGTTTGATGCCAGACCGATTGGAAAAGAAAAATGCATTTCTGTTCTCGCATATCAGTTTAATCTGACCAGCAGTTTAAAGTTTACAGTTGAACAAGAAAATGGCAGTCGTACAATTGGTATTTTAAACGCAAGTGATACCAATAGGTAAGTGAATCATATAGCTTCATTAGCTTCAATAGCTTTAATTTAATTATGAACTGTACAAACACTTACTAACTATGATTCAGTTTTACTGCCAAATGATTTCCAAAACAGTTCACAATAAATTTTTCAATTCGTACTAAACGTATGTCAGAGTACATATGCAATATCATTTATTGTAAAAAAGTGTTTACATCTGTAAATGTACGTTTCGGCCTTGTATCCGTTTACTTTTTTCTTATTCTTTTTGAAAATGTTTTATAATATTGTTATTTGGACGTTTTTGTCGGCCTAATATCAAAACATCGTATGAGGTTTTGAACTTATGAAATATCCACCAGTCAGATTACGATATGTCAATATCTACCGGTAAAGAGGTTGGAGATTTTGGCGAATTTGTTAATTACGGCTTTTACGCGAAAATTCATCCCCGCGAACTGAACTGATACTACAGGGGATATTTTGATTTCAATTGCTGATTAATGACAGCTATAATTTGTCTTAATTCTATATATAACTTATAGATAAAGAAATTAGAAACACAAATTCTTCAAACAAGAAATATATAATCGTGTACTAAAAAGTTGCGTTTCTAACTTCTTAAGTAAAGTATACTCTTAGAACAAAATTCTTGTCCGGTATGTTTTCTTCCATTATATCTTTTAAACGCTTTAAATCCCAAAATGCCGAATTTCAACACATCACCGGCATACATTTGGTATCACTGGAAAGAGAACATTGCTATACATTCAATAAAAAAAAGAATTTTGGAATTTAAGCAAGTACTGCCGCTAGAGTAATGTGTTGAAAATTTGCATGCAAAGTTCCAATCTTCCTTCAGGACAAGACTTTTATGTCCATTTGCATAAGTTGTGAAAATGTCTTGGCCATATGTCTTACGTTATTGTTAATGCCCAAAGGCAACACAACGTGTGCCGATGTGCCATTCAACTGGAAATTGGAAACTTTTTATTGACGTGTTTCCCACTTACATTCAGTTAACCCCTTAGTCCCGTCGCATTCTAAAGAAATCTAATTTTGAATAAAACTCTTTTTAAAAGATACTCCAGACAACACGTGTCCATTGCATTCAATATTCTCGGAAGCGGCAGACATATTTCCTGGCTTTGTCCATTAGAATATATTTTATTGGCGTTTACGTTGACTACACTTAGATCTTATTGCTGAAGATTATGAACTGTCCATGTGTATAACGTTGAATAATCTATCAAGATTCCATCGAGGTTGTTGATCAAGTTTTAAAACTTGGAAATACACGCTGTTGAAATCGACTACAATTAGGTATGTTTCACAACTATGAACATATTAATTCAAACACTTAGTCTTTTTAATCAGCATAATTTGACCATAAAGATAAATTTACTGATTGTTTGTGAATAAAAACGGTATGGAGATAAGAAAAACAACTTGTTTGGCAAGCTTGTTGTCATATACGTGCATATGATGATACCTAACACTAATCTTCATAACGATAAACACAAATATTACAATGCACGTATAGTCAAATTTGGCAACAAAGACCACTCAGGGAAGAACCCGAAAGTGGTTTTTAAAGAAAGATGGTTTTCGTTCACAGGTAAATTTGTTCTTTAAATCAGTCAGTGGGACAATTAAAGTGTTTTACCCCCATTGGCAACCAGTTTAGGTCAAGATAAGCATACAGTCCGATCAAGATATACACTAGTCGCTCTTTGATTTATTCGTTTATTTCTGAACAAGAAGCTTGTTTACTGATCCGAATCTATCTACATTTGTCCCACACTGGATACATTATTTAAAAAAATGTTTATTATTATACATGTAGGCAATATTTTAGCCGCCAATCATTGGCTTTGGTTAATAAACAGTACTTGAATAATAAAACCATTGGATGATACCTTTCTCTCTCTAACTTTGAAACATTTGTTTCGGATTTGAACAAAAACCTTATTACATGTACATAATATTATACTTATAAAGCTAAATTTACTGTGTGCAATTGTTATTATTTGGTACTAATACAGAAGAGAATTTGCACCGCCTATTGATCGAAAAGAACACCCCCGTTTCTAAGTCGTTTGATTCCACTGATACGTTCAATTACATGTACTTAATGTAAATTGTAATAACGGAACAGTACTTGAAATTGTAGTACTCGCTTGCAGAAAACCGTTTCAGTTACTTTGAAATAAAATCCATGTAATAATTTCACGACGTCCGTAGAGTAGTGTAGTACTTCCAACTGATTGAAGTTCTGTTTTTGGTGGGTTCCAATTGAAACATGGCTTTCAGTCCATTTCCGTTATTTGTTTGTCTGTTTTATTTTCTAATCTATTCATTAGGCTTTATAATTAACCAGAAAGAACCATTAGATGTATCTTCGTTATTTTTACTTATTCATTTGATGAAGCACGTGTTGTTGATTTGTTATGATTTTGTCAAGAGGTTTGTTTTTGTCGAAAGAATCACGTATGGATAAATCTCAATGAGTGCCTCTTTCAAAGAAATTTAGTTCTTTACTTTAAAATTTCCCAATAAATATATGTTTAACGTGATTTCGTTCATTAAAAAATCACGATTTGTATTTGTTCGTCATATTCTAATATATTTGCATCAATTCATTGTTTATTCTAAAAAACGTCACAATACGTACTTGGACATATATAGGGAAAGTAAAAACAATATTGAGATGACGATAAATCCTTGAGAAATAACACTCTTCGTTAAGTCGAGTCTATAGTTAAAATGCTTAAATCACATTTTTAACACGTTTAGCAGGATGAAACCAAAAATAGAAATTTCAGTTTGATTGTTATTGCTTCACATAAATGAATGATTTTAGATTTAGTAAATTAATTCGCGAAAGACCCGTATGTACTCGACTTTGTGCAAAATAGCGATTGTTTAAAATTAAAATACGGATAAGTGTGCATTTTGAGGAAGGAAAATATTCGGGTATTATAGATGTTGCTATCCATTTATTTGAACGTTCCAAACGTATGTGTTAACTCTGTCGAACTTATTCGCCTTGGGCTTTGGAAACCGAAAGAGAGAAAGTACTTCATAGATATTTAAGTTTTGTCCACATTTAATATGCAATTGTAGTAACAATGTTTAAGGAGCTGTCAAAGACTTTCAATAGATTAGTGTTTATCTGCTTTAAAATAAATTTCGAATTCAGGCAAGATCATTCACTATAATTATAATATTAACGTTTCTGTTCCCGCAAATCAAAATAGATATTAGAAAATTAAAAGATATTTTATCTGTGATTATACACAAAATGAGTTATTGTTACGAAAGTGCTACTGTAAATAAAAAAACAAAAGCATATTTTAAGGCATACATTTTAGAGCATCTAAACATTTTTAACAACCTGTACAACTGTAAACATCAGCACGCATTAATTTTGCTAAGTTCGCAGAAAAAGTGCAAATTATAATATATCGGTTTGTTCTCCCTTTCTCAACATCTAATTTCGCACCAAACAAACTTCTTCCCGAAGCTTTAACTTGTAACTGTATTTTCACAGTTAGTTATAGCAAGTTTCTGCAGTTATCACTTTTCTTTTTAACTTCAATTTCGATATGAAAATGTTAATTGAAAGTGGGAACACACCAAACGCATCAAACGCAAATAAAAGGTTCTACATGTTAGTTGCGCTTTAACAGTGTAGTGTAAACACTTTACAGTGATTGCGAAGAAACTAAATTGTCTTAGTGCTACCACTCCCTATTTCTAGTGTGAACGTGAAAATGTTTCATTTTAATGATATGCACCTTACTGAATAAACATAGAATACTTGCGCTGAAATTTAGTACTTAACTTATAACTGAAAATAGAATTTTGTTTTTGAAATATTCAAAACGTGGCTGAATACAGCAGACATACATGTAGCAGAGTTACGAGCGCATGCTGACTAAAGTTGACCGATTTAAATTAAATATTATTTAACACACAACAATAAAAATTGATAGATCCGTGACGTCAGTCTTAAAAAACCTTCATCTTACATTTGTATCATATTTGATTTATTTAAGAAATAAAATATATACAACTGCTAAGGTTTGTTAGACCGTATATGTCACAAAAACGTATATGTCACACGTGTGTGACATATTCGGTCGAATTAAAAACACCTGACATCATGTGACATATACGTTTGTGCAAATTAGCGATAAATATCTGACCGTATATATATCACACATTTCATACAATGAACTGATTCTTAACATCGTTGCCATTATCTTTGTCCGCAGCAGCAGCATCTTGCCCTCATTAACGTCAACGAAATATCACCATCAACATCATCATCACGAGTGATTTTTTGTTGTAACGTTTTCGACTTGCAGATATAGAATGTACAGTGAAGGGCTACAAGAACTTTAACAAAAATAGTTTAAATAGACGAGAAACTGACAACAAGTTTTTAAATCAAATTAATAACAGTAGGACTTTTTTTATAACTTTAATAAACAAGAATTATAATTAAGTATTTAAAAGAACATCACATCATTACACGTAAATTTTTTTTTTAATTAAAAAACAACAACAAGATAATGACATAACTTTAGTTATTTTAAAGAGCATCACAGCATTAGACCTATATTCTAACTACAAACATTGGAAATCATATAACAGTTTACATAGAAAAAAAACAAATAAACTGTCGACGTCACAATTTCGCTATCAACAGTGATTGAAAGAACACCACACTAATTAGACGTAAATTCTAGCAACATCGTGTTGTCGCGATATTGCATGATGATGATGACGATGATGATGATAATTCCAATTTCTAGGTTAATGTTCTTTAATATTTTAAATAATTGGTCGTCTATTTATATACACCGTTTTCATTTTTTTTTTGACACATTTTTGATAAGTGACAAATACGTTTTGATGAGCGTGGAAAAACTAATTCCAACCGAATATGTCACATGTCCCATATTCGGCTGAAGGGTGTGACGTATTCGACCGAATAAATCACAACGTGTGACGTATTCGACCGAATGTATCACACGTGTGACATATACGTTTTGTGACCTATACGGTCTAACAAAGGTTTCAAGATATTAAAGACCTGTTTAGTAATATTAGGTAGTTTAGCGGCCTGATAACAAATGTCTGTCTAATTTCATTCTATCCTAAGCTAAAATTATCTTTTCCAAATTATTTCAGGTTCTTTGACAATTATTTAAATATAATCATTAACTAAGTAATTGTTTCTTTTATGTTCTTTTTTCGAATCGTTAAGCGTATTTTTAATAATGACTTTCGTTGAAAATGGTTATAAGTATAATTCTTAAGTTGTCATTAATTATAACTTAAACAACTTATTTATGTAAATGTGGTAGTCTAAAAAGTTTTCAAAAGGAAAAAGATAAGTACTGCCTTTAGATAATTTTGTCCAAATGTAACATTTATGAAGTCTTTAATTCTGTCACCGATGTCATATTATAATGTCTTTAGTATAATGTTGTCTCTGATGTCTCATTATGATGATTATGATTATGATTATGATGCTTACTGATATATGTTTCCTTTATTAGGGCCATTAATGCACAGACAGATATTAGTGTGTTCGGAGTTGTGTGGCTTTGCAATTTGACATTGACCTAGGTGGTAGTGGTTCTATTTTCGTTCTGACATTTTCAATGCAGTATTTCCACTTGTTCTCATGTCTGTTAATTGTATTTTAACAGAATACAAAACAATGTAGTAAATAATGCTGCATCATGTTAAATGGTTTTGTTAAATAACATATTAAGGATTGGCCCATTGGAAGTCAAAAAAGTATAATCCTAGCAAAATTTCGATTAGATAATAAGTAAATTATGCAAAAAAGGATATATTTTGTTTGCAATTATATGTTTTACAATAACGCTTTTAGTTCTACGTGTAAAATATCACCGAGCAAATGATTAAGCTGTTAAGTTCGATTATCTTAAAATATATTTCAAAATGTAATCAGTCTTTGGTGTTAATTGTAAAATATTGCGTTCGTGTTATATTATATGCAACTTAAACTATAAATCAGTATACCAGGAAAATGTGTCGTCGAAGGTTCTTTTACAAATCTGAACTATGATTTATAAATGGTTTCCTTAAGAAATGCCAAATAAACAACAAACTATAAGGTAGATTAATGATTATGAATCTCATATTCAATATTTTTAAGTTAGATTTAAATGTTGATCTGTTAGCATTAACTGGTTTTAAACATGACATTCTACAGTTAGGTAAACATATAAGGTACCTTCATTAAAACTGTTCTTGAAAATCGCAGCACGTTGAACACATTGCATTCGATAAATCAACTCTTAACAACATATAAAGAAAAGTTGGGATGCAATAACATCGTTTGGTTATCAAAACAGTCTTTATTTGCTTTTCCACTTGCAGGCAGAACACACTATAGAAAGGATTCCCATTCTGCCAATATAAATATAAGATAATCTCTGTTGAATTCCGAATAAGTGTGTTGATCTTTGAAAACATAAATAATTTTGAAGCGAGTTTTCAAGCAAATATTATTTTGAAACTAAAATCATTTATAATAATTTAAAATCATTAATATTTAGAGTTAATAAATTTTAAAGATTTCGTTTGCAGATCGATCCACTAATTGTAAACTACCACAAATTAAAAAAGTCGAATATAAACTTAGTTCAGAAAATTGAGATCCAGCATTTAAGAACCCTCAAAAAACGATGTATAACGGAAAACCACGAAATTTTGTGCAAACAAATGCATCAATATTAAATTGTATGACCGTTTCGCTGAATTCTGACAATAGTTTTATTTTACTCCCCCTTAAATACGCATCGTTTCTGTAACTTTTGATTTGAAAATTTTATTTATCAACATTTTGTTATCATGAATTTCTTCTGGTTTCTATGTCTGCTTATAAAACTAATGTCTTGGGATTGCAATTGCCGCTGTTGAAAGAGATATCGTTTGCTGATGCACAGTTTCTAGCTTTGGATTGATCAAAATTTACTAAATCCATCAACTTGTAACAGATGCCAACTTTTATTAGTTTACATACGTAACGTCAATAAAATACTAGTAAATCATCAAAAACGGAAATAGTCCTCTGCAGTCTACAATGTAGTGAATCAAATAAAGAAATTGTGTTGACACTTTCCTAATAGCAATGTCATTTTGATAACTGTACTCGGCATCACTTAAGTTACTTCGTCGGAAACGTGGTCTTACAAGAGGAACTTAAAATACAATTCATATGTTCATAACAACTTAATGATAAAACACATGGATGTATTCAAGGCTGAGACAGTTAAGATTGTATAAATCGTTTTTTAAACCAATTTGACAATGGGCATTTATGACGACTGACATTTATTACTCTTCTCGGCGTGAAATTCATCAACCGGAACCGGATGTCTGACAGATCTCAAACGCTGACGGATATTACGCTGCACTGGTGCACTGACTGCTAAAATACTGTCCTTTATTAATCGAGGTGTCTGCTGCCGACGATTTTAATGTGACCAGTCGCATTACCAATTTATGTGCGTGAATCGATTTTTCATTACAAATTTTAATTCTAAAAATACATTTCGAACAGAAATTCACAGGAAATAGTAGGTATATTATTTATCACCCAAATATTTATATTGTGCAGGTGTCTTTGTTAAATCTATCATCGTCTTGTCAAGAAAACAAATAAAACGATCCCTTTAAATGTGTTTATGCTTCCAAATATAAAACATAAGAATTTAATATCCTTAAATACGCATCGGTTCTCTAACTTTTGATTTGGAAATTAAATGTATCAGCATTTTGTTATCTTGATTTTCGTGTGGTTTCTGTATCTCCTAATAAAACTAATGTCTAGGGATTGAACATTCCGCTGTTGGTAAAGATATGTAAATATCATTTTGCTGATCCACAGTTTACTGCATTTAGGAAGTGATCCTAATTTGCTAAATGCATCAACTTGTAACAGGTGCCAACTTTTATTAGTTTACAGACGTAACGTCAATAAAATACAAGTAAATCATACAAACAGGAAATCGAGACTTCTACAGTCTGGCGAAATCAAATAAACAAATTGTGTTGACACTTTCCTAGGAGCAATGTCATTTTTTAAAAATTCGAATCGGCATCACATTTAATTGAGATATTTCGTCTGAAACAAGGCAGTTCAAGTGAAACTTAAAATACACTTTTATGTACAATTTTATTTTATGTTCTTAACAGCTCAGTAATAAAATACAGGGATATACATTTGTAATAGACTACGACAGTTTAGATTATATGAAAGTCTCAAGATCTGACGAATTTCACGGCTACACCGTTGCACTGGCTGCTGAAAAACCGTATTTTCAATATAAATCCCAGTTGCTGCTTGTGGCGATTTTTATTTGACCAGTCACATTTCCGTCGAATAGAAATTCACAGGAAATAGTCGTTACATTTTATTTAGCACCCAAATATTTATCATGTGCTTTGTTGAATCTATTATCCTCTTGTCGAGAAAACAAACAAAACAATCCCTTTAAAAGTATTGTGTTCTTCAAAATATAATACATAATAATTTAATATCCTTGCATGCAAATACGTTTGGCGGAACCGGATGTCTGGCGGGTCTCAAAGGCTGACTAATTTCACGCTACATCGGTGCACTGCCTGCTAAAATACTTTTTTAAGGATTAATCGCAGTGTCTGATGCTGGCGATATTTATTAGACCAATCGCATTACCAATTTATGTGCGTGAATCGATTTTTCATTACTAATTTTAAATCTGAAAATACATTTTGAGCAGATATTCACAGGAAGAGTCGGTATAATATTATTTTTTTGCCAAATATTTATCATGTGCGGGTGTCCTTGTTGAATCTTTTATCGTCTTGCCAAGAAAACAAATAAAACGTTCCCTTAATTTTTTTTTGCTTTTTAATACTATAATAAATAGGAATTTAATATCCTTAAATATGTTTATAAAACTGAGAATTGACAACAGTCTTCAATTGCAAGGTTCTGATTGGCTGAA
Source organism: Corbicula japonica (assembly GCA_038501625.1). Taxonomy (NCBI): domain Eukaryota; kingdom Metazoa; phylum Mollusca; class Bivalvia; order Venerida; family Cyrenidae; genus Corbicula; species Corbicula japonica. The sequence continues at coordinate 3,034,170 of JAZAYU010000076.1, forward strand.
ATGCCGACCGGTCGTCATTTCAGCCAATCAGATGTTTGAGATTGAGAATGGTTTCTATTCTCAGTTTTGTATCAACAGTGCCCAAGATCATAAAACTAAATCTGGAGATCAGTCTCAAATCTCAAGCATCTGATTGGCTGATCAGTCGCCATTTCTGCCAATCAGATCCTTGAGATTTGAGACTGATCTCAAAACTTAGTTTTATGATCTTGGGCACAGAACTAGTTTCTGTATCTCCTTATTAAACAAATGTCTATGGATTGCAAATTCAAGTACTGATACAAAGTTTCCAGCTTTGGAGAATTGATCCAAATTTACTAAATGCACCAACTTGTAACAGAAGCCAACTTTTATTAGTTTACAGACGTTATGTCAATAAAAATACTAGTAGACCATTCAAAACGGAAAATAGTCATAACAACTAAATAAACTGTGTTGACACTTTTCTAATAGCAATGTCACTTTGAAAAGTTATTCCGTCTGAAACGTGGCCTTAAAATACACTCTTTGGGGGAGGAGAAGGGTTGTCCCGCCTAGCACAGTCGATAGCGTTGTTGGAAATGCATGGCTAGGCACTGTCGCAGTGACGGTACGGGTTCACATATCCAGCTTGTGAGGAATTGATCCAAATTTACTAAATGCATTAACTTGTAACTGATGCCAACTTTCAACTGTTATTAGTTTACAGAAGTAACGTCAAAAGAAGATTAGTAAATTATACAAAACGGAAATAAGGTCTTCTGCAGTCTAGCGAAATTAAATAATATAGAAACTGTGTTGACATTTTTCTTATAGCAGTGTCAATTTGGTCATTCGAATCGGCATAACATGACTTATTTCGTCTGAAAACTGGCCTTACAAGAGGAACTTTACTGTAAATGAACAGGCTAAATCAAACCCAGCCTGCAATATTAATATATGTGTCGTGTTTGGTGGCTTTCAAAGTTCGCTTTTCATTGATTTGTAAATACACTAAGTCTTCATAGATACTATTTATGTTCAAAACAACTCAATGATTGAATACAAGGATATATTTAAGACTTAGGCAGTCCAGATTATATGACTTGTTTTTCGTTGCAAAGTCTATTTGACAATGTGCATAGAAATAAATCGATGCACTGGTTAATGAAATACTGTCTTATAATCCCTATACATAACTGAGCATTAGCGAATTTCACCGAAATTTTTTACTAATCGGTACACTTAATAAAGATACATTTATTTATCGTGTGGATGTCTTTGTTGAAAATATTATCGTTTTCTTTAGAAAACAAAAGCGATCACCTTTAAATTGGTTTGTGCTTCCAAAATGGTGCTTATTAGTTTACAGTCAAAACGTCAATAAAAATTAGTTACTTATAAGTTAACAGAGATTAGGTCAGTGAAATACTAGTAAGTTTATTAGTTTTCAGACGTAGCGTCAATAAAATACGTTATATACATCATACAAAATGAGAGTCTTCTGCAGTCTAGTGAAATCAAATAAAGAAATTATGTTGACACTTTCCTAATAGCAATGTCTTTTTGATAACTGGAATCGACATCACATTTAGTTATTTCGTCTGAAACGTGGCTTACAAGAGGATCTTTAAATACACTTCTGAATCATTAATAATACTCTATGGATTAAAATACGCTTTATAAAATGTAATAATTGTCATGTTACTTAAAATACACTTCATAAATACTAGATTATGTAATTTAAAATACACTTCATTAATACTAGATTATGTAACTTAAAATACACATCATAAATACTAGATTATGTAACTTAAAATAACACTTCATAAATACTAGATTATGTAACTTAAAATACACTTCATAAATACTAGATTATGTAACTTAAAATACACTTCATAAATGTTAGATTATGTAACTTAAAATACACTTCATAAATACTAGATTATGTAACTTAAAATACAATTCTGTTACAGTTACAGAATTCCGTTTTATTCTGTCTATAAACGGAAGAATTTCTTCCATTAACGATAGCCCGACGGCGGAATACAAATAAAACAGACAGCATCGATAATATCTTGACTTATACATGCACAATTCTGTTCAAATTAAGCGTCTATGAGGTAAAATATTTTGAGGAGCATGCTTCTGCAATAAAATCGTTCTGACTTTGTCAAAATAATAGTTTTTAACAGCCATCGTTTCATTGTATAGTAGTTATCTGATCATATTTACTTGAACAAAAAAGTTAACTCGAAGAAATGTATGATGTTTTTCAGATTCTTAAATAAGCTTGATTGGTTACATTTTCTGCCCTCATTATCTAACTGATTTGACTAGTTCGGCTTTATTCTCGAACTAGTCATCAGTTTGTTTGACGGTGGTTTGAGTTACAAATGTATTGTTTTATTTTTTTAAATTTTATTAATATTTAGTCGAGCAGAGAGATTAGTTCAGGCAAGTTCTAGTGATCCAGGGCGTATTAAATGTGTGCGCCATCATAAAATCCAAGCATTTCACAACAGTCGCTACAAACATTCCCATAATATATTCGAACATTAATAAAAGATGTAATAGCTTTAATATTTAAACCACTCTTGCACAAAAATGGTCGAATTGGTGAAGCAGACATGTTTTATTCGAGCATCATTTATTCCAAAGACATTAAAACGCACCCAAAGACCTTTGAAAATGGTAAACTAAAAACCTTTCGCTTGAATATACGAATACTTGCATTGCCTGCAACAATGCACACACAAAGCGTGTGTGGTTTTTAATAACTTGGAATGTAATACTGTAACAACAGTCAACAGGTTTTTCTATTGGAAACTTCGTTTGCTGGAAAAATTTCACATGTTACATAACTTTTCATTAGAAATAGGTTGACAGAGTGTGCTGATAAAATCCAACATTTCTGTGGAAACATCAGAGTGATTTTATTGCATCAGCACGTTGAGATTGTTTGTATAAACTGTTTGGACACTTTTCACAAATCATCTGTTTTGAAAACGGAAACTTGCGAAACATATATAACTTGAAATTTGCTACGGACAAAACTAATAATCATCGCGAAGTCTTAAATTTATATATTTTAATTTTTTGCCACGGGAACACAGTTGTTTAAACATTAGTTTGTCTATATTGATTTAAAATTAGGTAATAAGGTGCATAAACAATACTTATAACTGCCGTACAGCACACAAAAGTACCAAATAACTTTTGGTGCTTAGCAAACTTTGAGTACTATAAACATGTAATATCAGGAAATACATTCCGACTGCCAAAGAGGAATTAACGATCTAAAAAAACAAAAAAAAATCATATTCAGTGATTATAAGGGATTTTGTTCTCATTAAATGCTTGATTCCATCTGTCAAAAAGATGTTTCCTTTGTTATATTAATGTTTCTGTGTTATGTACAACGGTGTATTTTTAGCTTTTGCAATTTTTTTGTCTTTCAGTTATTCATGTCAAACCCTAAATTGCGAACTTCAAGATTATATTAACAATGTTATTGGAGGATTTTTATCATTTACCTCTTTGGAAACCCACATAAATTGTTTAAAACACTTTTCTTCTAGGAGGCTCAAAGTCTTTTATTTGTTACTCAGAATTATCGTTGGTTTATGATCAATGGTAGTGTTGTATTCCACAAATTTACACGTGTATTTATAATACCACTTTATCTCGAAGACAAGATTTTGTGTTCCATTAAATTGTGTAACTCAAATGATCGTTTTGTACTGGATGGCTTTAATGAAATTTTTTCCGAAGCACTAAATAAATTCATTGTCAATCTTTATTAGTTCAGTAACGTGCTGGAAGTTTTCTCTCAACTTCCGGGTCTGTTTCCTGCATCAGTTGTTTCTGTTGGGGTAAGTGTGATGTTGGTGCACCCTAGAACCTGGTTTATAACCCCAGTGGCAATTTGTTTAGCCACTGACCGTTCCAAGGCGGTAACCCCAAGGGTTCTCTTTTTCGTTAATTGTTTGTGGCGTCTTATTTGAATTGACATACTTATAACAAACATGCTCTCTTTCCTTCTATTCTTTTTCTCTGCGTGGGAAGCTGTGTTTTGTGAGCGTAGCGATTCCTGATAATTCACTTTTTTCTACATCGGTGTCCTTTACACCCGGTATCGTTTGTTTGTTTAGGGATTCTGTTAAGTTTTGTTTTAGTCTGGGAATAGGCAAAGGAACACAAACAGTTTTGTCATTGTATATAACATGGTTCTGTTAACTAAATATTGTAAACTCAAAAATTCTTATAATAGCGTTATATCGATACATTTTGTGATTGCAAACAGCTAAATGTGCAATTGAAAGAAAAATGTTCGTTCACTTGGTAAAACAAAGTCTGCGGATTAGTCAAAGACTTATTACTTGTGTGCTTCCTACTTAATGTTTTAAACCGTAAGGGGCAAAAGAAAGTATCCATTTAGACTGGTCACAGTGTCAAGCTAAAGTCTCCCTTACACATAGTCAGTACTGTTATCAGTAAAACAATCTGTTACTGATGTTATGCAGTGATGATAACGTATATAAGGGCTATCAGATCAAACTGTTTTAGGGTTGTCTCCGCTAGCGCAATCGGTAGTGTGGCTATGTGCTATCGCCGCGACGGTGCGGATTCGTTCCTAATTAGAGGCAATATCATTGCATTATTAATATATGTAGGATTAATATAACATCATCTATTTCAAGTCGCATGAAAGTTATGAAACACAAACCAAATGTTATCTTGCAATATTGCCGCATTTGTTTTGTTTTTTTCTTACACTTACGTTTTTGGTGAATTGCAACTCATTACTGTATAAAGACAATAATTGCCCCATAAACTTTGGAGCCAATCATGTTGGAAATAAAAAATAATTTTGTTTGACAGAATCAATTTCAAATTGGTATTTTGAAACATAAAATACACCCATCTGTACGATCCAAACTATTACAGGTTCTCCACAGACTTTATTATTTTGAGCCAATTTCGGTCTGTAAATATTCAGTTTATTAAGACTGTATATATTCCTCCAGAATTTATCATGTCATACGCAGTTATGTATGTCCGAATACAGATATAACGATTTATAATTATTCTTGTTCAAATCAAATATGATCTATAACCGCTATCCTTGCAGTTTTCAAAAAAAATAAGAACCTAACGGACATCAGGCAGAAATTTTCGTATGGTTTCCGAGCTTTCGTTATCCCACTTGGTTCTTTAAAGAATTGTACTTGTTATCACTACATGTATATGGCAGGAAATGGACGCATCCACATCTGTCAAAACGTGTAGGCAGAAATGTTTTATAATATGACAAGTACAATAATGTCCATGAACTTCAGAGTTCTCATGCAAATGGTTTTTCTTTTGTTTTAGCATTTGCTTTGTAATTAGAACATGAATTAGACTAAATTGAGCTTGCAAACATTAACTACATCCTTAGCTAAATACATTTCTTTACTTAAATCTAGGTGGCAATAGGTATTACCCCCAAAATTCATTTTTGAAATTTTAGCCACTTTTCGCCATTTGCAATGTTTGCGACGCCTTAATAGCTACACGAATTGATCGTATATTGATGCCAATAACTTGTAGTGAAAAGCTATACTAAATGATACTAAATCTATATATCTGTATCCTGCTTAACGGCTTTCAAAGATTGAAACTGGCTTGGTAACATCGATGAAGAAAGCCAAATACGTTTCTTTGCAAACTCCGTATTATCTGCCAAACAATATCGATGCAAGTCTGAAGAATATGGGGAAAGTACGGTCTCTTCGGTCTGCTGCAATTCCAAAAGACAAATTTGTTTTGGCACAAGTCCTAATAAAATTGCCTTTTTATAATGCAAATTGACGATATAGCGTCCCACTTCGTCCTATACATAAACACTTAACTGGCATCAGTTGTATTTGCTAAATATTTGAAGCTGGAGGACTTTAAAGATACAACTGTAATTTATAAAATTAATGCATTTCTATTTTGAATTTTTTTTATGAGTGTTTGAAACTGATCATTACATGTTAATATAAACGTCGCTTAAATGTTCAAACTACACGTAAATACGCATGACATACAAGTGTTTTGTTTTTGTACCAAAGTCAAACTAATAATGATATTGCCTCTACCTGGAAGCGAACCCGCATCGTAATGGCGACAGCGCCTATTACGGATGCTTTTAAGTTAGCCGATAGCAAAATCTACTAGAAAAAGTATTTAAATGCGGATAAATATGGAGGAAACGCCTGAAATCTTAAAAAATTACACTAACAAATTTACATCTCCACGAACACGTTATTATTGACCGTATCAACAAGTGATCACGTGGTCTGTTCTAGGTAAACGTGTTATCTCGCAGCAGCTGCTGTGTTACAAATGGCATAGTATAAAGTATGGCGTGGAGTCTTGGAGTGGAGTCTTGGAGTGGAGTCTGGAGTCTGACCTTAGAGCTAAATTTGGAGCTGAAGTTTTGGAGTGAGATTTTGGAGTCTGACCTAGGAGTTGGTTTTGGTCTTTGTTTTGAAATATTTTATTATTCATTATGACAATGATATTCTTTTTTATCTTTAGCGTCGTGGGTTCAACTCTCATAGTAAAAATATTTTTTCATGTATTAATAATCACGCTTCAGTACACACGAATGTCTTCTAAGCTATTTATGATCAAGATTTTTAATTGAATTTTTATAATAGATGAAGTAAAATACCATACCGAAGATCCTTATTAATCGGCACATCCGTGGTCTGATCAGGATCTCCACTGTTCGCTTTTTGATCAGAAATTACGCAAACAAGTGTAAATCCTGACCAGATGGCAGAGATGTGTAGGCTGATCTGGATCTACACTGTTCGTCCATGCCATTTAATCGTATATATGGTAGAGAGGATTATTTACTGTGAATATTGGATTCGATAACATAAGGCCCATTAATTTATCGCGTATACATATACTGTAATCACTCATTTTTTTATTCTATCAATTTATTTCGGAAACTTTCTATCATATTTTTGATATAACGGTCAATTTATTGATACATGCATAAAGAGATGTTCACAGAAATGCCACCACAGTATACATGTACATGTATAAAATATCATCTGCAACTCTACTGCATGATAACTGATAAACCTTGTTGAATAAACAATCGCCTGCTTCGAACTACTGCAATTAGGGAAGGTTAATAGGGTCATGTGGTCAAATTAAGATCATTTCAGGACAGCGTGTAGAAACTGAAAGGTTGAAGTTTGCTGTCGGGATTTCTTGGCATGTTAAAAATAAATTATTTAACGACATGAATAAACATAACATTATAATCACAAGAAGTAATAGACCAATGAAACAATTACAACAGTGCGTTTCTAGTCTAGATTCAGTCACTCTATTAAAAATCAATTTCAAGGTCACTCCAAAATTTCTCTCAAAAAACTCAGCTCCAAAATTCAGCTCCAAGGTCAGACTCCAGACTCCACTCCAAGGCTCCACTCCATACTTTATACTATGCCGTTACAAATAGCAATACACTGATCAGCTTTCACCAGAGGGCTTTGTTTGTAATTAGTACTGATAAGCCAATATAGAGACCATAATCAATAAACAATATGCACTTGAACATTACAACATGTTTAATGTTTATAATAAATTATAAATTTATAACATGTTTACCATGCAGTAATCTTTGCATTTATTCTCTGCCCTCTGTTTTAAACTTGAGTTAGAATGGGATCTACAAGTTAAATAGAGTGGACTTAAACACTAAATGAGATTCTCAAGTCATGCTCTATAATTAAAATTGTTGACTACATAAAACAAAGTGGAAAAAAACTTTCAATAAAGGGTATAATTTCTTTGTGGAAAGTTATATACATAAAGCATTTTTTTGTAAGCCAACTGACAGGTTCCGTATTAAATCAAAGTGATGGGGAAGTCAAAGAAAAATGAGAAACCAAATGAATTGTGAATGACAGTAAAATTGTCTGTTGCAGAAGTCATAGGTGGACAATGCAGCGGTATTGCAGGATATGTAGGCACGTACATATTCTTAACATTGATAGGGTGTTTAATACAATCGATAATCAACATCACACTTGGATATTGCTTTTTAAATTCTGGAGTCATATGCTTTTTCACAATGTATTGATGTGGAAATATCTTGATTGATCCCAGTACTACATACATTCAGTTTACCCAAGTTTAAAATATCTTTGTAACTGTTGCCAAAAATATGCTGAAACGCCTTTCCAAGTCTTTGTTTAGTAATCCTAATTTTAACTTCATAAATGTAAGCAAACACTCATCGTCCAAATATATAGCTTGTGTGTTCTGAAAGGTTAACTGGTGTCGTTATCATCATCATCATCATCATCATCTCATAATCAGAATCAAAATAATAAGCACCACATATAAATTGATCTCGACTACGTCGGTCCCACTAAATGATAGAACTTACGTTTTTATTTGGAACTAACAACTCTTGAACACAGACAAGGTTGGTAATCCAGTGTGAAATTTCATAAGTTTCATTCTTGGGTTCGACTGAATAATGTTTTGAAGTGAAAATTGATGGTTGTAAATGTTAGGTATGCCTGTCTGTGTTTGAGCATGAAGTCGTTCCTCACTTTCTGATGCAGCGTCAGTGTCATCACTATTGCCAATTGGCCTCTTTTTGGGAGAATTCCTTGTTGGTTTTTTATTATAGGCATTTTATTATAGGCATGTTATTATAGGCAAATATGGATGGAATTTGCACTTTGAAGGGCACTTCTCAGCGTATCATAGTAATGGAAGTCAGCTATCTTAAAATGTTTGCTGTATATTCTAGTTGACTATGTTATAACAAAGTTGACCTTGGTGAATTAAGTTGCTCTGTGTATTCTTACCTTCCTAATCTAGAGTTTAAAAGACAAATACTTCAACTAACTTCTTAATTTTATGCACACCAACAAATTGTAAAAATCATATAAAAATATGGATTTGATGATGTCATTTGCATTGAGATATAACAGACTATGCATTCAGTTTAACATGCGGCCTTCAAATTCTATACATTCATGAAATAAATAAAGGATTCTTGCCTTCTTTTGTTTTAAATTACTTGGAAACTGATGCATTGATACGCCTTCTTCATGACCAGACTCTTTGCATTGGGGCACACACCAATTAAACATCATAATTTCTAATTATGATAAAATCTACTGGCTTGAGATGTGTATTTCAAGTGCAAATTAACACTGTGAGAGTTTCCAGCCAGTTAACCTGTTTACCTAGATAATATCACGTGACTTTCTCTGGTGATATGGTCAATATTCAGTTCAAACTAAATATTAGTTCCATAAAAGTTTTAAATAAAAACAGGCTTTCGTTTTTATGAAGTGTAAACACTGTTTGTAATATGCTTGATGATCACCTGTGTCCAAACGATTGTAAAAATCTCTTCCGTCGTAGTTTTAAATAAATACAGGCTTTCGTTTTCATGAAATTTAAATGCTTTTTTTGTAATTTGCTTGAGGATCAACTTTGTCCAAACGATTGTAAAAATTTCTTGATTTGATAATCTTTAACTTTGCAATCAAAATCGATAAAAAAAAGCTTTGAAGTTAGGTGACGCAAACAAATTTGTTTCGCTAAATATGATTGGGTTTTTATGCAACCTTTACGTATTTGTTCCTCTCATGAATTCCATATGAAAGTAATAGACGAGGATTCTCGTAAATATTAGCTTGACGACAGTAAGATATTGAAAAATACCGTACCAAATATTCTTTAATTTGCAAATCAATCGGAAACTGAAACATGAAGTTGGTAACAAAAACAGTTGTATTGTCATCGATTAAACTTTTTTCTCTTATGTCATTAACATTTAATCAGATCTGGAAATGACACACCATGCAAATCTAATGATTCGAATTATGCATCTACGTCTTTTCTTATGATATAAGTTCTGATAACGCAACTGTGATGTTTATGGAATCTCAAATATTAAAATTATAAAACAAAAGTTGAACTTTGCAAAAACGATCGTTCTGCCAGACGATACGGAGATAAATAATAAATATTGTTAGCATGGGAAACATTTATTTAGTGATCCAAACATTACAATAATGTTCCGTCAACATAAAAGGCAATGTTTCTTCACTAAGTGCCACTTATGTCAATGAACGAATTCATCTTCTGAATATTTTCTGTCGCAGTGCGGGAATATTCGTGTTTACCAGCCCATGTTCATGCACAGAAGAAAGACAAAATATTTCCCCAGGGATGTATTGTTATGGGAAGATGTCCAAAATATTGACTTAACATACATTCTTCCAGTGAAAGTAATTATGAATTGTATCTCCAGAGAACAAACTGTCCTGAACAGAAAACTACTGTTTTTCAACTATCACAGAGACTCAAATTCTAATTATAATGAAGAAAGAAACGCGATCGTTTGTCTGAGGGCTTAATGGAATTATCTATTATGCTTACTTTCTTGTTATGATGGGTCATTTTAGTTGGAATTTGTCTAGAACTACTTATTTGCCCAAGGTTATAAAACTTGACTGTTAGCCATTTCAGCCAATCAGATGCTTGAGATTTGTGACTGGTTTTCATTCTCTGTTTTATAACCTTCAACGAAGCTTTTGAAAGTACTTGGTCTGGAAAAGACAATCATATTTCATTACAATCATCTATCGGATCACTTAGTAAATTTGTTTCTTTCACTATGCCATAAAATGAATATTGCTTTGATTCTGTCTTGACTGTTCTTTTGATGTCTAAGGGAATTCTCTTTAACAAATACAAGTGCCTTCCTTTAACAGTTCTTTTAATTATTGCTATATATTGTCAATTTAATTGTTAAACGTAAAACTTAGTTTCGTACTTTGGGCTAATCTTTTTATTTGGAGAGTTCTAGAGATTGTAACTGAAACGTGGCTTTCAGCCCATTTCCGGTATTTGTTTTTCTGTCTTATTTTCTAATCAATTCATTGGTCTTTATGATTAATCAGAAAGATCCATTAGATGTAAATGCCTTTTTATCCTTGATGTCTCTTTATTTATTTGTTGTAACACTTGTTGTTCATTTTTGGCATCATGTCAGAAGACTTTCGTTTGCCGACAGAAGCATATACGGATTAATCTCACTGCGTGTCTGTGGTAAGAAATATAGCACTCTAGTGTAAATGTTACCAACACTTATATGTTGGTCGTGATTGCGTTCAGTAATAAAACACATTTGTATGTGATTGTTATATTCTTATACATTTAAATCAATTTATTTTATCTTATCATTCTAAAAATACGTCAAAATAAGTACTTGAACATATGTATCGAAGTAAAAACACTACATGTATTTATGACGACATGTTTACATGTACAATTTTCTCGCTCAGTATATAACAGTTAGGAAACATGTAAATCATTATAGAAATTACAGTCAACATAAGTCAAATTTACACTTTGTAGACTTGAAACATATGTTTAATTTCGTTTAACAGAAAATGTTTTAGACATACATTTAGCTTCAAGACGCCTTAAACATTCCCTAAGTGTGACCGAATACTACTTCAAATGCAATAGGTGAGTCGGTGAAGAAAAAAAGCAGTTTTGTCGGAACCTTCGTTTGATGGAAAATAATGATCATGTGCTACATATATAACTTTTCATAAGAAATAATGGTGACAAAGGATGTGCTGATAAAAGCCATCATTTCTGGGAAACATTAGAGTGATTTTATTACATTAGCACGTTGAGCTTGTTTGTGTGAACTGTTTGGACACTTTTCACAAATCATCTGTTGAGATGATCATTATGTTTTGAATAAGGCTACTGGCTAATCAACTATCATTATACTACTTGACTTTTTCTAAGCACCAAATTAACCACAAATCATTGTAAAGTCTTAAGTACATATTTTTAAGCTAATATTAACCCGAGAAACAAATTACAGTTTATAAATATTTATTTGGCTAAATTGTTTTAAAATTAGAATTGCGACGTGCAGACAATACATTGTACTAATAACTGCCTAAAAGCAAAAGATAGGTACAACATTATTTGTTGTGCTGAGCAAACTTTGATTGCTGTACTGTACGTATGTTATATCAAGAAGAAACATTCTGGCTTTCACAGAGTTTATGATGACGTATGAAAATACAAACTTTAATATCTGTGAGTATATAGGATTTTGTTCAGATAACATAAATAATTTATTGTTACCATCTGTCTGGAAGCTGTTTCTTCTATTACGTTACAGTAATGTACAATGGTGTTGTATCTTTAGAATTTGCACTTTTGTTCACTATATTGTCTATCAGTATCAACCCACAATTGCAAACTTCACGTTAGCCTTTTTACTATCAATGTTGCTGAAGTATCGTATATATTAACCGCTTTTGAAACCCACAAACATTGTTTAACCCATTTTTTCTCAAACGCTCAAAGGCGGTTTATTGTTTCATTTGTTGCTCAGAATTATAGTTATATGATCAATTTTACTGTAGTATTTTAACCGTTCATCGTTTTCGAAATTCGCAGATATCATTTTAACATTTTTTCGAAGGCAATGTTTTGTGTTCCATCAATTTTTGTTACTCAGAATAATCGTTTAGTAGTTATCTCGTGTTAAAATTTGATTGATTGACATTTTATCGGAAGCGCGAAATGAAATCAGTGTCAATCTTATCAATCGAATAACGTGCTGAAAGTCTTCTTTCCTCTTCCGGGTCTGTTTCCTGTTCAGTTGATTCCACATCTTGTTCTTTACACTAATTCGACAGCGTTTCTATGTGCCTTGGTACATTTGAGTGTTTAATGTGAGTGAATGAAGATACTCATAAGAGAGATAAAAGTGTAATACATTGTAAATATAATAGCAAACAGTTGTGTCATGGGATATCATTTTGATTCCTTTGTCAAAATATTGTGAAATACGAATAACGAATTCTCTCACAATGTTTGTATTAATGACAGTATTTATGTGTGTAAATATAAGGATTGAATCGATATTTTATAGTTTTAGTTTGGGTATGAAAACAATTGGTCCAGGATTGTTTATGTACGCGTGAAGCCCTTCGGGCTTCACATCTTACACAGCCCGACTGTTTTCAAATGAAAACTATCAGGTATTAATTCAATCCTGATAAAAATGTGCATCTTGTAGTTTTGTCGAAATGTTTTTGGGTCAATGGCATTCCATCATTCTGTATTTAGAATATCGTTACCTCCGTATATTTTCAGGGCAATCATGCTGGAAAAATAGAAGTTCGGTTCGACTTAAACATTTTCAGTATTCTAACACATAAAATGTGTGATTCTGTATTTAGGGTTATCCACAGACTTCATAATTATGAGGCAAATTTGGTCTGTAAATGTTTACTATTTTATTTTGTCAGTATAAATGCCTGCAGAATTAATCATGGCATTCGCAAATATGGTTGTCCGAACAGAGATATAACGGAATATAGTTATTCTACTGTCAAATCAAATATGATTGATAACAGCTGTTCTTGATTGATAAACAGCTAGGATCCTTTCACGCTTTTTAGTAGAACTGGTCTAAGGATATTAAACATTTATTGAACCAACAGGTCACTCAAATAATTCTACCGGTCATAATCTAAGACATATCTGAATATACTATGTAAGTTTGTATAACTTTTGATACATGTGAATTTGTCCATATTCTGATATTTTTTCTCTGTTCATGTTACATGTATACATGTTTTATTATTGGCCGTTGAATATGTCCATGCTTTTAACCCACAGTATCTTTGTATAATGTAGGGGTCTTTGAAATTTGTAGTGCTACAATTTCATGTATAACTGGGCTACTATTGAGTAATTGACTAATTACCTTAAAGTTATTTAATTAACTGTTCTACTATTTCGATAGATAATACATTGTAACTAGAGCCGTCACAAAGATGTACTTTACAAAGAAGTTTATACAAAAATGTACAGTTTTTACTTTAATTGAAATATACCGTCATATGGGGAGGGGGGGGGGGGGGGGGGGGGGCGGGCGGGAAAGACTAGATCCTATTATAGTATTACAGTTATGTTATTGTATTCAAATATAAAACGTTCATGTTTCGAGACCCTTTAAACTAAAAATATTCAATGTTGAATTACTGTGTAACAAATTGAATGAATTGTTGAATAACTGTGTAACAAATTGTATTGTTCGAATAAATGTGTAACAAATATACTTGTAATACGTTCTTTCCAGAATAAATGGGGTGACACATAATGGGGCGCGACACGAACAAAAAACTGGGCTTCTATTTACATGTATAAGCATTCCTTTGATTCATTGGTAAAATGATCATTTTGCCAAAGCTATTTTTGTAGCTCTTGGATATTTTTTTTCAATAATGCTTTGAATTTCATTGTAAAGTGTCGGCCTTGCTAAGCTATTTTTATCAGTTATGACAAATAAATAATAAACAAATATGTTCAATGGTCTAAGATCGTATAACTACATTTTGTTTATACAAATTATTATGGAAACAAAATGTAGTAAAATACCATACTTAATATTAAAATACACTATATTCTGTACCTAGCTCAATGACTTTCAAATATGGTACATGTAACTGATGACAGAACTGAAAAAAATGCAAGTCTGTTTCTCTGTTCTGCTATAGAAAGTTTCATATCGCTGCTAAACAATATTGATGCTTGTTTTAATAATATGGGGAAAGTGAGGTCTCTCCGGTCTGCTGCAATTCCAATAGACAAATTTGTTTTGGCACAAGTCCTAATAAAATTGCCTTTTTATGATGCAAATTGACGATATAGCGCCCCACTTCGTCCTATACATAAACACTTAACTGACATCAGATGTATTTGCTAAATATCTGAAACTTCAAAGATACCATTATTATTATAACAAAAGTATTTATGAATTCATTTCTATGTTTGTCTTTCTGAAAATAGAATGTTTGATACTCATCACTAGATGTGGACATATACTTAAGCACCTTGAAAGTTTACAATTTTTATAATTTAATTTAGTAAATGCATATAAAACAAACATGTGAAATATGAATATCAAGAATTGCCACACCCAGAAAACACAGCCTCCCCATGCAACCAAAATGCAGAGACGAAAAGAAAGCATGCAATTATAAGAAGATCTCTTTCAAATAAGACGACACAAACAATGAAAGAAAAAGAGAATCTTTGGGGTTGCCGCCTTGGATCAAGTTTCCACTGGGAGTTTAAACCAGGTTCTAGGTTGCACCAACCTCGAACTTGTCCAAACGGATTCTGATATGAACAAACAAGTACAAGTACTGTTTTTTATGTTCTCGATTATCATTTGTAGTAACATTTTCCGACATCTTTACATAGTTTAATTAACATTTGAACTATTAATTTGTTTAAGCAAAACAAAATACTTACAGTACTACTTTGTGCGAACTTGACGCATTTGTTACTAGCGTGAATTCCATTTCAAAGAAGTAGACGAGGATTCTCGTAAACATTAGCGTGTCGACATTTAGATATTGAAAAATACTGAACCAAATATTTCTTTCCAAATTAATGGGAAACCGAAACATCCGTCTGATATGCCTTATAACAAAATATATTGGAATGCTATCGTTTTTTTGTTTTTTTTAATGTCATTAATATTAAATAAGACCTGGAAATAAGATCTAATGATTTGTAATGTGCATCTAAGCCTAAACTAATGATGTAAGTTCTGTCACGTCAATGTGTTGTTTATGGAAGCTTAGAATTTAAGATATTATAAAATAAATGTTCAACTTTGCAATAAAGATCGTTCTGCCAGACGATATGGAGATAAAGAATGAATAGTGTTAGCATGGGACGCATTTAGTAAGTGATTCAAACATTAAAATAATGTTCTATCAACTTAAAAGGCAATGTTTCTTCACTAAGTACCACTTATACCAAAGAAGGAATTTATCTTCTGAACTTCTTCTGTCGCATTGTGGGAATATTCGTGTTTACAAGCCCATGTTCATGCACAGAAGAAATACAAAATATTTCCCCAGGGATATTGTTATGGGAAGATGTCCAAAATATTGACTTAACATACAGTCTTCCAGTGAAAGTAATTATGAATTGTATCTCCAGACAACGAAATGTCCTGAACAGAAAACCAGTTTTTTTTTCAACTATCACAGAGACTGAAATTGTAATTATAACGAGAAAACACGAGCCTATGTTTGCAGGCAATAAATAATTGAGAATGGCTGGTGTTATGGAACGCCGTTGCTGCCTCGTGATAATGTTTTTGAGAACATGATGCCACTTTTTCATTATGTTGTATCCACACAATGGAATGATATGTTCATCCATCATTACGTTATATGATAAAGACATATTGATAAATGTATGGATAACTACAATGCCATACAAATAGCGAAACACCAAGACTATCCTCACCGAATTTGATCTAGGAAAATCGCTGTCAATATACAAACTAATATTTTTATCATTCTTTCTTTACGTGTACTCGTACTAGAGATTTTTTTGGGTCAATTAGTTTATTTCTTAATAGAATTGTCAATTCTGCTTAATTTATCTTTGTAATGAGTCATTTTAGTTTGTGTTTGTCTAGATTTACTCATTTACTCCTAGAAAGTATATTGTATGGAAATGACAATCATCTTTTATTACAATCATCATTCGGATCACTAAATATTTTTTTACTTTCAACATACAATAAAATGAACACGTCTTTGATTCTGTCATGTTATTTTGATGTATAAGGGAATTATATTTTAAATAATACATTAAGCAACACAACTGTCTTTCTTTTACAGTTATTTTAACTATTGCTATATGTACCTTTTGTAAATCTTATTGTTTTTCGTAAAATGCAGTACTTTAAGCTTAAATGTATTTGAAACATGGCTTTCAGTCCATTTCCGTTATTTGTTTGTCTGTTTTATTTTCTTATCAATTCATTAGGCTTTATGATTAATCAGAAAGATTCATTAGATATACATTCTTGTACATCATTTCGGTTATTACAATGTGGTACCTGCATTGCTTAGTTAAAGTTGCTTTAATTTTTTTAAATAAATGGATGGGCAACCCGACATGCATGTAGCGCTGAGCCAAGACAATAAACTCGACACTTATTTGATGTGAATATTAAACAAAAACATTTTTCATCATAATTTGTTAACGTGTACTCCGTAGTCTCGTAAGTTTAAGGGTCATTTAATAAATTGCTTAACAGAATTGTCAATTCTATTTAATGTTTCTCTGTAATTGATCATGTCAGTTCTTGTTTGTCTGGATCTACGTATTTACTCCGGCTTTATATGGTGTATGGTCTGGAAAAAGAAAATTGGTCTGGAAAAAGAAAATCATCTTTCATTACAATAATCTTTCGGATTAGTTAATAAAATAGATACTTTTAATGAGCCATAAAATGAAATTTTCTTTGTTTTTGTTCATTTAGATCTCTAAGGGAATTAAATTTAATATATTGCATTTAGCAACATTAATGCATTTCATGTAAAGTACTTTTACATGTTACCAGTGTTACCTTATTGACAATATTTGTTGCAACTAAATAGAAAAAAAAGAAAATGCTTAAGCCACTGGGCGCGACAAATATAAAATTATATTGTAGACTCAGTTAGATAGAGACTGTTCATGATCAGACACAGAAAAAACTCATATAATTATGTATATCAGGAATGGCCACATACAATAGACACAACTTTTGCACACAACTTTTGGCCAAATACAAAGGACACAACTTCTGCACACAACTATTGGCCACATACAATAGAAACAACTTTTGCACACAACATTTGGCCACATACAATAGACACAACTTCTGCACACAATTTTTGGCCAAATACAATAGACATAACCTTTGCACACAACTTTTGGCCACATACACTAGACACAACTTCCGCACACAACTGTTGGCCACATACAATAGACAAAACTTTTGCACACAACTTTTGGCCACATACTATAGAAACAACTTTTGCACACAGCCAAAAAGAAGAGTGGAACACATAGCCCTGCTTTGTACAATAATTAATTAAAAAATTGGTCACAAGCAGTACTGAAAATTTCGTAATACCGTTCACTCCGCCTAGCCTCAGGTTGAGAACAACTCATGATATAGAGAAATATACGTATCTTGCTTCAGGGCATCCAAATAGCAATGATTAGAGACATTTTAAGTTTAGGTTAAAAACATTACGTTTACGTAAAGAATTGTATGTTTTTGTGACCAAGCAGAGTTTGTGTTATAAATAAGTGAATTATTCCAACAAAAGACGTCATAAATTTGGTTTATTATTTTGTTAAACTGTTTACTTTGACTAATTTTGCAGTCTTGTTTGAATGTTTTCTGCTGCGTACTGCGTTTACATGTTCTGAACACAAAATAATTTGATTAGTACTGTTCGGATCATGAATCTTCTCCATGCAATCCAGACGAACTAGCAAACATAAGTCTACTATTCAAAACATAACCTTGAATGACAGTTGACAAACGATGTGAAACATTTGTCTTAACTGCTTTGTTTTTAAATTCACTTATCAGAAGTGTAAAAAAAGGTTAAACTTATAAATGACACAAAGCAAAAGAAATGTAAAACATATTCTTGTTGCTTAGTAAACTTTGATTCGTATATACAATGACAGGCAGAATGAATTAAATGATAGTTTGCGTATACGAATTAAAAAAAATCAACATTCTGAGACAGCAAATTAGTTTGGCATGCTCTGAATTGTTGCGATGTTAGCCTTGTTTGCAAATCCAATTCAACTACTGGATCACTGCAGCAGACAAAAGTTTGCTTAGCGGATCTAATTTCCATAAAGTAATTGTATAGCACATCCTCTGAGACCAAGGTTTTCTGTCTTAAAATATACGTTGAGGTTTCGTTAATGTTAAATAATGAATGAGTAGTCCCACGTTAACTCGTTACGTGAATCAAGACCTAATATTTCCTGTTTCATTAGAATAAAAAACCCTCATAATTTACTTTGTACATTTTTTATTCTTTTAATATTGTTACGATGGCAAATGATATCAGCACTAATTAAGTGTACGGGGGAACTTTTGTACAGTCGCTACTCGGCACAAACAACGATACTGTGATATAAAAATGTAAGTGAGCTTTGAAAGCCTCCAAACACGACACTGTAAATATTCTTTAAATATTGGCTAAATATTACAAAAACAAACTTGTTATATGTTCAAGAAAACTAGTTTAATTGTACTGTGTGTGTAACGATGATTTTAAAAAGGAATTTGTACTCACTTCCAATTTCTTTTTCATCTTAAAACTTGATAAAACTATATGAGGACACATTATCTTGTTACGTTCTAAATCAGTTAAGAAGAGGACGATATATAATCACTGTTTTCAGAAAACAGACAAATATTTGCTATAGCATTCCTATTTCCATAAACTAATCGAATACAATGCCTTTCGAGACAAATCGTCTCTTCACAGTTTCAGATTTCTGCTTCTGATTTGATATTCTTCGTTGTTTTTAGCCGCGGCGAACTCCTCTGATGTTTCGTGGATGGTAAATAAAGAAATATATCGATAACGATAACTCATCATTAGGGTCGTACTTTACTTTTGAAGTTTACGCGGGGGAATAATAAATGCACGAAGACTTGTAAGCTTGTTAGCTTCAAAACGTGCTTTGCTCTGAAGATAAATTCTTTCTATTATCAGAATTTTCTTTGAATAAATGCATAAACTCCGTAGTTTAGAAATGTGTAATTAATTTTTTTTGAACTTCCCACAGTGATCCGAATCTGGAATTTCACCTCTGAAGAAGTCAATCTTTTTTATGTGAGGAAGCTGTCCACCTATCTTACGGAAGGTATGTGGTTCTACCAAGGTTTCCCACCCTTGTCTAACAGTGCCCGGAGATGCACCTAGGGTATTCATTTAAAAGATAAAAAGCTTGAAATTCATACTCATGCGATCATAGGTGATGGACAGGAAATCAACGATCTCGCCCATGTCCTTCTTTATTTTCTCGAATTGCTGTGGGACCATCTTACAAGTAAATGATCTATAACTTAAAAGACAACACTTGTATTTTATGAAAACAGCCGTCCAACAGATTTGTCAACAGATTTGCTTCGAAAACTAAATTAATATATATCTCTGAAACAATAACCTAATTTATTTGCGGAGGTTCTCGCTTCTAATGATTAAGAAATGGGTTATTATTTTTATCGTGTTTGAATTCTTTTGTTCACTCGAAATACGAAAGACGCCAGTTCGTTCCTTAAGGAATTTAAGACTTGATTTATGCAATACTGATCCAAACCATGAATTTAGGGCACAGCCGGATAATTTGTCTCAATTTTGATATAAAAGAGGAAAATCAATTTAATTTATCGTTAAATTCCTATTAAAGCAAAATGTTGCCTAGTAAATTACAGTTTGCTTCGTGTTATTTTGTAATTATCAACGTTTCCGAAAAAAATGAACTAGCACAGAGGGTTAAACTGTTATTTATTGCGGCACTATGTTGTATTTTAAGTTCATTTTAGATACGTTATCAGATAAACAAAAATACCCGGAACGCATTGAATTCGAATCATTTTCAATCAAATAACCAACTTGTTTGGGTATTGTTATTTTTGAATGAATGATGTTATTTTATCTTGGTTCACTTATTTTATTAAAAAATCAATGCGGAAATCTTTGTTATATGCGATCATGAGAATGTATGTACAATTTGATTACCGCGATACTAAGAAGTCTACTCATGTGCACTTGTGTTAAATATTCTCAAAAAGACCAACGCACAAAACATCTGATTCACTGTTTCTTTCAAATTAATCTGTTATCGGTTTAATAGAATGTTTCTAGGTAAGTGAAATATGCATATCAGGAACCGCCAGACTCAGAAAAGACAGCCTCGCTTTCATTCATATACATTGCTACAACTTAATCATGTCTTAAATTAATATGAAACATTTAAAACCAAATAAACTTAATGCGGCATCAAGGCACTTGCTGTTATAAATATGCTTTTGAACAGTAATGGTCCGACCTTTACTTCGAATATTACTATAAAAAATAATACTGTAACAAATAAAGTCCAGTAATTTATCGCTTATTTCTTATTCACATCAACTTTGATTTTTCAAGACCGATTGTAATTTCCTTATCAACAGTTCAATGTTAATCGTAAAATTGTGATAAAAGCCAATATTTAGTTCACAAATTACCTTCCACACTGTATAATGATCTGATCTGGGTTAGCAAACACAGAATGACAAACAAAACGTTTGTTTTTGGAGGATTTATTTTGGATTACACCGGGGATTATTTCCGGCAACTGCATGGCTATATTGGCTTTGTTGTTCCAAAGCTGTTGAGCTGCATTTGAATCTCTTCTTTGTTAAACTTAATACTCGTTTCTTGTTATTTTAGAACTTCATATTTTAGAGCTGATAGCGATTTGTCTAGTGTCGTTGGAGGATTCAGCGGATATGTCATTTATCTGTAATTTATCTGTAATGAAACAAATTTGAGTATGTAGCATGAACAAGCCTTATGCATAAAATATTGAGTCGCTTTGGCTGTCTTTGCACTGTCATTGAGAAAAAGAAAATTATCAAAATCTTTCTAACAAAATGCAGTTCAATAAAACTGTGCACAATTCAATGTTATTAAAGTATGTTTATTTTACATGCGTTAAGAAAAGTTAGAACTGTACAGAAAAATAGATAGACCTTCAAAAAATCCAAGACGCAAATACGATATATACGTAACGCGTTAATGTGCAAACATTGAATAATTTGTTTTGTTGTTGTGACTTACTTTGTATGGATGGATAAGAAGATGAATGGACAGCTGGGCCGACACGACACGATGAACATACAGTAAGACAAACAGAAAGACGGAGGGAGGCATCCCTTCACACATGCTCTTTTGAAAATAAACAATTCAAATATCTATTCGAAATATTCTGCAAACATATTTCCAACTGGCTAAGTAAATAATCTGGCCCGACCTAAGAAGTAAGTTGTAAGGGCACGCGCTTTTTTTATGAAATAAATAAAAACTAGCAGTTTACACAATCAAAACAAATAAACATCCACGAGGAGCAGGACGGTCAGAGACATTTCAAATTCTTGACTTCTTGACCGTCCGTGCACTCCGATCCTTATCTAAACTGTTCGCAGTTCAGTCGGAAAAGGCTTCCTTATACTGCACATCTATAAACTTGTAAAGATTTTATTCAGACCGTATACGTTCGCAAAGTGATCTGGGTCAACAATTATTGCGAATTCAAAAAGCCCCAATTTATCTTGGCGTGATACATATACAATACAGCATGCTGGTCGTTTCTTTATTTTCTCCTACAGCAATTGATGGAACTCATGAGATAAAATAAAGTGAGATGCTAAAACGTCTTGTTTTATGGCCCTATACGCCTTAATGCTCGACATTATTAGCTAAAAAGCTTTTACGATAATAATTGATATAAACCGTACAGAACTAGAGACAGATAAATGTATATTTTAGTGTGTAGGTTAAGCTTTGCATAAATTTTGTTTCATTAGGAAGTATTCAACGGTTTAGTGAATTTGTTTGAACCGTCCATGGAGAGCCAAAATTCAATTAAGCAAATTCTAAATAGAGGAAGGGCATACATGTTGTTCATGGATGCTTATTATTACTTGATCATCGTTAAAGGTCAAGTTGCTAAAACGTTAATATCGTGCGTTCTTCTTCTATTTTTTAAGTATTTTATTCTCTTTTGAAAACATGTATTTGCATAGTATGTCAGTTTTATTAAAACTGCCTCGTTCTACTCGTATATTGTTTTTAAATGTCTGGACATACTCGTACTGAGTATTATTAATTAACTAAAACAATATTGACACAATATGTACAATTCAGTCCACCTTATATGGGTCGCACTCAATTCATATGAAATCTCAACTGGGCCAATACGAGATAACCTGGGCCAATACGGGTTTTACTGAGCCAATATGAGATCGCATGATTCTGATTGGATAATGAACTGGTCCAATATGGATTGAATCACTTCCTTTCAAAAACAAAAATGCCGCCATTTTGGAATTTCTAAGTCGAATTTTTATGGATAAAAATGATAATATATAGTGTGACTTTGGACACGAGGTGCTTTTAATCAAAGCGGCAGAGGATAAGTCTATGTTGCCACTTTTGGTGGTTTCTTTCTGTGTAATGAAAATCTTTGAGTTTATCTAACTCACCAGTACAACAACAACGCAGATGTCTGCAGCAAGAATTCTTGAAACTAAAAAACAGTGACTTTTAAGGGATTACTCTTGATTTGAGCAAGTATATTCAGAACAATTTTGCAAAAAGGATCAAAGCTTCGTTTGGATAACTTACAGACATGATAAATTGAGTATTACATGCGGAATTCGTGGATGGAATGTGCAAGAAAAGAAAATTTTTGGATATATTTGGATATCAACTACATTTAGACTGAAAGAACAAGAGAGTTGGCTGCCACAGTGTGTAGGAATGTTCAAAACAAAACAACCTTCATATCTGCATCTCCATGGTAGCTTATATCAGCCAGGTCACTACTGGACATAGACTCATTGAAGATGCCAGACATTATAATCAAGAGTTGACACTTCATCTCTTCAGGCCGGTAAATTAGCAAGTCTAGAACTATGAATATTGTGTTAATTAATAAAATTGTCATTAATCAAGTGAATTCATATTGGCCTTGTTATTGGGTCTCTGGCAGTCATATAAACCCTCGGCCTTCGGCCTCGGGCCAATATGATTACCCTTGACCCAATAACAAGGCCAATATGAATTCACTTGATTAATAACATTATATTATTGTAGATCAGAACATATCATTGACAAGATTTATAAAATTTGTCTTTCTTTGAACCGAATTTTGTTTCTTGCAAACAGTGAGATTAAGAATAACGCTAGAAATATGTTTTTTTATTCTTTAAACTAATAGATTAAGTTATAATTTCTATGCGAAAACAGATAGTAATTCAGCTGAAATCGGCGAAATGATTTGACGTTAAAATAGTTATTTCGTCACCATATTTTTCCAGGTTCAGTTGAGTATTTTGTAGATTGAAGGCTCTGCTTATAACATTTAAGTTATTGTGTCGCGCTTAATAGGCGACGACCAGATTAAAACTAAAACTACAATTGCAGTATAAAATTGCAACTTCGACAATGTGTTTTCTAATCAGTATTATGGAGATTTTATCTACAAACTAAACATAATTATATCAATTTCTCCATTTTATTTTTTAAAACATCTGTTAATGTAGAAAAAAGCTGTTATCTGAGGATAATTTACAGAACTCTACGCACTTAGCGATTAACCTATCAACAGTTGATCGGTTTGTTAACTTCTTTGATTGCACGACGGGGACAGGAGTTGATGAATTCATGTAGCTTTCTAGGTCAATTTAAAAAAAAAGTTATATTGCTATCAGCTACTTCTAATATTTAACAGATGTTCTTTCCGATTACATTCCAGTTTTCTGTGGTCTTAGAGGTGACATCTCTAACCTAGCAAATTGCTTTAGGGTGATATTAACTAAGTTAAACTTATATTTCATGCTTCTTGGTGTTTTGCCGGGTATGTTAGAGTTAATTTACCGGGGCATTTTGGTTTGTTTTGTTCGTTCATATGAGAACCTGGCGTGGCTATTGTGGCGGTGGTGTACCCTTGAACCTGGTTTTAAACCTGGTTGACAAAACGTGTTATTTTCTGAATGTGGCTATTCCTGATATGCCTAGTGTACTATTTTCAAAACGGTATTATGACAAATCTGATGCAATAATGGATGGTAATCGCTGTTTTGCTATTTCTGTTTCTGTTGTGAAACTTCATAAGGTTAGTCTGATAAAAAAGCAACATATGCATATCAGGAATCGCCACACTCAAAAAACACAGCCTCCCCACGCAGCGAAAAAGAAGAGAGGAAGAGAGAGAGAGCGCGCATGTTTTATATATGTATGTCAATTCAAATAGGACGCCACAAACAATTAATAAACAAGAGAACCTTTGGGGATACCGCCTTGGAACGGCTTTTTGACATTTGCTACATCCTATACAACTTCCTTGTAAGTTGGTGTCAGCTGTAATCATCTGAATCTCTGTGCAAGATTTCAAAAATAAGGGCTCTGTTATGTCTATGTATTGTGAAACTGTCAATTTTGTAAGGATTTGCAAATCTGTGCAAAAAAGTCTGTGTCGCAAATTTTACTCTTTGCATACTGGATAAGTGCAAATGACATATAGAAATAATCCGATGGTTTGTGACGCAATTTTACACACAAGTTGAATACAAAATAAAGTAAAACTACACTCAGAAGACGCAGCTTTACCTATTTGCAATTAAAATGTGATTTAGAGCGAGCGTAAACATATACCATGACCAGATAAGAAGCCACTAAGAACTTCTAATGAAATAGAGAATTCGCGGAGATTTTGAGAAAGCGGAGCGCATGTGAAACAATAATATTCTAATTGGAATTAAACAGGTTCTGGGGATCACCAACTCAACAGCACATTAAGGAATAACATGTACACATTGCCTAGGTCGATAAAACCCTGAAACAGCATATATTAATAGACCTACAACGCTTTGCCTAATAACTTTAAAACTATTTAAAGATAAGTTCGCCCGTCGTTGGTCAGTTAGTTCGTGATGCATTTCAATTCTTCGTTAAATACTTATATAATGCAAGATAAAAGTGAAATTATACCAAAATGGTTGCGGACAATAAGTTTGATACCAATTAGGTACTATATTTTAAAAACTTTCAGTCTTTTATTCCTGACAATTTAATAAATACCCCAGCATCTCAAAATTGTTCTTGAGCTTATCGCCTGATTACAAATAATTTTCACTATTAATCGATTTACGAATTATGCATCAGCAATGCTGAATCTATTTACTAGTCTGGCTGGAGTTGACGAACAATAAAAAGCGTTTTATAATACTACAATGTTAGGGAAAATATAAGAGGTCATGAAAATAACTGATCCCAGAAAAGGCTATATACAAATGTTCACACGTGTAACAGCTGAACTGTCGCTTTTTAAAAAATCGTAAATCAGGTACTCTACATGTTTAACATAAAAAAAGAATTGTGTTTTACACCATTGATTTTAATTAGAACTAACACGTTATTGTAGCTGATAACGCTTAGCCAGTGCTGATGATCAGTAGTCCGAGTACATCTCCTTAACATCTTCTAAACTCAAACGATATGTCAGTTTGTTGTTATGACAAAGTTTCATTTTAATTCAATCCGGTAACTGTTGAACTAAACCGAATTTAAAAAGAGAAAACCAGATTTTTTCGGCGCAGATTTGCCGACATTGATGTTACCGAGTGTTATCTTGATTACCAAGTAAATTAACTTAAAAGTGAAATAATGACCTTTACCGAGACTAGAGCATCTGGAGCCAAACAAGCAGGAACATGCCAGGTCTAATGGAAACTGACTGATCTTAATTTTCTAGGTTCGATTACAGTTTTCTTCTAGGTTCTGTTACAAGATTTAATAAAAACGAGAGTTTGTTGGAGTGTTCTGCAACAACGGTTATGCACTGAAAACATTTAGTATATGTGTTATTAATTTAAAAAGAGAACTTAAAACATGTATTGCTTTTAATTTAGAATGTGACCTGGTTGATTGATCAAAGAGAAATTGTCGTTACCTGTAGTGTCTTTGATGCTGTATTGTGGCAATTAGTTAAGAGAACGAATGATCACGTAAATAAAGATAAAAAAGAACTGTAGCTTTAACCGGTGTGTTATGCAAACATCTGTTTATGCCTATTATGCTCAACGGATATTTAAATGTGATTGTGTGTTTTGAAGAAGAAGAAACAACGGGAAGAAAGAATTACATATTAAGCTTGTGGTACAAACATGTTCTTGCTACTGAAAACATGAGTAATGCATAAAAAACATAACACAATAAGCTTAATAAACTAGAAATAATAGAAGTATATATTAAAACATTTGTGTTCTTCTTTTTAAAATTAAATAATTCAGACAAGTTATATTATTATTAATTCGTGTTTTTTTTTTCAAAAAACATAATGATAATGAGTAACAAAAAAAAATGTTATACTTTGCGATTATTGATAAATAATGTCAAGGAAATTTAAAACAAAGTTCAACTTATTATGTACCATATCCTCAAAATGAGAGTTTCACTTACTGTAACTATGTACTATCTCCTCCAAATGAGATTTACCATATCCTCAAAATGAGAGTTTCACTTACAGTAACTATGTACTATCTCCTCCAAATGAGATTTACCATATACTCAACATGAAAGTTTCACTTACTGTAACTATGTAC
This sequence comes from Corbicula japonica, assembly GCA_038501625.1. Lineage (NCBI taxonomy): Eukaryota > Metazoa > Mollusca > Bivalvia > Venerida > Cyrenidae > Corbicula > Corbicula japonica. The sequence goes on from JAZAYU010000076.1 coordinate 3,061,468, forward strand.
TATCTCCTCCAAATGAGATTTACCATATCCTCAAAATGAGAGTTTCACTTACTGTAACTATGTACTATCTCCTCCAAATGAGATTTACCATATCCTCAAAATGAGAGTTTCACTTACTGTAACTATGAACTATCTCCTCCAAATGAGATTTACCATATCCTCAAAATGAGAGTTTCACTTACTGTAACTATGTACTATCTCCTCTAAATGAGATTTACTATATCCTCAAAATGAGAGTTTCACTTACTGTAACTATGTACTATCTCCTCCAAATGAGATTTACCATATCCTCAAAATGAGAGTTTCACTTACTGTAACTATGTACTATCTCCTCCAAATGAGATTTACCATATCCTCAAAATGAGAGTTTCACTTACTGTAACTCTGTACTATCTCTTCCAAATGAGAGTTATCATATCCTCAAAATGAGAGTTTCACTTACTGTAACTATGTACTCTCTCCTCCAAATGAGATTTACCATATCCTCAAAATGAGAGTTAAACTTACTATCTACCGTAACCTCTAACGGAAATATTGACTTACTATGTACAATGTACGCACAATAAGATTTTAACTTACTATGTACATGGCCCTCAAAATAAGATTTTAACTTTTGAGGAGATGTACCATATCCTAAAATGAGTTTTTAACTTACTATGTAACATATCCTAATGCAAATAGTAAACAAAATGTTCATTTCTCGCCAAATATCTTACACATGTAGGTTTATTAGATATAGTAGACATAGCTTTAAACAGACCCTAAGAAAAGATTAATTCAATAAAGCAAACCATTTGGATGTGTTTCATTAAATGTTTTAGCCCTTATCGCCTTACATTATATAAATTTAACTGCAGCATAACATAAAATACTAGTACTTTGATGCTATGTTGTTGTTTTGTTTCAGATGGCAAGAAATAGAGATTCAATATGAAGAACCCGAACTGAAATACAGGCTTTCGATCGAGGTTAATCCAAAAGATGTCAATGGTTTTCTAATCATTTCGAGGATAAACGTGACATCCGATTGTCAGTTAGGTAAGGGGTTTTATCAATTACACTTTTAATTGCTTGGAGTAAAGACAGCATTTCTTGAAAAGTGGGATACAGTCCAACAAAGTGCGTGGCATATGAAAATAATTTATCTTTTTCAAAAAAGTCTTACTTGTGTAGGAAACCTGTTAGAATTTCTAAACGTTTTATTTCAAACCCAATTATTCAACCGTTCTAAAGTGGTAGCTACATGCCCCCACTCCCAAATCCCATTTTCGTCCATTGTTTAGGGTGTCGTTTTTGTAAGTGATTACATAAAAAGCCAATGCTCTTTTTGGCTGTGTGGAAGGTTGTGTTTTCTGAATGCGAATAGCTGGGAGCGAACCCGCACCGTCACGGCAACAGCGCCTAGCCCTGCAATTCCTGCGACGCAACCGATTGAGCTAACCGGGACAACACCAAAAAAGGTTGTCAATGATCGGATAACCCTGATATACGTAAAAATCACCGCATGACATCGGTTAAGGGTTATTTTACTGATAACAATACTGACTACATGTACGGGGAGACTTTTTACGGCCGCCACACTGCACAAATAGCGCTACTGTGAATTTCAAATGATAGTGCCTCTAGCTGGGAGCGAACCCGCATCGTCACGGCGACAGCGCCTAGCCCTGCAATTCCTGCGACGCAACCGATTGAGATAACCGGGACAACCCCAAAAAAGGTTGATCGGATAGCCCTGATATACGTAACAATCACTGCATGACATCGGTAACGGGTTATTTTAATGATAACAGTACTGACTATATGTGCGGTTAATCTAAATCTTATAAACTCTTCAAAAGGTTCTCGTTTCGTTAATTGTTTGTGGCGTCTTATTTGAATTTGATATACTTATAAAAATATAAAAATATGCTCTCTTTTCCTCTCTCCTTTATCGTTATGTGTGGAGGCTATGTTTTGTGAGTTTGGTGATTCCTGATATGGATATTTCTCGTTCTTGCAACAAGAAGAAACAACGAAACAACATAATCAATAATGCAACAATGATTAAAGGAAATAATATAATGTAAAAATGTACTTTATATATTATGAACATTCGACATTTTTAATTGTTGCCTATGTATAAAATTTCACACAAGCATATTTTTTTCTTTTGGGATATTTTACGATCATTTGTTACCTATCTGGACACAATAAAATACCCGGTATATTATTACTCCCAAATGTACATCACTCTAAACATAATAAAGTAGAAATTTTTATAGTGAAAACAGAATACTGCGCAGATTCTGACAGTTTTGCTTGTGATGAAAGCTCATGTGTGCCCGTTTCAACCGTCTGCGATTTAAAAAACGACTGCAAGAATGGAAGGGATGAACTCTTATGTGGTGAGAATGCACTTGTATCTGATTTTGCATCTTGCATTTATTTTAAGAACAATTGTACTTTGAGATGTAACGAAGTAATTAAAAGAAAGGATTGAACAGATAAGAAATATCCATTTCATTTTCTTTAAATTTTAAATAAATCAAAGAGATCTATGAACAGATGTTGAATAATACATATTTTAAAATTTGTGGGAATTTACCAGAAATGCGTCTTAATCATGTCTTTATGGACTTTGCAGCTCAATTGTGAAAAGGCAGTTAATATATAATATAAAACGTCCTTGTTGATGCTTACTTCAAAAACACATGTGTTTAAAAAGTAAGGCTAGCTCAAGTCATATGTTGGAAAAAATGATATGACAAAATTATGTTTTGAAATTTATATTTTCATTTGTAATAAGGTGATTTACTCCAGCCTGCTACTTGTACTCTGGAAAATGGTTCGTGTGGGTGGCGCAGTGTCGAACACAAAAAGGGATTTAATTGGATCTTACAACGGGGTCCAACCCCAACTAGAGGGACGGGCCCGACTTATGACCATACGACAGGGAAATCTGATGGTATGGCGATTTTAATTTTATATGTCAATTATGATTGATTTAATGTTTTACTGTTGCTTGATGGTAAATACTTGTAGTTGGCGTGTTATTTTTTTTTTGTGTGTTTTTTTTTTAATTTTTGTTTGTTATTTTTGCTTTCGTTTTGCGATGAGTTACATGAAGAATGTTTAAATACGTTTATTCCATGCAAATTTAACTTTAAATATATCACATAATTTATAAGTTCAGTAAAAAATTTTCCGTCTACATTGTTTAGTAACAGATCTCCTGCCAAAACGTGCATTTACTAGAAACATGTTGACTTTGGAAATACGCATTTTCTTGATTTGATATGAACATTAGTAAGCATTAGTAAGCACTGGTAAATCCTAATACAATTTCGAGGTATTAGTGCCAGAACCTGCTATCTCCATATTTTGAAATTTTATAGGAGGACCAATTTTCCTCTTCAGCAATTAAATAATGGCTTTATTCAAAGAGTGACACAGAAGTTTTATTAAGATTTCCTTTTTTTTATAGAATACGTGTACTTTATCTTTATCTTCTAAAAATAAGGTAAAATATGATAAAATTGTTCTGGCATTGCAAAATGCCCCTTTTTGCAGATACCAGTCTGTGCCAAAACATTCTATAAGATATAGCCTGTTTTGGCATTCAATATTCCTTTGATTTTGGGTTTTGGGTTAGCATTACTTTGACAAAACAGGCTATAAACTAATAGCTTGTAAAAACAGTGCATATTGCAGTTTTTGTGACAGTCAAAAACATTCTTTAAAATGATGGTACTTTCTGGCACTGACAAAGTTTTCATCAATATGCATTTTAAGGCATGCAAGAACATGATATTGAGAAACAGATGGTAATGGCATAAGGAGTAACCTATTTACATGTGTATTTTTCAAGTCTAAAAAGATCTAAAATTAGATGTCCTCATTTGACTTCAATACATAAGTACAATTATTTCTTCTGGAAAACACAAATTGTTCGTTGCTTTGCTATAAGTGTTTGCACGTTAATTCAAACATAATATTTGACAGTCAGTTCATTAAATTTGTAATCAAAAACAATGAAATTACTGTGTGAAAAAAGTTAAATAATTATTCTAAGCAACACAATTCTAAAGAGTTTGTTTTGACACATGAAAATTATGCTAAGCTGTTGTGTTGGTCATACGCAGAATCTGTCAAGCTAAGCAACAATCATCTTCAGTCAAATCTGAATCACTGTAGGATTCTTCAATCACGTCTGGTTCTGGTAGCTGATCTTTGTTACTGTTGCTTGATGGTAAAGATTTGTAGTAGTCATGGAATTCTTGAGGAATAACTCCATCTCAATATTATAGAGAGATAGGTGATTATGGCCGAATTAGTAATTTATCTACCTGAGTGTATGTTTTACAAGTCCAACAAGGTCTAAAATAAGATGTCCTGATTTGACTTTACAAGTCTGTACAATAATATCTTAAGGAAAACAAAAATGTATGTTAGGCAGTTTGTTTTTGTATGTTTATTAAAATATCAAATTTCATCGTCAAATTATTTACATTTGTAACACAAAACAATGAAATTATTGTAGAATAGGTAAATGTGTATTATTGGTAACACAATTAAATCCATTTTGTTAAAATTTTATTTACGTTTTTGATGCATATTGTTTTCAACCATAAATATACAAACTTGTACATTATTCACAATTAACAAAGAATATGTAACACAAAGCATTCTTTAACTATATCCAAAATCTGAATATCTGTTGGAATCTTAATGTCTGGTTCTGGGAGATGTTTTCTTTAACTTTTGCTAGATGGCTTGTATTATTTATGAAATTCTTGAAATAATGAAACATTCATCAAGAATAGCAACACTAAGAAAACATAGCCTCTGCACACAGCTAAACAAGAGTGCCGAAGTGCAACAAAATACGCCCACCGATGAATTTGCCCTTTTTTGTACCAATAATGGGCCATAACTATGAAGTGGCTGGAGCGATTTGGCTAGTTATCGGACTTGGTCGAGTTATTAGGCCCATAAAAGTTTTCTCCAAGTTTCATGAAGATCAGTCAACAAGTGTATGAGTTATTTAGCAGACATTGCTGTGGATGCCGCCCGGACGCCTGCCCGCCAAAGTTATTCCCATAATAAAACCTGTCTTCGACGGGCGTATAAAAAGTAGGAAATGGGATTGGTTACACAATGATCAATTTAAGATAGGACAGCACAAACAGTTAACAAAAAAGAGGATGAACTCAATTTTTGCATAATTGGATTAATTTGTTTACTTTTCATCAGATAATGACTAACAATGTTCAATATGTTTTCATAACATGGACTCAACAATGTTGGCCTGCTTTTCTGTAGATCCCATAATCTTTAATTTCACAATTTTAACGTCTCGCATTTGAAACAGCATTCAGATGGTTCTTTTTTAAAATATCTAATCTATTTCATCTTTCCCCAAGAAGAATGTAAAATATATGCATGCATATCAGGACTGGCCACATCCAATAGACACAGCCTCCCCTGGCCATATAGCCAAAAAGTGGAGATAAGAAGAGAGCATGTTTATACAATATAAGTTTCAAAATAGACTCCACAAACAATTAACGAAAGTGAGAACCCTAGTTTTGCCCTGATTATGTTTTGTTCTGTGGTATTGTTTAAGGTCTATTAAGTCGGTAACTGTGTTTCCGTCTTCTTACCATTTGTATTAAGGTGTCCTATTGGCATAATTATCTTCCGATTACATTGAATCTACTTCCATAGCAAAATTGTAAAGTCTATGACCCTGATGGCTGGTATCGTATTAACAGAATGTAATAAGCAACAGCGTCCTGTGTTCCCTATGTTACACATTGCAGGTGTTATGTTGGTATTTTAGAGGTTGTAATTATTGTTAAATATATTTCTTAATATATTATTAGCAAATCTGGCAGGCTCTCTTTAATTAGATTAAATTTTGTCCATGTTTGCATTTTGTTTTTTTCATTTGAAAGTAATAGTGCATAGGTATCATTGTGCACTGTCAAATCATCAACTTTACATACCAATACTTGTGCTTATAATATTTTCCTACGCTTTTAACATAATATTCAATGTGATTTAATATTAAACTATATCTTTTAAGTATCAGTTTATTAAGGAATATAGGACTGTAACATGAGATTATTAAATTTTATACGTACAATAAACCTTCGCTCATAGTAATATTTAGACCGTATTTCAAATAAAGGTTTGTTTAAATAATAAGGGGAAATAAGTAAGGAACTCTTAACTTTTCAAACAGCAACTGGTATTCTTTAAAACAATAATCAGCAAAGAATGTGCACTTGATAATAAAACACATTCCAAAAATCAACATAATCCTACATATTTGAAACTTGATAGCCTGTTATCAACACCAAATAATAAAAACAATGATACCATTTGTCACTGCCAAATTAAGCTTCCTTCAAATGACTGCTTTTTGATACCAGAATGAGTGATATTCTACAGACATGTTATCTGCCATAAAGGTATATCATGACAAAGCATGATATGGCAGATAAAATATTATCATGCAGCAAAAAAATTAAATTTTATCTTCAAATAGCTTGTTCTGGCACTAAGGATTTTTTAAATTTATTCGTAAAATTCACTTCCAAAACCAGCTATCAATATATATCAGGAAATATATTGTCAAAAAATACAAAACAGTGAAAAATGTAAATTTTGTTAGATAGCAGGTTCTGGGCCAGGCATAACCCCTCGATTTTTACATTTTTTTAAATCTGTCGACCGCTCGGCAGAACAAGTAACATGTGTTAGTCAAATGTCAATCAAGATAAAACTGCCCTGCGATTTTTAAAGATAAATAACTTTCAGAATGTTTGAGTGTAATGCCCCCATGAAACTTAGCACCTTTATAGATCTAAGTGGCAAATGTTATTACCTATAACCGTTCCTAGTCAAGCCGCGAAATGAATGTTATCTTCTTCCTTTGTTTCATTTATTTTTTATTTGTTTGTTTGATCTATTGTGGGTGTGATGATTTCTTAAAATTATTTCATCGTATTAAATAATTAATAAATGTCATGATTTCTGAGCATTGCAGTTTTTAACTGTGTTTTCATTTTATGATAATTGAGGTATGTTAGCAAGTATACATTAAACCACTATTTTTAATATGTATAACTTTTTTCAAAAGAAGAAACACATACAATCATTTCTCAAACATGTCAAACTGAGCTTAGATTATTTTCATTTTTTCAGGATATTATTATTATTTGGATGGTAGACAGGGGGAAATGTTTGATACAGCATCTTTGCAAAGTTTGATAATGCCGCCAGTAGATGAAGCTTTCCGGTCCAAATGCAAGGTGAGTTTACAACATTTACAAAGTGTGATAATGCAGCGAGCAGATGAAGCTTTCCGGTTCAAATGCAAGGTGAGTTTACAACGTAGCTGTGAATTAACTTGAAAGATATTTCGAGCAGCTACATAAAATCGTGAAAAATATACATAATACTTCAATCTATATATTATTCTGGGTTATATAAACATAGTATCACGTGACTGTCCACTTAATATTTATCAGACGAGATATTGTTAACTACAATGTTATGTGTTGTTGTAAACAGTTTTAGGACAGCGGCTTCCATGGACGCATGCTCTTAGTCTTGTCACATTAAATTTACATCATTAAAGCATAACAAATGCAATTTCCATTTTAAATCAAGTTTTCTTCCAACGGCTGTCTGGAAGAATATGGCTTCTCTTGACATTCGACGATAACATCAACATATTAATAAGTTTAATTTCAACACGATGTTTTTCTATTTATAGACGCACTTGCGTATTTTACTTATTCTGCATGGTGCTGAATTCGTGAACCTCGGATGCCATAACGCATTTTTGTTTCATTCGTATTTGTCTTGTTACCAAAATGAGGTTTTATTGTATTTTTTATGTTTCCGTTGCTCAAATTAGAAAAAAAAGTCGACTACACTCATGCAAATAACAAAACATGTGTTTTTAAAATACTAAATCTCTAATAATCTGTATGTTTGGTCTTTAATGATTGTATGTAAAAAATTCCGGGTCTATATCTGTCTCTTAAGAAATTATTTTGTATAGCCATATAAAAGTTTTCATCATAAATTTTAAAGCATAAATGAGCCATGATAGTCAAAGTCTTGATTTTAAATGCTCAGTCTGATGCCTAATCAAACCTAATGAATGCTCAGTCTGATACCTAATCAAACCTAATGAATGCTCAGTCTGATACCTAATCAAACCTAATGAATGCTCAGTCTGATACCAAATCAAACCTAACGAATGCTCAGTCTGATACCTAATCAAACCTAATGAATGCTCAGTCTGATACCTAATCAAACCTAATGAATGCTCAGTCTGATACCTAATCAAACCTAATGAATGCTCAGTCCGATACCTAATCAAACCTAATGAATGCTCAGTCTGATACCTATCAAACCTAATGAATGCTCAGTCTGATACCTAATCAAACCTAATGAATGCTCAGTCCGATACCTAATCAAACCTAATGAATGCTCAGTCCGATACCTAATCAAACCTAATGAATGCTCAGTCTGATACCTAATCAAACCTCATGAATGCTCAGTATGATACCTAATCAAACCTAATGAATGCTCAGTCCGATACCTAATCAAACCTCATTTTCGTGAATAACTTTGACTTTGTTTATTACTTTGATTTGGTAGTCACAGGCTTATTGTAAGGTTTAATGTTCACTTTCGGTAGTGTGTTCAGCGTTATGTGGTTTGGCGCTGTCGCTGAACGGGTTCGATTCCCATGTAAGTTTATGAGAAAATCTTGTGAAAGAACCTTGACGCATGACAATGCTTTCACCCTCTTAACCTTCTATATAATAATATGTTGTGTATGTTTGTGTGCTTTTGCATGAAGCATTTCTGATTATTTCACTTTGTCACATAAACAACCAAGTACATGTACAAGCTGTCTAGGTGAAATAATCCAACCCACTTATTACCTCGACAGTGTTGCGTGCAAAGGCACACAAACAATTAAACCATAAGAAGCTTATAGTATTGTAAAGTATAAGGGCGAGTAACGACCTTACCGAGACCGAGCTTCTGGAGTCAAATCATCAAAAACAAGATGACACGGATAAAAGAAGCATATCAAGCTTTTAGGTTCTTTAACAAGATTTCCTCATTAACTCATTTCCTCATTAATTATAAACTCTTAAAACCCTGCCAACTTCGTGCAACCAAAGAGGACCTGTTGGGGTGTGAATTCCTGATTTGAATTTTGCATCTTTTTCAATTTTTAAATAAATTTCATTTATAAAGTGAAGTTTTACTTTGTCTAGAGAATTGTAAAACGTCAGTAGTCACAGTTTTCCAAACTTCCGGTTTGAATATATTTATAATTTCTTCAGCTAAGATTCTTTTACCATATGATTGGGAAAGACATAGGCGCCCTTTCTGTACGATTGAGAGGAGTATGTTCAAAAAGAACAATTGCAGAAACACTGTGGACAAAACATGGGGACCAAGGTGACAAGTGGAACTTTGCAGAAATCGCTTTGATCAACACTTCTTCAAGGTAAGAAGATACTGCCTGAAAATATTTCTGCAACTCATTCAGTTGAGATTGTTCTTTTTTTTCTAACAGTGTGGTTTTTTTAAAATACGTATCTTATATTATCTAAATGGTTTGAATTTTATGTGCGAGAAGACTGCGTTTTGGTGTTTAGCTTTTCCTGATATTCATATTTAATGATTTAACAATTACCAATCCCCTGGCACCGCAAGACGAGGTTATGAATATGTTAAACACAAATGATTTTCAATAGCCAATGAAGTGCTTCCAAAATAAACATAACATCTTGTCTGTGTGCACGAATTCTAATAACATAGGTACATGTATTAAATATATATTCTCTCATAATAAAATATAGAAATTAAAAAAGGAAATAACAGGCTAATAATACATCACGGATTATAAATAATATTACAATACTATTGATGTTTTAGATATTATATTCATTTTGATGGTACTGGAGCAATGATGGTACATGGAGATATTGCTGTTGATGACATTTCATTCAGTCCAGAGTGCTTTGGTGAGCTTTAGACTCTTAACGTTATTTGTAAAGAATATACCAATCATTATAAAAAAAAACTGTAAACATTTTAAGAATATATCAATTATTTAATAACAAGGTCAACATTAAATATAAAATTTATTATTTCACATACGCAAGATATAAACTATAATACTAGTATAACAAAAATATGTAACAACATAATACAATTTTATTATTCAAAACATCTATAAAATTATGTTGTTTTTTTAATAGAAGACAAGTGTCCCAACATTTGAAGTTAAAGAGTGTAAACAGTTCATATAGAAAATATTCGAATAAACTGTATATATGACATTTTTATCAAACAGTTTAAACACATCACACTTTGTAATGCTTGATGAAATGGGATACCTTTTTCGCCCAGAAATGCACGTAAACGAAAACATTAGAACTATATCAATGTACTAAAACAGTAACTAACAAGTAAACGTCTTAACTTATGCATAATTAAATTTCTTCTTTCACTTCTTTTTCAGGGATAACTCGCGAGCACAATGGTTTCTCGTCAGCCTCTTCCGATCGCCATGCCATCAGTGTTCAGGAGTTCAAAAATAATACAGAATTTTACTGTAACGTTCTTCACAATACAGGTAAGTTTGTATAAACTGGTTTAAGATATTATTATACTGCAAAGAAATTTGATTGGATAATTTGCCGTTGATGTATGTTCGTATTTACGGATCGGCCGTAGATATGAACGCACGTGCCTTAATTTCCCGCTCTGGCTTTCCACCTTTTGTTGTCGTTCGCCATTTTGTTTTGAATTTCCGTAAAATGCTTAAGTTGAAGCCATCATGTAAATTATAAAGCGGTATGCTAAGAGATAACTAAAATTGTTACAGAAAATATTTGTATTATAATTTTAACAATGAAAATTTTGTAAATAAATATCAAATCGATAATCCATTCAATTTATATAGAAGTGACGTCATGCAGGTAAATCAAAGACGTCAGATATGTAATTATTTAGGTTCTCAGAGGGGAATTAAGCCGTTCGGCATCAAATAAGCGAAATAAATGCAAAAAATCGATGTTTTCAAAATATTTTTTTCCTGAAAAAGTCTTTGCAGTATAATAAAACAATTATTTGGTTCCTTGAAAGGGTATGTGAGGATATATTGCCGGTCTGGGTGTCGGCTGCGGCTCGGGTAATATGACTATATCCTCACATTCCCTGTCAAGAAACCAAATAATTATATATTATTATACATGTACTGCACAAACATTTTCTTGAATTTGATAGGATGATTTGCCGTTGATATAAGTCCGTACTTACGGATCGGCCGTAAAAACTATTGCACGTACCCTGAATTCTCCTTATGGCCGCCTTGCTTTTGTTGTTTTCCGCAAATTTTGGGAAAATTGCGTGTAGTAAGGCCGATCTTCTAATTTATAAAGCAATATGCTCAATGATTGTTTAAATCTTTACAGAGAATAATTGTGTAATTTTTTTAAAGTTGAATAAACAATAATTTTAAACTTATTTTTCAACAATAAATGCCATACACATTGAAGCTATATAATAATGACTTCAAGCAGGTAATTTAGTCATGTCATAAAGGTGATTTTTGAGGTTATGAACGGGGAAATGTGCGGTTTGAAAAAAATAAGCGAAATAAATGAAAAAAAAAACACAATGTTTTCTAGTTATGTTTTGTCAAAAATGCTTTGCATTAAAATAAAACATCTTTTTAGTTTCTTGAAAGGGTATGTGAGGATAATTATATTGCCGGTCTGGATGTCATATTATCCCTCGCCTGCGGCTCGGGTAATATGACATCACGACCGGCAATATATTCTCACACACCCTGTCAAAAAACCAAATAACTAAATAACATTACCAGAGAAACTGTTGATTACGAAACTTGCTTTACATGTAATGGTTCCTGTAGACAAACATGTGCACGCATTTTTAAACTGCTTGTGATAAAACACAAGTCAATAAAACGCATCAAGATTAATTTGTTAATTAGGCAACAGGACATTAATAATAGTTTCAGTGAAAGCTTTTGCAAAACTCTGTTACATGTAAGTGTTTACTGTTAGAGATAAGTTTCTGATTTTCCAAGAAATGAATTTTCGGTTCATTAAGAATCTTCATGAAATTCATTTTGTCTCAGTAATGCACACTTTGTATCACATTTCACTACAAGTTGTATCATTTTGAAAAGCCTTTAAGTCTTAAGTAATTCATTAAAAGAACAGTCATACCGTTTTCATATTTTCTCTGGATTTTTTTTGTCTTAAAGTACATTAAGAAAAAAAAATTGGCCGACTTCCTTGTTTGTATGTTTATTTTAAGTTACAATCATTCTTTGCTTGTAACATATTTTATAACATCCCTTGGTTTGACAGCTAGAAGTACTGTTATAAGTACAGTTGCACATGAAAAACATGTATAATTATACAGTATTAATTGAGAAGACTGTACCTTTCCCTTTAATTTGGTAAAGAAAAAATATACAGTTTGTTATGTTTGTTTTTCAGAAAACAGTGTGGCCATCGACAAGTCAAACGATTCCAAAGGGCAGCAAGATTTGGACATAACTGAAAGTAATTGCTCTAATGATATTGTAAATCTATTCAATTATTTTCAGCCACTTAAGACGAATTGTTAAAATAAATATCACGAATTATTTGCGTTTATAAAAAATATTCCCACAGCTGTTTTCTGGTTAGACTCGTGATAGTTTTACACTATCTGCTTTTAAATTAGCTTTGATATTTGTTCTTTCGTCTATTAATTAGAATCTACATATTTCGCTTGACACATGCAATAGCAACCTATATTTATTTGTTTGTGAGCGTTGGCATGAAACGTTTTGGAATGGTTTGAGTTATTCACATAGGTAACGCTTAGTATGTATTTGTTTATACGAAAATCAGACAGGAATGTGAAAAGTTGGGGTATGACCATAAGATGCATTTAAATCAATGGATTATGTTAAACAAATTAAATAAACTTTTAATTTTTTAAAATTGTTACTTACGCGTACAAACATGAACTACTAACTGCTGTCTTAATCTGCTTTGTCTGTACTCACTTTTAAAGATTTTCTACACATTTCAAAAGACTGTTAAATATAACAAAATGAACCATCTCACATAAATCACAAATTTTTCAGATTATATACAACTATGCTAATTTTTACTTCTTCAAGGAAATTCATGATTCGATTTGGGAGATAAAGTGTTTCTCATCAAGTTTAAGACATTTATATTAATAAATAATGATACCTTAAGGTTTTCGACAGACACTTGACTTACTATAGCAAATTATTCCTTTATCCATTCTTGTATTTCATTACTGTGCCTTGCTTTTCATTAAATTAAAAAATTGGTTGTTCCTTAAACATCATAATTACAGTCGTTTCAATTACTTTAAAAGGTTTCTTTAATACTCTAGTATAAAAAAACAATCTAAGAGATATTGGCGTTTAATTTAAATAGCATTTTGCTATATTGCACATCTGAACAAGACTTGAATGTTGCTGCCGTGCGCATTAACGCCACTAGAAAGTCTTATAGTTTGTGTGCTTATGTTGTGTAGCCAAGACATTTCGTTCATCGAAAAACGATGAATCAAAGTTAGAGAAGCAATATTTCATTGCTTTCTGTAATGTCTAAACAAATGATAATAATATGTTCTTGTTTACATCAGGTAGCTCTGTGACAGCTGCAGTCGCCATTTATGGACCAAAGGAACATCCTGAAAAGATGAGTGTTGTATACATTGTTGCAATAACCCTAGCGGGTGTAGCTGTGGCAATCGTTATGGGCACTGCTTTGCTCTGCCTAGGTAAGCACTCTGGGCACTGAATATGTGACAACAAACCCTTGCATTATATGAAATTTATCACTAAAACAGATAATAGTTCTTACAGATACATTTATTAAATACTTAAGCAGATCGAAATATTTTTGTATATTATTTTACTTGCCTGTCATTAGCATTATACAGTGGAAAATCTATTTGAATGGTGTTTTTTTTCAAATTGAATACACTAGCTCCCTGAATAGTAGTAATAGAAAAGTGCATTGTAAAAGGTAACACTCACTGACGGTAACTGTTAATTTGCGAGTCGCAAACATAAAATAAAACCCGACTAGGTTTCAAACGCGCGAGAAATATTAGAAAAAAACCACATTCGTAAACAAAAATCAAAAATAAACGGACTTTATTTTGTATGTAAGATATAATTATTATGAAACTTTAACTACAATTTCTTAAAAATCGAATATTCTAATAAAACTATTTTGATTAAAAAACGCCTGTTAGATTGACGTTTGATGTAAGATTGTTGTTGTTGTTTCAAATACAAATATTTATATTCCCTTGCAGCTATAAGACGACGAAAAGACAATTCCTCACATTCCGCACGACTTGAAATGGACGCGGAAGCTCCTGACAATCACTTTAATAATGTTCCTGTTCAATCTTCATCAATTGATATGCAGCTCAGATGTGCAGTTACCGAACTTAATCCGAATTACGACTTCATCACTGCCAAATTTCCGGAACAACAGCTGCGAGAAATTCCTAGAAATAAACTTAATTTAATCAGGTGATGTAAAAAGAAATTTCTTTAGATTTGCGGCAAAAACTCGTTTTGAAATGGTAATGCGTGTAGTAGAGTTTTAACAAGGTTTATCTTAAATACGCATATCAAGAAAATCTAAATTCAAAAACACAGGCTCCCTATACAATCAACAGAGAGAATCGTAGAGAGCATTAGCCTATCGCGAGGCAATTTTTGTTAACAAGACTTCTTGTCGCCAGGCAAGACGTAACTGATTAATCTGTGTAGAAATCTTTTCAATGAAAACGCATTTTACAATGTATGAATGTCAATCGGATCATTACAACTGCTCTACTTTAGTTCAATTATTAGCAAATCATCTCTCGTACAAATCACTATATGATATTTTATTCAGAAAAATCAGTAAAATATGCATATCAGGAATTGCCACAACCAGAAACACAGCCTCTGACACAGCCAAAAAGTATTTAGGAAAAGAGTTTATTAAATGATCAATTTCAAATGTGACAACTCAAACAATTAACGAAAAAGAGAGCCTGAGGGGTTATTGCCTTAGAACGGTCAAAGGCAAAACAATTTTGCCACTGTGGTTTAAATTCCAGTGTTAGAGTGCGCCATTATACATTTTCCCTCACATGTCCTCATATGAACAAAGAAGTACAATGTACAAGTAATAAGTGCTTTCAAATCTGCATAAGTCATATTCAGTCTTTGTTCAGCATTAAGTTAAATTGAAGAAATATACCATTGACAGTCTTTGTAAATACTATAATTCCATGACCGAAGTCATGTTCACTGTGTTATTATTCTAGATTGCTTGGACAAGGTGCATTTGGTGAAGTTTATGAGGGACGTCTAAAGAATATGTGTGCTAATGTTAGTGAACTTCCAGTGGCTGTCAAAGTAAGCATTCAGTAAATTGTAGTCCAGCTACATATATTACAACCAAAATGCAAGACTTTGATGAAATAAAATTTCTGAAAATGTAAGAAATAAAAAGAAAACACATCTAGTGAAACTTACTTTTCCCAAGTATTATCTGCCTTAAAAGTTTGTAATTTTGGGGGGTTTAAAACTGTACACAAACTGTAAATAAATGTTACTAAAATAAATGTATCTTTATTTTCCACATCTTAAGAAATGTGTGAACAGTTAAAAACAGCTTCGCCTAAATATTCAACACAATTCTATTTGTATCCGAACACAAAATTTAACAGAAGAAAACATTATGATTTTTAATGCCCATGTGTATAATAATTATGATATTGGCAACGGTATGTTAGTCTTTTAAAAGAAATATCAATTTTCAAGAGAGAAATCAACAGTTTTATTCCTTTGTCATATTTACGCCAACAGTAAATTCGAGGTCAAACATAATTTTAAGCCCAAGTTACACAGACGATCGGTTCCCAATCGGTTATTTTTTAAAGTTACTGATGGTTTTTGCTCGGTTGTCATGCGTTGTTTTATTTCTGGTTTTCTGTGAAAACAGCCATTGGTGATTGCCAATTATTCAATCATTTAAACAAATATTTCACGGGTTGTTGCTTCACTCTAATTCTCATCTTTTTTTCTATCGGTTAGTTTATCGGTTGCTTGTCGGAGATGTTGGTGGTAGACAGGTTGTAGATCAGTGATTTCGGTTGTAGATAGGTTGATGATCGGTCATATCTATTGTTACGACAGGTTCTCGATCGGTTATTTGTAAAACATTTTCACTGATCGAGAATTTTAGATATGATTACATTGTAAAATCCCAATTGGTAATTTTTCACCGACAAAACTTATCTTTCCCCAATAGCAGCTGATAGGTGACAAACAGGTGACCAATAAGTGATATCGGTGTTAAATACATTGTCATCGGTTTCCTCCATAATTTGGCTGAAAAAAAAACTACCGATCACTCACCGATGGCTCTGCCTAATTGGGGTGTAACGAATACCTCATATTATTTACATGTACCTTTCTTAGAAAAAAATGACTCAACATATTGTTGCAAGAACCATATTACAAATTTAGGCGTGTATAATGTGTTTTCCAAGGATAAAAAACGTTGCATATGGATTTAAACAAAAGCTGTTTGACAAAGAGATTCAACATGCTCACCGATTTTGCTTTTTTGCGGTTGAAGTCTCCCACAGCAACCCTATTCTTGAAAACAAAAACATTATAGTTTTCAAAATCATTCCAACGCTTTAAATGTGTGCAAAACGAAGAAATATTGTTTAAAGTTCATACATAAGCAGCTTTGTGTAAACACAAACATGAAAGCCAGCTGTTTTTTTTTATAATGATAATATGTGTTTTTTGCAGACTTTGCCAGCGTTAAGCACTCCACAGGCTGAGAATGACTTTTTGATGGAAGCTGTTATTATCAGGTACAGTAATTACTTTCATTCGCATACACTGTTTAATAGACAAGCCAAACTTATATGTCCCATAGAAGTATCGACACTTTTACGAAAAGTTATACATTTTACCAAAGCTTTCTGTTTTGTTTTTTATTTCTTATTTTGTTTAAGCTTGGGTTTGTTTTAAATTTAAAAAACCAAATCCTAGTTTAAATTTATAGTTGTTTTCTCCTGACAAATCGTGCTATAATTTTAATAGAGCTTCCTTTTATTCTTATTGTACGGCCAAGGTTGTTTTTGTTTCATGGTGTTTTTTCACAAAAAATGACTAGTAAAGACGCTTTTTAAATTAAATCCTTGTCCATCTCTTTGAATTTACTGTGTGATGTAAAAAATATTCCTAACATCATTTTTTTTAAGAATGGCGGTATAAAATTGAAAATAAGTATAATATACAATTATTGCACTTTAGTGAGGTCGAAATGGTGATTTATCGACCTGATGAAGCAATATTGACCGAGGGCGTCACATACCTTTGTGCCTGATCATATCATACATACAGTATGTTTTCCGTTTCGTTGCTGCAACTGGCGACATTACTTTACCATGAAGCATTGCCTGATATAATTTCACAGTGCAACACCTAAATATCATAAATTGAGCCGGTTATGTCTTCCACCTGAGTGTGCTTTTAGCAGCAGTTTTTCTTTCCTGTCTCACTCAGTCGGCGCCATTTTACAGCGGTTGTATTCGTTATGACGTAATAGCGCTGTGACGTATTTCGTACCTAAGCCAATTCGCGCGTGAAATATTTCGCCCAGGTCAATATTTGATTTAGACTCCGCCTACGAGTCACTATCAAAATTTATCGCATATCATGTGATCACGTTTAATCCAATGAAAAACGTCAAACCAATATGATTTAATAATAATGTTAATTATAGCTAAGCAATTCGAACGATGTTGTTAATGATTATAAACGTTATAACATTAAAATGGTTCTTTTTCAGTAAGTTTATGCACAAAAACGTCGTAAAATGTTTAGGCGTATGCTTTGAAGAACATCCACGGTACATTATCTTGGAATTGCTAGAGGGCGGTGATCTTAGATCATTCCTCAGGGATTCGAGGACAAACGGGGTAAGTCGATAAAAATGTGAAATATGCATAAATTATCAGGAATGGCCACATCCAGCAGACACAGCCTCCCCACACAGCCAAAAAGTAGAGAGGAAAAATGAGCATGGTATTACAATAATATAAAGCATAACCATAATTTGTATATTAAAGTGGAAACATATATAATTATACAATATAAGTAAACGATCCTAATGCTACAGCTGTGAGAAGAGGCTCTGCTGTCTGAGACTGGTTATTCCTGATATGCATGTTCACCCTTCTCACGTTTTAAGCATTGTGAATCGGTTAGAATTTGTCATATGATACAGCAGTCTGATGACTTAATTTTCCAGATCTTTAGATTTTTATCCACCTAATTTATTCGTTTAAATTCCATACAAATTGTATTCAAATGTTAACACATGCCAAATTATTCAAATGTCATCGGTTTAATTACAGGATCATAAATGCACTCTTGTAATGGAGGATCTTATCAAACTTGCCATTGATATTTCAAACGGATGTCGCCATTTAGAAGAAAAACATTTCGTACATAGGTAAATAAATGCATGTCCAAGAGGTGTCTCCAATTCTTATATATATAAATAAAATATGTATTATCATCTAACTAAATATTATAAAGATTTAGTAAGAAAGAGATCGACTCGACCAATTTCTGAACATTCCAGAAAGTGTACAATGTAATCATCATCATCAGAAAAAACTTTGGATCAAGAACTGTATTTTTATTATAAATTATTATACTGCAAAGAAATTTGCTTGAATTTGATTGGATAATTTGACGTTGATGTATATCCGTATTTACGGCTCGGCCGTAGAATTGAACGCACGTGCCTTAATTTCCCCCTCTAGCCTCCCACCTTTTGTTGTCGTCCGCCATTTTTTTTGAATTTCCGGAAAAATGCATAATTTGAAGCCGATTTTGTAAATTATAAAGCGGTATGCTTAGGGATTACTAAAATTGTTACAGAAAATATTTGTGTTATGTTTTTAACGTTTAAAACGATCAGATTATTGTCAAATTTTGTAAATAAATATCAAATCGATAATCCATTCAATTTCTATAGAAGTGACGTCATGCAGGTAAATTAATGACGTCAGACATGTAATTATTGAGGTTCTCAGAGGGGAATTAAGCCTGCGGCTCGGGTAATATGACACCCAGACCGGCAATATATCCTCACATTCCCTGTCAAGAAACCAAATAACTATATAATATATACTAGATAAAACGAAACTTTAAAAGCCACCGACCACGGCAAATAACAAAAAAAAATGCAGACACGGATCTCTTAATTTGATAAAATGGTTCGCTATAATAACAAAAGTTGAAATGAATGATTAAGATATAACGTTCCCTCTGTAGGGACATAGCTGCTAGGAACTGCTTGTTAACGACGAGAGGACCTGGCAGAATCGCAAAGATTGCCGACTTCGGCATGTCTAGAGATATCTATAGGTACATGTGCTTTATATTTTTACCTCGGTTTGTCAGGTACATGTAAATTACAAAAATATTAGAGCTTTAAAATAAATAAACATAACTAACAGCTTGTTAAGTGCCTGATTTTGTTATAAGCAGTTTTAGGTTTATTTGATTTCGGTCAAAGTCAATCCTTGTCACTCCTTTGTTTCGCTGCAAGTTGTAATTTGGCATTCTTCGCTCTACCCCGTGGTGCAAGCAATGTATTGCCATCTGACTTTATTTTGTTGGGTCAAGGGACAAAAGTATATATAAAGAAACATAAGTTTCCTAGCTTGTTTCGTTGAGACACACGTGCAACTGGTGATATTATTCAATGATAATATAACTATATTGTCGTATTTTGTTGAACGGATCACTTTCCTGATTAGAAGTTTGCAAGTTAAAATTCGTTTAAGTACTTGGTCCATTAAAACAATAAAGATGTAAGCCGCTTTACTTAAAAGGTTTACAATGTCTTCTAATTATATCGTCTAATTATACTCAGTTTATAACTTGTATTCTAGTTCCGATTACTACAGAAAAGATGGTAAGGCCATGTTGCCTATAAAATGGATGCCTCCCGAAGCTTTCTTAGACGGTGTCTTCACCAGTAAAACAGACACATGGTTAGTTATTTTTACGTTCCTACTTTTTATTGTTCAAATTATAATTTCTTTTAATTTAAATGTCCAAGCTTAATAAAAACGAACCGTCTTTCTTGTTGGTTGATATGCAAAGGTGTACTTGAAATTATCGGCATCTAGGTAAAGTTCTTCCAATTTCTTGTTCAATGTTTCGGAATCCCATGTTGTTAAGTATATTGGAGTATAATAAATAACCAAGTTATTTACTAAACATTTAATTTCTTAATTCAGGTCATACGGTGTGTTGCTATGGGAGATCTTTACCCTCGGCTATATGCCATATCCTGGACAAACAAATAGTGACGTCATGCACTTTGTTGCTTCCGGTGGCCGCCTTGGTCCTCCTGAAAAATGCCCAGCAAGACTGTAAGTTAGAAAACTTAAAAGAAGTTTAAACATTGTATATGTGATTATAATTAGTTGTCAATGTTGCTTACTTTGTGACTATTTCGTGATTTATTTAAAGTGTTTTGATAAATATTCAAAAGTACTCTCATTCTTAGCACTAATCATTTTTATGAACAATTGAAGGTAAAACAACAAACAACCCAACAATGAAACCAACAACAAAATATTGTTTAATAACGTATTGTCAATTTCAATTAAAATCTTAATAAATATTAATTTTAAAATATCAGACTGAGTTTTATATCATCATGTCATTTTAATCGATTAAACTTTATTTCAGGAGCAAAATTATGATCATGTGTTGGAATTCGGTAGCCGATATACGACCATCCTTCTCTGAAATTGCTGACCTTCTCGATATGTGTCTACAGGTACTTTAAGTGTGCGTTAAGCGAACTTCAAAAGATTGCTCAAATATAGGCTGATTAACTTTTTAAAGTAATGGTAGAACGCTTTACTAACGTTTGGTTTCTAAATTAGGTTTACAGTCCCTTGCCACATAAAGTCTAATCTGTCTTTAAAGACCACTCAGAAAAGTGGTGTTTAGTGGTATTTGTTGATATGTAATGTTTGTTCTTTGAATCAGTCAGCAGGACAGATACAACGTGGTCTTTATCTCACCTACTATTTGTTTACAGGTGACTTTAGCACAGGATGGACTGTACGAGTATATTTAATATGATGGTACCTCGATATTCAAAACAAATATGTTTAATATGTCTTACTATAATGTATGATTTCTTTAGATTAAACAAAGCAAACGTTTATTATATCTAAAAGCTTAAGTTTTGTAAACATATATAGAGTTATGTTTTTAATATTTATATTTTTATCAGCTTAACGATCTTCACCAAACAAACTGAATATGTTTATTTTTTATAAAAATTTAAACTCAAACGCATTACCGTTTTTATATCCAGGACGAAGAAGTATTAAATACAGATGTATCTCTGTGCCATTATAACATCACTGAATGCTTCAAAGATGCGTCGACACTGGCGAAAGCTACCAGCGTATCAGAAGACAAAACTGACGATACTTTATCTGAAAGTGAGACGGAAGGTGCATCTGGTACTGCGGCAGAATTTCGCGGAAATCGTGAATCTCAAAGTCGGGAGCCCTTGTTACTCTCTTCACCTGATAGCTGATCATAGGGATCATTTAACCCTTTCCTCCATAAAAACACCTTTATTGCGAGGGCGAACAGTGAATTTCCAGATCAGCCGGCGCATCCTTGCCGTCTGAGCAGGATCTCCACTGTTCGCTTTATAATTCATTTGTTTATTTCTGACCAAAATGCGACCAGTGCAGATCCTGATCAGATGGCACGGATGTGCCAGCTGATCTGGATCTACACTGGTCGAACATGCGTATAACGCATATATAAGGAGGAAAGAGTTAAATGATCATTTGGTTGGTGACTGTCGAAGATAGGATAATTGGGAGAATTGTGAATTAAACATTTTACCGCTCGGATTGTATTCTTGTTGCTTTAGTCTTTATGGTTATGATAATGTTTAAAGTGGTTTTAAATCATGGCGTTCATATAATATATATTGATATATACTGATGTTGACCGTACTTTCACCCATGTGAGTGAAATGTGATATTATAGAAACACTTTGCATATTATTAATTAAAGTTAAAGTTGCATAAAAGTGAATACGGCATAATCATTTTTTGGTAGAACGTGCGACGAAAGTTTAATAACGGTGTTACATGTACATGATTTAGGAGTTGACTTTCTGTCACTATTATCAAACATAACTTTTGCACATTGCAACAAGTGCATAATAACGAATCGATTGAGCCGAAATCGAAAACAGTTTATAATATTTTAGAAATCGCGTCGTATCAATCGTTCGTTTAGGAACGGTACATTAATGAAAGTAAAGCGACAGTAATAAATTCGTATAATTCGGAAGAATGAATTGTCATATAGAAATGCTCATAGTATAAATTGTATTCAATCTAATTATTATAGTGCGTCTAATGTTCATATTAAATCATTTCCATTATAGACAAAATGCTGCTTACTTGTATATTTTGTTTGTTTATAAATGTGTTTTATAAAATATATTGTAAATAGTATCTAAACATTCACGGGTATCTATTACACATATGGGACCAATGTACTAAAGAGATATGAAATAAATATACTGTTAAACGTTTGCTATGCACAAAATAACAACACATCATGATCATGATCAGCTTCCAATTGTGTTTGATCATTTCCACGTGATCAAGTTGTAAGTTTCTACAACTTTTTCAGATTTTTTTTATTTCAACAAAGTTTCAAGAAATAGCGTCTTTAACAAAAATTTGTTAAAGCTTGTACTATGAAACTGCATACACTATGTCACTATTTCACTTGATCATCGGAGTTTAACAAATCTTTGTTAAACTATTCCCTTCACTTAACAGAGATGTTTAAAGAAAATCGGCCGAATTGTTAACAATAATTTGTTAAACATCTCTGTTCGCTATTACTGAATCTACCGCCAGTCATAGGAGTTTAACAAATCTTTGTTAAAGCTTATACTATTCTCTTCACATGACAGAGTTGTGGAAAGAAAATCGGCCGAACTGTTAACAATAATTTGTTAACATCTCTGTTCGCTGTTACTGAATCTACCGTCAGTCTGATTTCAGAGCATAACAAATATTTGTTAACGATTATATGAGAATCGTCAGTTGGCAAAAATATTCAATGGGGATCGGCTGGTTATCAATGTTTTAAAAAATATTTGGTTAGATGTTTAATTTTTAAAATATAATCATTCTGATTTCAAAAACAACCGAATCTTTTATATAAAAAATAAGAATATATCGGTGTTTTTAGTTTTTAAAGATGGGGAGTGAACATCAAAGTGATGCGTATTTCCCGTCAACATATTTGTCAAAAAAGCTCAAATACTGAGTGAATCAATCTTGAATAAACAACTAATAAAGCATTTATAGAAAACATTATTAATTTGACCGGTTTTAATCCTTTGCAAATATACTGTGATTAATGTTTTTTGCTGATGATAATACAATTTCAAGAAAGATATAATATAAATTATATTTTTCGCTTATCAAACTCCGGATCATATTAGTAATTCAGTAATTGTATCATACATCCATATTAATCAAATCAAGTCCCCATGAACAAAATCAAAATAGCTAGTAAAACTGTATACCAATTTTTATTAACAACATTTTATTCAGTACTTTTCAAATAATAATAATAAGTAATTTAATATCATCTTTTCAAAGCATGCATTTAATTTATATACTTTAACATTATTTATTTTATTATTTCTCAATATTTTACTTTATAAATCTGGTGTACAGTTACTCAAGATTGGGTATTTTACTATGAACACACAGTTACTTAAATGTCTTTAAATGTCATAAACACATACATTTTGTAAACCGTTTATGTTTCGCTTTTTCGAACAACTCAACCAACAACTCTCAGAAATCTTGTTTTAATATACTCATGTATTATGATTTATAGCGTTGGTAACTAGGCACTTTGACTTTTCCATTTTTAAACACTATGTAAAATCCGAAATCTAGAAATGATAGGTGTAGATTCCTGGAAAATAATAGAGACAATTTCACAGCATGAACGTTGATACCAATTTGCTCTTTCACATCTGCTTGTATTGATTCAACTATTCCGTGATTCCAGCTTCAGTAGTGATGACTAATGTACCTAAAATTAAATATAAAAATACATGAAAGTTAGCAAAAGATGAAATACAACAAGCCACAGAAAAAAAGTTTAGAAATGTAAGATGATCACTTTTATAATAATAACCTATAAAAATGAGCAAAATCAAGAGAATCTGACGGATTTATGTCTTGAAATGGTCTGTGTAAAATAATTTTTCGCTGGGTCTGTTTAACAAGGTGTTATTGTGCACCAATCTCACACATGTCCATACAGGCTTTCTTTGAACAAACAAGTACAAGATGTTCATCATTGAGATAACCCTATTAAACTATTGTTATGTATTCTTGTTGTAATGGTCTAAATAAATTGTGAATAAATTGGCGATGACTGTTCGGGTTCATATTTGTTGAATTAGCCGCTTAACAAATGTGTTTGTTTTAATCATGCAAAACTTGTATCGCTTTGCATGACTTCAGAGGTTGACGCTTTTGTTATTTTATTTATCCTACTGTAAGGAATTTCAGATGGTCGCTCCAGCCTATGCGAATTTTAGCTCGTCTTAATTTGACTCTTATTTCGCAAACAAAAATGACATTATTGGCAACAAAATAGAAAAAACCTTTTAAAGCACGTCACGGTTGACAGAAAAATGGTTAAACATGTGTAACTAAGTAACGATCGGCACCAAAACCAGGGATTTTTTTCAAGATTGAGATGTATATTTTTACAAGATTGATATCTACTGAATTCAGAAAAATCAGTTAAGACCGATATTTACGGTCTTTAAAATTGCGACATATAAAAAGAAAAGTACGTATGATCCATGCGTATTATCTGTTGAAACAAACTACATGTAGTAATGTTTCTATCTTTATATTTTAGGCTTTGTTCCATTAGTGTTTTTTTTGTAAAATGTAAATACTGTCAGAAAGTGGCATATCTTTTTCTAAGATGAGATTCCCAGAAACGGGAAAGCCCTCCTCAAGAAAAACACGTATTTAGAGTACATGCTTATACAATCTTATAGTAAAATAAACGCAGACTTATGAATCATTTAATAAAAGGTAGATATAGTGTTAGTATATAGTAACTTGCAATAAAATTATGGAGTAAAACGATTTCACAGTCAGATGATAGAGCAGCGCACACAATGTGTTACACAAAACATAAAATGATCAATGAGTTCTAAATAGATAAACAAATAACAGTCCATGCTTTCTTATCTGACCATCAGGAGACCGGTAATAGCTACTGAATGGAGTATTATTCATCAAGTTAAATCGTTTTAGTTTAGACAGATCGATATGTGTATAAGAATTGTAACTTAGAAAATAAATATAAAATGAGAAAAAATACAAAAAACAACGTTTTAACAAATTAAGCTTACTGTACTTTCTAAACGTTCTCATAATTTCAAACAACCAACATGTTTTCATTTAAGATATTGTACACTTTTTTAACCACAATTTATTAAGCAAGGGTGCAGAGGAGGAGCAGACAAAAACCTTTATTTTTTCATAGTGCATTTTAAGCTAAAAACCTAGCATTGTGTCACATGTGTATTCTAAGCGTCTTGGAAGTATAACGTTAACACTATTTCAACATTCTAATTGAAGAGTTTTACGGATAGGTGTACAATCTCGTATTGTGATGTTTGACGAATAACAGATTTATGTTTCCTTTATTTCTTGTCATGATGAGGAACCCATAGATCTTAAAGTGTTTATGTTCACATGATTTTTCCAAAATCACAAAGATTTGTTACTTTTCTACTGTTTTGTTCTTGCAGAAAATGATATAACTTAAATTGCCAATTAAAACACCAATTTTACAGGAATTGTTATTAATCACTAATGAAAAAAGAGCGTGTTTTAGGAGGGGGGTGATTTGCAATACTTTTTTTAATGATCTTAACTAATCTATTAATCCGTTGAAAATAAATTGCAAGTGTCATAGTGTTTGAGATATTTATGCCTGTCTGTATCACTTCTTCGGTTTTTTGATGTATATGTCAAATAGAAAGTCACAACAAAACAAATGTGATTTCTTGAAATAATTGTCTTTGACAGATGAGTAAATTTGGTGAATTCGTTTCTTTCAACTAGTACACCTCACTTTGTAATTTGATACACCATTAAGCTTCAGCTGGGCAATTATATGACTCCTGGGGTGAAGTGAAAGGCCGAGTTTGTCAGTTACACGCAGCTTTACAGCATTTAATTTTACATTTATCTGCCATGTTATCTCATTGTAATAATCTCTACTCAGCTCAAATTAGCAGCAGTTTCATGCGCTGTCCCATGAGATTATAAATGGCCATTTTGTAACCTAGGAGAACATTTTCTGGTTTTGATTTTAACCTAAGTTGAAGTATAGTAACTGTTGAGTTTAATCATAATGTCATGTTGTAACTGGTTAACCAGCAGATAAGAAAGCGGCAGAAGATTCGGGGATATTGAATCATTTTTGTAAAGATGTCTTCTTTTCTAACTAATACGATACTATTTTGCATAACATGAACTTTACTTTCTCTTAGAGATTATAAAGATAAGTCATTCGGACAAAAAGGAAATTACATGTACATGTCAGTAATCATAATCTACAATTAAGGTAGCTTGCAGAATTTCAACCTGGGTATTAGCTATAAATCAGTTTTCGGCTTCAAACCGATACAGGGAACTTAACTGCAAATTTTTATAAATGTTGTCGCATTGCATCAAGCAATCATAATTAGAATCCGAAGAAAATGACATGTTATATGTTGCAAAAAATTGAATGGCTAGTCTAGCGACAAGCAGGATTTTTCAAAAGAAATGTCACGGATGAAAATGATGTAACAGTTCGATAATTTGAATATATCCACTGAAGTTGTTTCGGTGAATGTCATTAGGTCGCCACAATTTTCACGATCTAATTGTGTTCCACTCTTCATCAATAATAGCACCAGATCATAAATCGAAAACACTGCAACTATATAAGTAACAAATGTCAGGCATATTTGGACATGTCAGCCTGTATGTGACAATTGTCCGCTTTTCAACAATTGCCTCCATATATACGCCTTTACGGCTAGGCTAACAGTGTAGATACAGAACAGCCGGCACAAGCGTGCTGTATAATCAGGATTTGCACTGTTCGCGTTTTGATTAATTAGCTTATTTTGACCGAAAAGCGAACAGTGCAGATATTAATCAGACGGCACGATTGTGCGGACTGTTTTGGATCCACACTGGCCGACGCTCGTTAAAAAACGCGTCTCGGAAAGGGTTAAACGTTATTAACGGCATTTTCAAATGGATGAGAATTGGAAATGTCAATGATCATTTTGAAAACGACACCAAGTGATATTTATGTAACGTTTAACTGTCAATGTAACAAGTCATAAGTAACACCCCAACTAACGGACACTGTCAGACAGGTATTTTAAAAGCTGGATAAACTATGTTGCTCATTAATATTTGTACATGTGAGAGTGTAAAAAATGTGTGGTTTTGTCATTTCAAGCAAAATCGATTGGGGCGAGAGAAGGAACTTGCACGATCTTGAATATGCAACATCCTCTCTTCGAATATCGGAATTTAGCACATGTCATGTAAAACATGTACAAATGATGTAGAATATTGTAACAATTGTTTGAGGAACGCGTTCTATCTAAAGAATACTTTAATGTCTACCAATGTGTTGGACAATTTCTCGCTTTTATAGAACAAACATATCAGAGACCTTTACCTCGCGCTGTTTAATAATGATTTATGATTTATTATAAAGACCCTGACACGTCATTGCCACAATATACTTTTAAAGAATTTTAAGCACATTATTTACTTTTTAAAATAAATGCATACTATAAACAAACCAATTGTTTACAGCGATACATATTAAACGATAACAAAAGAACATCGTTATGAGTTATAAATATAAATGTAAGCGGAATACTTACCTATCAGTGTTGATACGAAATGTTGACCTGTTCTGTATATGCTTCAACTTATTTTCGTGTTCTTCATTCTCATATCTAAAACGTAAATATATATATCAACACAAAATAATAGCATATATAAGCAAATTACTTAACGAATATGAAAATGACGGAAATAAAGGAACATATTCTCCACACATATGCATTGGCCAGCGGACCCATTAAAAACAATCTCGACTTATGTTTTTAACAAAAGTTTATAAACCTAGTTAGCCTGTGTTTAATCACCACAAATATATTATGTTGAGGCGCAGCACTGTTTTCAGTATAATACGTAATAAGAAACATTCATGTGACCAGAACAACAAAAGATATTTTAGAAAATTAAATTATGACGATTGATAACGCTGGCGGCTTTAAGACCGCGCTTTCAAAACAATCAAAAGTAAATTAGATTTTTGAAAAAGATAACAAACATAATACAAATCTAAATGCTATTGTTATAAAAATATAAAGCTTACCATTTAAGAGATACCATCCACGACTTTGCCTGTCATAAGACAAACAAGATCTTTATCATCTGAAAAATCATATCCGAACTTCGATAACTGAACATAATATTCACAAAGACTTAGTGTTCCAACTCCCAACTTAATAACACGACTCGCTTTCAAATTTTGTATAATTGTCTTGTTAAAAAGACAGTCATCTAATTAGCCCTTTGCGTTGAAAAAGACACTACAAGTCTTGAGAAGCCTCTGCTTAGATTCAAAATGTTATAACTTGTTCGTTCAATAACTTCTTAAGTGATTTACAATAATAACCCACTTCAGCTTAATCTCAGAAAGTTTAACACACATTTCCATCACGTGACTACTTTTCTCGCATTTACAACACAATCACAGAACATTAAGTTTGGTAGTAGGATAGCCTGGCAGACGGCTAGATGGTTCTATTTTAGTTACTTGTATTAATATTTTTAGATATATTTTGTTTTATTTTAGTTCTTAGTTTCTAATTCAGATTTCTGTTGCTGTTTTAGGAGCTAAGGGAATGTAAAAACAGAAAAACATTGCAGTGAAAGCGTAAATTTTGTTGATATATTTTTGGATGACGGAGGAAAATAAAACAGAATATAGGGACTGGGGCACGTCTAGAAGCAGGCTACTCTTAGGTCAAACAAAGTTCAGTTTGTGGCATTTTCAATATCTGTATCGAATCGGTTAATGTAAATAGAGAATAAATTGCCTGTATCTGATAAGCCATGAAATCTAGTTCTCTCTCTCTCTTAGGCACCTAATGGTTTAGAAATACGTTGGAAAACATGATGTAGATTTTCTATTGTGTTAAAAGTGAATGTTCGGAATGTAACGCCCATGTGATAATATTTTTTCTCAGTTCGTTCTAATCGTGATTTGAAAGTTATTAATATCAATATTAGTGACAATAAATTATTGTTTGTATCATATTCTACTTAGGATCATTTTATGATCATTAATCCTTACCCTTACTAGATTTGCCAATATTTCAACCTGTAACTCTCCATTAATTGTTCAAAGGTCAGATATGTAACAATTCCTTGGCTAAATAGCTGTTGGTGTATGTTGAGTTGTGAATTTAGGTTTGACTACAGTAATTCAACCCCCATAGACTCCTAGTAAAGCTTCAAATCTCCTATTCTAAATAAGCTATTGAGCCGACGCCTTAAGCTGTCGGTGTTATTATATTCATTGTTCAAAGGTTTGATTTGCAGCACTTAATTGGCTGAATAGCTGGTCGTGTATGTTGAGTTGTGAATTTAGGTTAGACTATAGCAATTCATTTCCCATAGACTCCCAGCAAAGCTTCATATCTTCTATTCTAAATAAGCTATTGAGTCAATGTCTTTAAATCTGCTTTTTGTGAACACTAATCTAGAGACATTTTACATGTAAATACACAGCAGAAATATAGCCTTACCAGTAATTTTTCACAATTTGTGCTGGAATACCACCACCCTCAGTCACGCGCCACTCAAGTTCAGTTTCACTTTGTCAAAACTATAACCCATGTTGCAGATAAAAGTTTTCACTAACTCAAAATATGAATTCAAACGTTTGTTTCAACTTCTTCTATACACGACCTTATAATACGAGTGAAAAACACGACAAAATATATAACATAATATAAAAGTGATATTAATAGCGGAATAAAACATATGATACTTAAAATGTGGTATATTCGTATGGCTTTAGTTTGTATTTGCAAACTATAATGAATTTATCACACAGAAAAGGCGAACAAAGGAAAACGAACCTGGAAACGAATACATCACTTTTGTCATAAGATTTGACAAACAACTTATTTTTTAACAATCATATTATATTGGACACCTTATTTATGACATAAATTTATGGCGGATATAATGATCTTCATAATCACCATCATCTTAATTATCATCATCAACACCATCATCATTATCGTCATCATCATCATCATCATTAACACAACCATCTAAAAATAACGACCTTGACGGTGCGGGTTCGCTCACAGCTAGAGGCACTATCATTTCATATCATTACATCAGCATGCGATTACCACTGCCACTATTATCATCATCATCATCATCATCATCATTACAATGTGCATCATGATTATCATCATCATCACATTATGATTTTACATTCTATCTTTCATAGGACAAAACACCAGATAAAATACAAGTTTAGTTTTATGTATTCGTGCAACAATTTAACATAATGTGATATATGAAATGATGATAATGATGATGATGATGATGATGATGATGATGATGATCATGCTAATTTTCCCTATGACAATGACAGTCGTCTTAAAAATTGAAATGAAGAATTGTTGTTGATATTGGTGATGATGAGCACATTTCAATTTCCGTGTTATTGATGATGATAATGATGATGATGATGATGATCTGAGTGCTGGTTCTCCCTATAATGATAATGATGATGATGGACAGGTGTCTGTTGTCACACGGTTATGATGATGTTTCTGATTTCGCTATAATTTTCAATTCCATTCATTTTATATCACAACGTATATGTCATTTACTTTTAGGCAAGCATGCGTGCGTAAAATAGTTGAATCAGTTTACCTAATTTAACTCACGGACGAGTTTATAAGACGTTTTTAGAGCGAGGCAATGTATACAACGAAAATTATGGGGTTTTTTTTGGGAATCAAATATGGGTGTTTCTGGACAAATACAACATATTTCAATATCACAGTAGCGTTGTTTGTGCCGTGTGGCGGCTGTAAAAAGTCTCCCCGTACATTCAATCGGTGCTGTTGTCAATTACGTCCTTTGAAGGTCGTTGAGCACGATATTTATGTACTTGGTCAAAGTATTTCTAAAATTGCTTTTGTTTTCATATTTCGGCCAGTTTTTAGATGGGTGGTTTCAATATCCCAACCAATATAGATTTAAAATTTTGCCGTTGGCGTTGTCTGTGATATGCAGGATTTATATTCTCAGATCCCCTGTCAAAATTCTTTTTTGTTTAATGCCGCCCATTGTTTTCTCGTTTAGGGCAAACCCTTTCTTTTATCTGGGGACCATACGCCGCTAAACATGGAATGGTTTTAATCTGAAAATACCGCATTGAAGGTTTTATGTTCGTCATATGCATACTGGTCATCGTTTGGGATGGATCAAAACTGTACTGTTTATTTATGTAAATATCGAGTTGCGCTCAACCCGGGGCTAAGCGGTAATATGCATTTCCATTACTGCCCATGAACAGGCTCAATCGAACCGAGCATGCTATATTTTCTTATTTGCCATGTTCGGTGGATTTCAAAGTTCCCTTTTCATCTATTACAAAATTTACTGAAGTCCAGGGGGTGACAACTCTCCAGAACCCAATCCATTTCAGCCCCCCCCCCCCCCCCTCCACCACCCGGGCCACCTTTCTTCGTACGCATGGATAATGTTTCGGCTGAATATTTAACTTCTGTAACTTTTGCGGTTTTTCCGAAATGTATCAGTAACCATACTTCAAATTTGAGTGAAATTTCACATTAATTAACTTGGGAAGCTACATGTACCACATACACATATTTAATATTATTTTAAGATGAACCAATATTTTGTGTCAGTATTGATAAAATTAGGCAGAAAAGTCGCCATGAAAATTGGAGTCATTTTTACCTGCCCAGTACATGTACGTTAATATCGGCCAAAGTCCTGCATTACTTTACATAAGTTGTATCTCACATAATTAAATGTCCTTTACGACAACTATATCAATTATATACTTGGAAAACTTATGCGTGTTTTCAAAGCTATAGACCAACTGTATTTTTTTCATTGTTCATTTTATTGTCCGACCTATGTCATAGAATTCTTAATTGAATATGAATGCAACCTCGATTCATCAGTAAATATTCATAATCTAGACCGATTGGCGGCTTTCAAGCTGTACATTGCAAAACTATTTCTATGAATAAGGATTGTGAAATGAACACTATCCGTTCCAAGAATTGAGGATTAAAATAGACACTGGATCCGACATTTTAAACGTAAAAGAGAATTGCTTTATAGTATGCTCCGGAAGGCGAAAACAAGGAGATACGAAGACGAATACGAGAAAACACGAATTAAAAACAAATACGAAAACGCAAAGATACGATGGCGAAAATGTGAGATTATTTCCCA
This sequence comes from Corbicula japonica, assembly GCA_038501625.1. Lineage (NCBI taxonomy): Eukaryota > Metazoa > Mollusca > Bivalvia > Venerida > Cyrenidae > Corbicula > Corbicula japonica. Next base: position 3,094,348 of record JAZAYU010000076.1, read on the forward strand.
TTATCATCATCGTGTTTTCGCGTTTCTGTCATCTTAATTTCGTGATTTTGTGATATCGCGATCTGGATTCTTTTCCGTTATAGTCGAAAATGGTGATGGCCCTAAGTGAATTTCGTAGTTACTCCCAGACTATGTTTGCTTTTGTGATGGAACCCTGATTTAAGTACTCAGTTTTTGTATTTTTAATAGTTACTTCGGCGTTGGAGGTTGAACAAAAGTAAATCTAATTCCCATATACCTCAATGTTTAATTCCCAATATTCAATGTACAGTAAACAAAATTCTATCATCTTTATTTCTAAACATTTAAGATCAATATTTCATCTATTTAAAACATACAGGAAAACTGGGAATAATTTACATTTAAGAAAATTACTGATTTCTAACTGAACAGACACTATTTTAAACGCGGTATCGCAAAAACGGTTCCCTATATATCTATACAGACTGCGCAGCTGCGTTTTATACTCGAAAAACGCAGCCTGCATAACGCAGCCTGCGTTAAAAGCTGCGTTTTATATTGGCCCCCAAAATATGTCAAAAAATGTACTGTATCTGTTAGAGTTCAATATTGGTGATCTACAGAAAGTAGAAACGGTGAAGCTAGACCGCAGGCGGAGATAGCTTTCTTCCTTTTCTGTAGATCATGGAACTTGAATTTTAACTTATTTTGGTGTTCGCAATCATTTGATCTTCTAGCTCCTTCCCGCGTTGTAGTGACGTGGTATTGTGGCGCAAAAGTTTAACAGCCACGTTGCTCGCTTTATTCTTGATCATTTGATTGCGTGTACATGAGATTTTGTTATTTTTCGAAAAAAAAGGTCCTGGAGTTTATACTCCATTTTTAGCAATAAAGAGCATTGAGTATTTAAAAGAACGTTTTCGGCACGTGTTTGTATAAAAACCCCATACGGGAAAATAACATTTTGATTACACCCAGGTATGTTCATATATAACATGTTCACGTGATAAAGCTTAATAATTTAGCAAGATTTGTTAATTGATTTAAAATAATACATAACTTCCGGTGATATATCGCAGGATTTATTCTGGGGCGGAGTTCGGATAAGTAAGGATATATCTACAAAATTTATATGAACGACGGCGCGCGATAAATCCCACAGTTTATCGCTAGAAGAGCGAGCTCTATGTATCGTTTCTATTCTAACACGACATTACTGAGTGAACAATCGATATATATTTTACCAAATGTTAACGCGTTGTTATAAACGCAAATGGGTTGTTAGTTCGGCTTTTAGTGTTATTCCCTAAACCTATTTTAAAGATTGATGATAATTCAGATATTGAATAGAAGACCTGATTACATTTTCATCAAACCGCGTATCGTTTGCTGTCCGGTCGTCGTTCGAACTGTATATTTCAATTTAACTTTTCGGTTACATAAGGGAAAATATTTCGTCATAAATACGGGTTTTATCATGTGTGCATACAGTGCAGATCCAAATCTACCGGCAAATCCGTACCGCTTTATCTGCAATGTTCGCATCTTGGCAAAAATTAATAAAAATAAACTAAAAGAAAGCAGTGTAGAATCAAGATAAGTGGGCACATTCGCCTGATCACGGATGTACCGGATGATCTGGATTAACACTGTTCGTCTATGAGATAGCAACCATACATGTATCGATAGTGTAGGGTGTTAACTGCTAGTACAGTGATATCAGTAAAAAAAGAAATAAAATCCTCGATCAACATGTGAAATAGTGAAAAATGCGTAGTTCCTATTTAGAAAACATCGTATGAAAGACGTAATCTTCAAATGCTTCAAAAACCACACCCTCAGTTGTCAGTTAAAGTGACCTTGCAGATGCGCCTATGGTCTTTTGATATACACACCAAATCATGTGGACCGGCTGAATACGTTGTTCAAAATTAAATGACTGTCTCCACCAGAATTCTGCACGTTTTAAAGCAACAGCAATGTTGACAAAGCCGCGATTGTGATTGGCCCACTAATAGGTGCGAACACCATGCAGATGAAAGTATCAATAACGTTGTCAAACGGGAATTACGTTAAACTTTATAGAACAGTTTGAAAATGTGCATCAACACCAATGTTTTGTAGAGCAAAACTTAGCACTCAACTCACTCTTGGCAGTGGAATTGAATCTAGAAGGCTATTCGAAGTTTATGCGTTACGAAAAAACAACAACAACAACTCACCATTTGCAGTGAATTCGACCTTATAACGTAATCTCTATCTAAGGCGAAAACCCAACTTGTTGCTAGTTGTGATTTCTTAAATGTATTTGTGTAGGGCGAATATATATTAATCTCACTGCTGACAGTGGATATAAATAAAGAAGTATGTTTTATTGTTGTGCAGTGGATCCGAATCTAGAGGGGGTATTTATTGGTTTACAGCGTATACCCAAATTCACTGTTGGAATGGGATTCCAATCTAAAATGGTATTAAATAATTATCAAACTCACAATTCACATATCACTGTCACCAATACAACACTACTGTTTTACGATAAATAGTACGTTTTGCACAATCGTGACAGATTAAGGTTTAACAAATTGTGATTAAGTGGCTGTCTATTTTTAATTTTTATAATAATTGGCATTTGAAAAACTTGTTTGCTTATTGAATACTTAACAATAGTAAAAATTAAATGCAACGGTTGTGGAAGATATTTTCACATGAAAGTCACTATGTTTTGGTAAAATTGATCACTGTAACGAGTTAAAATCGAAACTATTTACAAAAGCAAACATCAAATGGCCAGAAAAAGTTATTACATGTAATTGGCGGTCTAGAGATCAATAATTAACAATAGTTTTCACATGAGATTACTATACTTCAATTGTACTAATTTCAAGTTATTTGGGAGTACATGGGTTGATTGATTATACTTAAAAATCCTGCAAGTATAGCAAAACACAATTGAAAAGCATAGACATTATCATTTGTTTGATTGTTTACTCTAACAAAGTATACATGTTTGACCCGGTAATGATATAGCTCAACAAAAATGTTTAACATCGAGCATCCGCAAAATGCCTTGCTTATCAGCCACAGAAATCAGCGATAACAGTTTAATAGCCATAAATCTTGATAGACTGCTGAGCTGACCAGCATACTGAGAAACATTTAATTCCACCTAATTACTTGATTGCAGACTACATAATAGATTCATGAATGTGTGCGTAATATATTTCTTGCAGATTGTTTAGTGAAACAAATCAAAGAAATAAATATTGAACGGCAGAATTTACAAATTAAAGTATATTTTTACATTGTTAATTTTACATGAAATGCAGCGAAATATTTTTTTCTCTAATTCAAATGTCAAAAATCTAACCAATGCTATGTTTGTGAAGTTTGCAACCTATATGCCTGGAAGCCTGGGAGCGTGAAGTTATCAGTCTAGCAGCATGAAGTTTGTGTTTCTATATAAGAACTTGACGACGATATGCAATAAAACTAGGGTATTCCTAGACTTGTAGCTTAATCTTAATGCTTTCGATGTTTAATATAATTTATATAGCAGTTTCCCGCTCTCTGCGTACAAGGATATCACTGAATCACTGTGCCGACCGCAATAAGTGCCACTGAACAATGTTCCTCGTGTTAAATTGCTTAAAGTTCAAAAGGTCATATTTGCAGAGAAAATATACAATGACCATTGCTTCTATAGACAGGGTTCGGTCCCTATGTTCTGTGACAAGTTCGTCTATCATCTTAAAATAATACCAAGAAAACTAACTCTGACAGTCAGTTGATTATTCTGTGTTTACCTTCCATTATCTCTCAGAAAATAGATTGATCGACAGAAATTAGAAAATGAAATAAGAAAGTAAAAAAAATAATTATCTTAAATTTAATTTTAAATTGTATTTATAAAGAACCATCAAGACGGATGCCAGGCTATCTTGCTTCCTGAAAATATCATTTGCGGCGACTACAAACCGAAGGTTGTGTGTCTGGTAAACAAACATTTTACCTATTTCCTCCATAAATACGCATTTTACGCATATGCGACCATTGTAGATCCAAATCAGCCGGCACATCCGCGCCATCTGACTTAGATCTGCACTGGTCTCTTTTTGATTTGAAATAACCTAATAAATTAAAAAGCGAACAGTGCAGATCCTGATCAGACGGCATGGATGTGCTGGCTGATCTGGATCTACACTCTTCGCCTATCCCATGAAGGCAATTGTATGGAGGAAAGGGTTACATTTGTAAAGAAAAGTGTTAATAAATTAATTTATTTTAATGTTATACGTTATTCATAAAAAATACGGACTAATATTCTCATAATAAAGACTTAATAAAAAGTCATTATTATTAAATTGGTTTGCATAGATAAGACTATTAATGCTGTTTTTTTTTTTGTTGTTTAAATCTTCCTATGAAACATTTAATAATATTTCAGGAAGAACAAATACCTGCAGCGCTTATTGATACTGATAAGCTGAGTTATGCACTAGTTTACTGTTAAACTCAAGCATATCGGTTTAAGCTTCATTTATTATTTTAAAAATTTCTTATGTTGTTTTATGACTATATTACCACTAAAGTTCATGATAGAAATGCATACAACTAACAGCGAATTGGCTATCAAGTTGATTGAAAAACGAGCCTTTTAATTTTTTAAATGGGTAAAAGTTGCATTAACTAAAATAAAGTGAACCGATGAATATTATTTAGTGATTTAATAATAACTATGATTAAATGTATTGAACAAATGGTTCTGTAAAATCCTATACCATTATGCATCGGATAGGCATTAACCTTATTACTGTAAAGATCACGTGTGAATAGAAATGACCTGGCGGGAATGTATAGGTCAATCATGCTCTTATATTGATTGGAGATTTCATGGTAAATGAACTCCAGATGTCTGGGGGTAAAGATAACAAATTAAGATTCAATGTTATAGTGAAAGGATGAGTAAACATGCCAATAAGACTATTAAATGTTTCTTTTTATGAAAATGAATTGAACACTCGATTGTACATGTAATTATGAAGATTTTATACATTGTGCAAATATGTTTAGTCTTATTGGGTGAAGAAAAGAACAGACCAGTAACTCAAATAGTAATGTATCATGCGTGAAATCAATAAACAGTGGAGTAAAGAGGAACCGATTACCAAGTGCTGTTAAGACAATGAAAACGTATCTCAATATTTTCTCAGATGAAATGGAAACGCCAACAAATGAAAGGAAAAATTGTTCTTGGAAGGAAAACAATTTGAATGTAAGTAACTTTCTAATTACTCTAATAATAATATAATAATCACAAAAATATGAGACCATTCTAAGTTTGATTTTATTGTGTGGATCAGTCATCCTGGAAAAGAAAGTAAATTCTTGTCTTACGGACATACAGTAACTTAGATAAAAGATGACATCGTGGCTAAGGTTGTCGACTGTCATTTGCTGAACATCGCCGGTGTTGGTATACTGATAAGCCCTTCACTACATTGAATTGTTAAATAACTGGCTAAACTGTTAAAGATTAGCTGCACTGCTTACCTTATTTCAGGACAGGAATGTTTTGAATTTTGTTCATCTTTTCTTGTTGTTAAAGTTTTACGGTGAATGTGTAGTTTATTTATGTGTTTCCAGATAATTATTTTAAATAATAATAACACATTTATACACAATCTTTTAAAATGTTTTAAATACACAATTAATTCTAAAGTTTTTAGGATTTGTACAAAAAAATAATTGTTACAGCAATAAACAAAAACAATCATTCCAGCAACATTCTTTTGTGGTTTATATCCCCAGAAAAAAACTAACTGCAAATTGCAGCATTCATGTGCAATATGCTACAAATGTTAGTGTTAAAATATTTTGTATTGTACAGGCCAGACTTTAGTGGCTTATTCCCTTGTTCTGTTGATTTTTCTTTGATATAATCAATGCAAGAAAAAATATCGTGCTGGCACTTTCGTGGCTGTGGTTAAAAGATAACACAAATTATATGTTGGTCCCTTGCTGTGATGTTTGAGCCTAATGGTCAATAAAACAATTTCAATGATCAACTGAGCGTAAAATGCTTTTCGACTGTTAAAGGAACCCCTTATTGGTGGTTAATTATTTGTAACTGCAAAGTAAACAGAAACTAATGTCACATAAAAATACCCTATTCCGCCAAATAAGTTTAATATTTTTTCTCGTTTCTCTGTCTGTCTGTCTGTCTGTCTGTCTGTCTGTCTGTCTGTCTGTCTGTCTGTCTGTCTGTCTGAATCAAGAGTAAACTGTATACATTGTTCAACATTTAACGTTATCTATGTTTCTCCTCTTAAAACATGTGAGCAGTTAGTAATTCCTTCTTTTGAAGATATTTATACGTAACTATAAAATACTTTATACATTTTTACAAACTCGAATGAAACATGACTAATTAACAATCTGATATCCGACTATTTTAGAATAGTGTCTGTCGCTACTGTTTGTATTTTTGAAAAGAATAGTTGATTATACATAAATAGAAGGACTTTTATTTTATAATTACAGGTTCATCAGAAAAGAACACATGAGGTTTGAGTTGTACAATACAACAACGGAAAGATATATGCCGGACTGCTGAAAGGGGCATCTTTTGTTTACTGTCTTTTGCCACTTGGCACAATATAGGGCAAATGTTTTTCACAAATGTGAAAAACGTAAATCATTTATTATAAATGAAAACGATGAGCAAACTATTAACACGAATTATTTAATACACCAGGTGACGGCCGTGGTGATAAACAACCAAATAAACTCTTCGACTTTAAACAATTCTGAAGAACATGTGAATAAAATACAACACACTCTCAAGAAAATGCAAATACTGTCACCCTGCGTTTCTCTTTCCTGTGGGCTTTTGATCTGTATATATTCGTATGGGCATCATGACAAGTAAAAACTGTATACATTTTGTGTCCATATGGGGATGATAGTGTAAATTAAACATGTTTGAAACAATACTTTTCTGTTACGTTCACATTAGAATAACTGCTGAAAATTGTTCTTAGTATGTTAGTGTTTTACTTTCTGAAACTGTTTATATTATAATTATCATCTTGTTTGTAAATTTGAATCTTGATTATCTTTGTAGCGCATTTTATGTTGTTTTTTTTGGTGAAAACTATGTAAGTAACATAATTATTTGAAAAGTACGGAATAAAATGTTGTTAATTAAAATTAATATACAAATTAACAAGCTAATTTTATTTTGTTCTTGGGGACTTGATTTGATTAAGATACGTGTATGATACAATTATTCAATTACTGATATGATCCGGAGTTTGATAAGCGAAAAATATAATTTATATTATATTTTTCTTGAATATGTATGATCACCAGCACAACACATTAATTACAGTATATTTGCAAAGGATTAAAACCGGTAAAATTAATAATGGTTTCTATAAATGCTCTATTAGTTCTTTTCATGATTTACTCACTCAGTATTTAAAAAACACCATGATATACTTATTTTTTATATAAAAGATTCGTTTTTTAAACAGACTGATTATATTTAAAAAATTAAACATCTTAACAAATATTGTTAAAACATTGATATCCAGCCGATGCCAATTTAATATTTTTTGCCAACTAACGATTCTCATCTAATCGTTAACAAATATGTGTTATGTTCCGAAATCTGACTGACGGTAGATTCAGTAGTTGTTAACAAATTATTGTTAACAATTCGGTCTATTTTCTTTCTGCATCTTTGACAAGGAGAAAATTGGTAAGCTTTAACAAAGATTTGTTAAACTCCTATATCTGACGGTAGATTCAGTAACCGCGAACAGAGATGTTAACAAATTATTGTTAACAGTCCGGCCGATTTTCTTTCCACAGCTCTGTCAATTGCAGAGAGTAGGATAAGCTTTAACAAAGATTTGTTAAACTCCTACGACTGGCGGTAGATTCAGTAACAGTGGAGATGTTAACAAATTATTGTTAACAGTTCGGCCGATTTTCTTTCCACATCTTTGTCAAGTTACGGGAATAGTTTAACAAAGATTTGTTAAATTCCGATGTTCAAGAGAAATAGTGACATAGTATATGCAGTTATATAGTACAAGCTTTAACAAATAATTGTTAAAGACGCTATTTCTTGAAACTGTTGAAATAAAAAAAAATCTGAAAAAGTTGTAGAAACTTACAACTTGATCACGTGGAAATGATCAAACACAATTGGAAGCTGGTCATGATCGTGAAGTCTTCATTTATGATAATTTTATTTAAATTGAAACGTGTTTAGTGATGTATCAAGATGGTCCCCAGTATACAAATCTAAATCACTAATCTGGTGTAAAAAGAAGAAATAAAACTAATAACTGACATTAAAAAAGATATGTACACAAATTAAATTTGTGCTTAGCAAAATTTAAGTAGCATATACGTATATTGTCAGCAGCTGTATTTTTATTGTCCGTATGTTATGAATGTAATCGGATCATTGCTTAGAATAAAATTGCTGTTACTTGCTTCATGTCTTAATGCAAAACTATCATTCGCTTTTTAAGTTTATCGCTAAACTCTAATGCGAGAAACAGAGTTAAAATTATTATACTCTTTCATATCAACATGTAAGAACTATTTGTTGCCCTATAATTTAGAAAAACGAGAAGATCATCTCAAAGATTTTATTTAAGTTACATTTAAAAACTTAATATATTGTTAGTTGTACATTGTATTTTACAGTAACTGTTGTAGCTCTGTTATAAAAATGCATAGAAGTTTTATAAAACAGTTGACTGTATCGTTTGAAAATATCATCATGTTAAAATTAAACAATTTCTGTGAGTGCATTGCATCTTTATAGATAACGATCAAGTGAACTGTTTAATAGTTTTTATGTGGTCAGTACCGTTATCCGTACAATAATCTTTCGCCGATGTCATGCAGTGATGATAACCTATATCAGGACTATTCGACAACCATTTTGGGGTTGTCCCGGTTAGCTCAATTGGTTGCGTCATCGGAATTGCAGGGCTAGACGCTGTCGCCGTGACGGTGCGGGTTCGCTCCCAGCTAGAGGCAATATCATTTAAGATGCAGTACTAAGGTGAATAAAGGGAAATGATACAAAAGAACAGAAGCCTTTAACTAGTAATTGCCGTTTAATACATATCTTCTGTTAGTGCTTGCCTTAAGACTAATGCAACGTTATATTATGCCCTTAGTTTTGACGAACACCAATCACTTTATGCATTCTAAGCATTTGTGGGCGAAAATTCGGGATAAATAAGTTTTATATAACATTATTTTGACTGCCGACAAAAAGGTTAAGAAGGTTGAAATAGAAGTAAATGTATCGAATCTGAAGATTTAATCTAAACTTTTGATTATTTTAAGTGTAAATTGAATAGTGTAGAATTGCTTATTGCCGTTATTAAGATTCGCTCTTATACTGAACAACATCTAAAGTTTGAGAAAAGATAAAAAGTATTATAACTTCTTAATTGTTTTCACAGAAATATATTCGCCCGATAAATGTCAAGCTCTCCGTGAATTTCTTGAAGACAAGCGCCATTTTCTACATTAGTTCGGCTTCCGACTTGATTGAAGCCAAGCGACTGTTTTCATTTTCTTCCCTTTACTGATAAAATCTTTCAGGGATTCGGTAACTCAAAATGTCCAGATTTGCCCTACAGCAGACCAAATTCCCATATTTGCAGACTTCAACGACCTTCCACGACGTTTGTGGTGTCATTTAATTACAATTGCTGCAAACTCAGAAGCAAAACAATACGGACATATATTAAAAGACATTATATAAAAGACATAAATTGAAAAGGCATAAAACAGAAATTGCATATTTTAGTTCATTAAATGTGAAATATGTATATCAGAAATTGCTATAACCAGAAAACAATGCCTCCGCTTGCAGCCAAAATGTAGAGATGAAGATAGCATGGGTTTATCCAATGATCAATTTAAAATGTGATACCACGTACAATTAACGAAAAAGAGAACCTAAGGGGGGATGTTACCGCCTCAAAGGTCTAGATTGTGCCATATGAATGTACTTTCTTATTTACTCTGTCAGTGAGTAAAAAAACTGAATACCAAAACAATTCTGCAGGAGTCCAATACAAATGCTTGTCAAGTTAAAAAAAGCCTAAAGAACAATTTAAAGTATATTGAAGTCTAATTGAGAAATCTTAACGTGATTACAAGTTCGTATTTTTTTAAAGATTTGGTTTTCCATATTATGACAGACCCTGGTACTTTTTCATTATCATGTGATGAAACACATAATGTTTTCTATTTCAGATTTGTTGATTATTATATATTTGAACTGTTATAATATTTATAGCACAATAATTATTGTGTGTTGTTGCAATATGCTATGTAACATATGCTTGATCTCCAAGTATAAGTTGTTGGAATAAAATGTGCGATTACAAAAACAATGTTTTATGTTATATTTGATTATTCCTAATTTGATAACTCAAGAACGAAAGAACAGAAATTGCAATAAACAATTAACAATCAAAATGCAAGTTAATGATAATCATTTATCTGAGAATTAAGAAAGAGAGAAACTTTAATGTTTTAAAAATTAGAGGCCGTCTCATGCCAATTGACTATACAAATAAGTTGGGTACCTGTTTGTGTATAGGGAAAAAATAACATTTAAATTTAAAAACTGGATGGGCATGTCAATAAATCAAGTGGAAAAAACTTCCATGGAGAGTCACAATAATGAGACCGCTAATCATCTCAGAGACTCAAGACGGCTATATTAGCTATCCTAAACATTTGTATAATAACTATACTTGACATATCTTTCAATTGAGCACTCTTGTACATTATAATGGGATTTATTGCTTAACTTACATGCCATATATGTTTGTATGAATAAAATAATTGTAATATTTCAATTATGCTTGGAAGTGACATACACATATGGCCATCCTAGTTTACAGTGACCTAGAAACGCTTATTAACACCTAATCTAACAAAATGCAATCTGAATTAAAAGTGAGCAATAAATCAAACGGCAAAGGCAACTTAATCGTTGAATAAAGAAAGACTGAAACCTCAATGTTTAAAAAAAATCAGATCGGAGGTCCTCTTATTCCCATAGAATCAAATAAAAAAGTTAGGTAGCTAGTTGTTTTTCAATTAGGGTGAAGATTGTAATATTGTTATATTTAATTTAATGCGTTATCAAATCTAGATTTGACACTGATTGAAAAAAAGTATTTTAAGAAATGATTTGAAACTGCAAATATCATATTTTGGATAGACTCATTGAAACTTGTAAAATATTATTCGTAATAGGCCGGTGGCCAGGAACATGTTTGCTCCCCCCTTAGGGAATTTTGTAGACATGATTTTTCTGAAAGCCTGTTATGTCCCGGATATTTTGCAGCTTGTTTGCGTTCTGGCGAGTGGGGCATAAGGGTGTTACGGAGGTTTTAATATGTTACCCCTAAAATTTGTAGAAAAAATATATATGAATTTTGAACCTTTAATTCTGCTCTATTCCAGCTATGACTTCTAAAAACTTATATTTTTGTATAAGGATGATGTATTCTCTTTTGATTGATGTAGTTTTCATTTCAAAATTTTTACTCTAACCTAACATATTAAGTATGTCACACACATAACCCCAAAAAGATGAAATTTAAGTCAGAAACTTACCTGTAGGATTTTTGTTTGTAAGCAAATTTAAGCAATAATACATGTTTTTGAAAGCTGCGTGATCAGGCAATATGAAGCAGTGTGTTTTTTGTGAAAATCACACTGGCAAAAGTAAAATTTTTACATAATCTAATATGTTATCCTATTGCTAATTCAGTCATAATATTCATGTTTTGAGATGAACAAGTAAAAAATATAGTGTTTAATTGAATAATTGTGCTTGATAACTGTAAGTGTTCTTGAAACTTGCATGACTTCAAATTTGTCACATACATAAAATATGTTACTCATTAAAATAAGGATTATTTCCTTGTTTTTATTTGTTTTAAAGGTGTTAGCTGATATCTTTTTGAAGAAATTAATCATCTGTGCTCTGTGCAATGTCCTGATGTTTGTTAGCCCTGTGTAGATTTCTAATTACATTGACAGTCGTTTTTTTAACTAATATTACTGATTGAATGAAGTATTTTCTCTAAAATTGATATTTATGTACAAAGAACTGAACACATTTACAAAACATTTTCGTTTCTTTCGGTAACATATTTCAATATAGCATTACGGGCTTATGTCCCAATATATGTCACTGTATTACATTTGTCCTGAATTCTCATTATCTTACTATATTTTACTTATAAGCACAAATTACTTGCTACTGCACGTAAGAAATGTTTCATACATCTTATTTTACTAGGTTTTTATGTTTAGTAACATAACTTAATCACTATTTTAGACCAATACCTTAGGTTACAGATGTTTTATTGCATTAGTCATGTAGATAAGAGCTTCCTGGTGTAGAAAAAATAGGATGATTTAAGAACTTTTATAATTGTCAAATATTTCATTCTTACACAAACTTTTTTCAAAGGTAACATATTCAAACAGGAGTTACGGAAAAACGCCCCACTCGCCAGAGTGCAAACAAATTGCAAAATGCGTAGAATGGTATAGGCTTTCAGAAAAACATACCCTTCAAAATTCCCTCAGGGGGGGGGAGGGGGGTCTATTGGCAGCTCAAGGTCTATAATTTGTTACAACTATACCCATGTGTTAAAAGTGTACGTCTTATGAAAATATGTTTTCACTAAAAAATTTACCATGTTACAATCTCATGAAAGCCAAACAAGCTCTGAAATGTAGACAATTTTAGTTGAAGACATCACAGACAAAATGTGCATCTGTCTTGTACAGCACCATATATATTCCAGCCAATCACGTAAAGATCCAGTTTTTACTGCAAAAACGTGAAACGTGCATATCGGGAATTGCTACCGCCAGATAATACAGCTCCTCCACGCAACCAAACTGTAGAGAGGAAAAGAAGGCATTTGTTAAAAATTGAACAATTAAATAAGACACCACAAACAATTAACGAAAAAGAGAAACTTGGAACGGTCAGTGACAAAAACAATTCGCTACTAGAGTATATAACCAGGTTCTAGGGTGCACCAACCTCACACTTTTCCCTATGGGTTCTAATAAGAACACACCAGTACAAGTTGCCTTGGAGAAATACTCAAACCTACCCGTATATTCGGCAATGCTGCATCCAAAAGCACACACACGTATAAATCATAAGAAGCTAAAAGCATTGGCGAGCAAACAAATCTTACTCAATGACCTTAATGAGACCAGATCTATTGCAAGTTATATGTTCTAGACACATTCATATAATTTACCTTAATATGAATTGCTTAGCTTTCCATTCTTAGCACACGATTGATGTTTATCATGCAGGAAATGTTTATTCATGCAAATAACCGGCAGACAAATTACATTATACTCTGTGTTATCTGATGACCAGTCACTAAATTAAATTTATTATCACATAAATTCGTAAAAATAGCAAGAGACCTAAAAGAATATGGTTGCATTTAAAATGGCTCAATCTATGTGCGGTTGTACTGCATTTTTGTCGGTTTTTTTTTTTTTGTTATTTTAATGTTTTGTATGTAGTTAAATAAATGAAAAGAGAACTAAAAGCCATGAAAAATGAAGGTATGAAAATATTGCAGTTTAATTGAGCTTGTTCGTCCTGAGCACGAGTCCTGGAAAAGCTATGTTCACTTACTTTCAAATTAATGTAGCTTATAGAATTGTTTGTACAAATTTAAAATAAGGAAAATGAACCAAAAGGTAACGGAAAACAAGGCAATACGACAAATATTAAAATATTGCTGACTTGCAAGAGTTAGTTCACGGGAATTAATTGCAGTGATTTTGTTTAAAGAAACAGTTAACAAAATTGTAGTTGATGAGGAGCCGATATTAACACATAAACAGCTGAAACTATTGTTAACTCCGCGCTGAAATGTAATCAGCAGTTTCGTCGAAGCATTACTGACTGAATAGAAATTGTGATTGAGCTGAGGAACTAATCAATTAGAAATCCAGACTCTATAGGTTATACAATCTTGGTGTTCATACGTTAAGTATAAGGAAATAGTGCTTTTTTCCTATAGAAAACGAGATAATGATTCAATGTAAAGAGGTATTACGGGGACTTGGATCTTAAAAAAACAAGTATGAATTATTGAAGGCTGGATTTGAATGAGCACGTTTTAGAAGTAATTGACATGTTCATTCCTGCTTAAATGGCCCAGAATCGGTTTAGGCGAAACGTTGGCTGAAATGGAGACAAGTGATTTAGAAGCTTGATTTTGAGATTGGGGTCTCTATTATAACTTTTATAATTGTGGGTCATTGATATAATGATGATCATAGAATATTCAAGTGGTATTAAAAAATATCAAGTATCATTGTTTTATGGATATCATATACAATAATGAGTCTATCCGTTAAGGTAAAGGGATGAACTTAATAAAACTTAACTAAACGAATCGCAATTTAGTAAGACAGTGCATCTTAGAACCTGATTTAAACTCACACTGGCATATTGTTTTGCCAATGACCGTTCCAATTTGTTACTTGCTTGGGTTTTTATTGTCTTTCTTTGTTATTGGTGTCTTTATTAAACAAGCATTATATAAAACCGTGTTTTTTTTTTGTTCCATTCTGTAAGACTGTGTGTGGATTTTTAATGCGATATACCGTACACGATTACTTGACATTTTAAAATGGATAGAAAGCGAAAAGATGAAAATATCTCGATTTTCTTGGAACCAGAGATACATAAATGGTTATTTTTATTTAAGAAAATTAATGCAATACCACATGGAACACACCTATCATCGGTAAAGTATGTCATATGCGGAGTGCCAACACTTGTAACTCTGTTTACACATGGATACAATATACAAAATAACGTTAGACACTCTTCGACAATTATCACAGTATGTAAGCGTACAGTTAACCGAAACGGAAGTTGCTGATCTGTACGCCGATTATCACATAGTTGCTTACAGAAAAACACGCGATATTTGTAAAATATATTCAAATTAAACGTGCTTTTTACAGAAATTATTTTGATAATGAGAACATCGTTGATTAATAGTCTTACTGTGATCTTGAAGTCTTGAACTAACGGCTAGTTAACTTGCAATCTGTAATCTTTTCACACTTGATCAGTACAAAATGGGGAAAAAGAGTGGAGAAAATCTGCATTTGTGACCTCATATTTTATAATGTATATATTGGAGAGGTATATATTTGACTTCCCGTGAAAGAAAAATCATTTCCAACGCTAACAAAATGCGTTGAACGGTGCTTGAACGAATAAGCATCAAGAAAATGGTCTTTCTGTGCAGCAACTGAAAGTGACAAGACTGTACGCAAAGTTGCAGTACTTCAATGTCGGACTGTACGAACAGTTGCGATCATAAGTGCATCATATACTGATCAACTGAAAAGCATCAATGAAGCAAGAACTTAAAGGATTCAATCAAAGGAATCAACCAAATCTAATGTATTATTTATCAAAAAGAAAACCTTATATGAAAACATTTTAGAACTGACAAGCAAGTTTTGAGCTATAAACTGATAGGTTTTTTACTCTGATTTACTGTTGAACCATATGAACGAATTGGTACACTTTGCAAATAAGACACCGATAATTGCTTGAAATCCTAAATCCCCTGATTGTGACATTAAATAAAACCTAGTATAAACCTGCTGAAATCCCTGCCGGTGTTGGCAAAAATATACATTATGCACAAATATTATCCAATAGCATAAAGACTTTAACAATCTGGTCGTTGACAGGAAAATTCCATTATGTGGTTTCAGATTTTGGAAATCCTCTACTTCGTGACTGAGTTAAGTAAGTCTACAATTACGTCTGAAACTGCTAAGAATTTTATGTTTAAGGTCGTTAAAATGTCGAGTTGGATTTCATTTTGGCCGACTTTCATTGGTAGATTTCAGGGATTATGTTAATCTGATTTGAGCATTCTATGAAATCTTTAGAAACTATGATTGAAGTACTAACGCGTATTTGTCCAGCTATATTATGACTTCTACTGTTCGCACTTCAGAGAAGAAATGAAAACATTACAGCGGGCCTTTACATATCTTTCTCGGTCTTACCACTAATATAGCTCGGTTGGACTATAGTCGTTTTTCCACGCCTCCTTTCATGAAGAGCTAATTCGAGATTTAAAAACAAATCTGAATTTGAATCAGAAGCCAAGATCAGTTATTTGTTTATACAATTGTATTATTAAAAGAATGAGCAAATTTGTTGAAAAAATTTGCATTTTTCAGGTTCTTGTGCAAGAATTATTAAGGTTAACTGAAGCTAAAATGATAACCTGTCGATACAATCAGAAAGCATTAACTGGAACAATACATTGTTCATGATCTGTTTGACAACTATGCGTACAGATGTTAGGCATCTGTTAACAACTAACAATCGCGTACAGTTGCAACTATGCGTACAGTCTTATCATTTACAGTGACATAAAGAAAGTATCATTTTCTTGTTGTTAAGTCGTTCAAACTCAGGTCAACGAAGTACACAAGTTGAAATAAATGAATTTTCTCCCATACCAACATAAAATATGGTCCAAATTATATTTGCACAAAGAAATATGAACCCAAAATGTCCCGTTTTGTTCAATGTTTTGCTTCTATTTTCACTGATCGAGTTGGGAACGATGATGGATTATAACAATACTAACCCTACCTTTAAGTCTATATGATCACAGCAGGACTAACAATTAACGTTGTACGTACCACAGGAATATTTTTGTCCAAATGCACATTAAATTTTGTTTATTTACCAATAAATAAAGCGATGTCGCAGTTTTTTTCTCTAAGCAACTATGTGATCATCGGCGTACAGATCAGCAACTTCCGTTTCGCTTAACTGTACGCTTAGACACTGTGATTATCATGGGTAATAATCACGTGCATTTGCGATGTTGAAGGCGACAACAGATTGATTCAGAAGGAAATCAAATAAGTAAAATACTGATTGCGTTGCTGTTTTCAGGAGATGTTTTTAATCAGTTTGGCAATTAAGAAAAATACAACCTGCTTTGTTGACGGAATTTTTCAACTCACTAACCGACCCGCATATGCTGCAATAAAGACATAACATTAGAAGTAGGTTATTGCAAACAAGATTGGAAGATACACAATAACATGTCCGAGATCAGAACAAAAATATAAATTGATCATAATAGATTTAATGTAAGTTGCGCTTGAATCAAATTGATCACGATAGATTTAATGTAAACTCCGCTTAAAACATATTATTGTTTGTAATTAATAATATATGAAAGCAGCTCATGCTTACATAAGAAAAAAAAGATACCAGCTACAATTTATTTAAACCCACTAATTCTTCGTTTGTTTCTTAAAATTTCTCGCTCCCAGCTAGAGGCACTATCATTTGAAATTCACAGTAGCGCTATTTGTGCTTGTGGCGGCCGTAAAAAGTCTCCCCGTACATATAGTCAGTAATGTTTATCAGTAAATTAACTCGTTACCGATGTCATGCAGTGATTGTTACGTATATCGGGGCTATCCGATCAACCTTTTTTGGGGTTGTCCCGGTTAGCTCAATCGGTTGCGTCGCAGGAACTGCAGGGCTAGGCGCTGTCACCGTGACGGTGCGTGTTCTCTCCCAGCTAGAGGCACTATCATTTCCAATATATGTTATCACAACGATTTTGTCTTAAGCATTAATTTTCATAAAATGAATAATTTTTGATTGTCATTAAAAGCAGCTAGCCGAGCAAATGATACAATCGTTATTTTCGTATGCCTTAGTGAGATATTAATGTGAAACATTGACTTGCTAGTTAATTAAGTTACGAACAACGGAAAATGCGTCCACAGTTATCTGCTGATTTGACGCAAATAACGGAAAATAACAAAGTCGTTAAGGAAATCCATAAGCAAGACTTGACTCCGGAGTATAAAGTACAATGATCTGTAATATTGTAACTAGTCTCTTTGCTTTTTTGTTATCAACACAACAATGATGTCAGGAATTCGTACAAGATCATTATTTGTACATTAAGTGTAACATAATTGCGTAAAAATTTGAAAATAAGGAGAAAAAACAAAATGAGATGAGAAAACAATAACAGATTATAACAATACAAAACAATAATTGAAATATGATAGGGCTAACTCTACAATTAAGCATTATCATCGTTTATGATAAGCTCGACAAACATGTGAGGTGCATTGAAAAACAATCGTGCTTGTAAATGGTGTTTTCTGTATAAGCAAGCAAATTTAAAGATGAAAAAAGGAACATTGATAATCACAACCAAACACTAAAAAAAATAAATAATTGAATGTTCGGTGTGATTGGGCCAGTTCATGGGCTGTAATAAAAATAAATATCACTGTCCACGCCACCAAGCTCCGGTCGAGCGTAACTCGATTTTCAGATATCGTAATCAAGCATGACCAGTCGCCATTTCAGCCAATCAGATGCTTGAGATTTGAGACTGGTTTCCGCCTTCAATGGACGAATATGGTACATGTATCAATATTGATTGAATTTATGGGGAGACTTTTTAAAACCTTTACCAAATGTATCATTCCGTTCTTGATTTACCTTCATAATTTGAAAATAAAATTCAAGACTAATATCAAATATAAGTGCAATTGTTGCTAATGTTTCTATTCGTGTTATAAGTCAAGTACATTTAAACATTCCAACCGTACACAATGTGACCTATAAAAAGATATATAACCGAATTCTTTCAGTTTATTTATTTCATATCTTTACAGTGTCATTTTATCGATGCACACAGTATATTGCTTTAAGATGTGCGTTAAATTTAATTCAAAACAGAATATTCAGCCAATCATTTGTTAAGTTAAAAAGCTAGTGTATTTTTGTTGTGAAAAAAGTATTTATTTCGGACTCTTTTAGTTGAACACCTATAATCCATGATTGGCAGTTATTCTTCTAGCAAAATCGGGACTGGCTCGAAAAAATTGTGTAAAGACGGGAAAATCGCAAATGGATTTCCTGTATTAACGTCATTACTTATGGTCTACCAGATCTGAAGACAATATTTTCCTAATTAAACTAGGGATTGCAACTAGTAGTCAAACTTGGTACTCGAGCACTTGGATAATCTTCATATCGAGTACTAATTTATCTGACGCAGCATAAGTTTCCGTCCGATTTTTTTTTATCTCCTGGTTTCCGTCCGATATGGCTTTTCATCTCCTGGTTTCTCTGTATAAATGTACTAAAAACCTTAATATATTAAAATGACAATTAGAAATAAACATGTGTTTGTTTAATTGAATTTTGTTACCTTTATTCTATTCTCGGTTCATCGAGTACTCGCTGACATCCTTAAATTAAATAGTCACGTATGAAAAAGTAAAATATACTCGTACATATCAGGAATGGCCACATTAAGCAGACACAGCCTCCCCACTTAGCCTAAAAGAAGAAGAACAGCGCGTGGTTGTACAATGATCAATTTCAAAAAGACGTCACAAACAACGTAAATGTGGTTACCACCTTGAAACGGTCAGTGTCATATGGGGTGTTGTCCAGGCTCTAGGGTGCACGAACCTCGCATTTCCTCTAACAGGTTCTCATATGAACAAACAAGTGCAAGTTTTCATGGTGAAATTACTCCAAATAACCCATCAGATCAACAATGTTGTTTTCAAAAGCAAATAAACATAAAAAATCAAAGAAACTAACATTATTATGAAGTAAGAGGACAGGTGTTTAACGACCTTACCGAGACCAAAGCCCCCTTGAGTCAAGACAGCAAAAACACGACGACAGGTGATACACGTATGAGAATGATAACAATATGATGACAGTCATTAAGAAAGCACTGACAATCAGTTTGAGAAAACAAAAAGCGTTGCCTTTGTGACCCAAAGCATCCCACATGGAATTAATTCCCTTTAAAAGTGTTTACGAGTATGTTTACCCACATGTACAAATAAAATGCCAAAACTATTCCAAAGCGGCATTGATCTATTTTAAATGAAGAAAAAAAAAAACTTAATTCCGTTTAACTGAAACGCGACAGCCTTTAATTGTAAATAAATAGTTTGAATAATTAGTTACTGCATCTTTGCAAAACCAGCCTTGTGAAAACATATAAAATGAGAAAACAACAACTAGATACTAAAGTGTTGAACTGCGATCATGGCAAAAAAGTGAAATATGCATATCAGGAATGGCCACATCCAGCAGACACAGCCTCCCCACACAGCCAAAAGGTAGAGAGGAAAATAGAGCATGGTTTTACAATAATCAGTTTCAATATGGACGCCACAAACAATTAACGAAAGTGAGAACCCGAGGGGTTACCGCCTTGGAACGGTCAGTGGCAAAATAATTTGCCACTGGAGGCCCAAACCAGGTTCTAGGGTGCACCAACCTCACACTTGCCCCAACAGGTTCTCGTATCACAAAACAAGTACAAGTTTTCTTGGTGAAATAACTCCAACCCACCCATCGGCTCAATGCAAGTGATATTTCTAATCAATTATTTAGCATGACCAGGCGTATCCAATGCTGTAAGCCCAACATTTTCTTCTTCACTAATTGTTTGTGGTGTCTTACTTTTAAGACTAGAGAAATAATTATTTCACTCTCTCTCTCTCTCTACGTCATTGTAATCTTCAATTGTGCGGAGAAGCTTGTTTCCCTTGTCTGACTTTATCTGGTCAGTTGGCGAAGAGAGATATCGCATTTTCACATTTATAAATCAAATCGCCATTATCCACTTATTGCGTTAGTCATTTTAAACTGCAGCTGTTTTTGTTATTCTTGTTTTTGTAATTATAAATATTGGAATCACCGATATTGCCAATTGGTGCGCGTGCTTAGTATTCAATCTCTACAATAAGAATAAGATGAAAAAAAAATGAATTTCGAAAACGCCAGATAAGAAGTGACACTGTATCTATCACACCATAAGAAGATATACCGTATACTGCGTATAGTGATAAAATTATCCGAAAACTGAAAGCATATACCGTTTCAAATCAAAATGATACAAATTTGTCGGTTACGTTTTGGAAAGATCAGTTGCTAATCAATTCGCAAATGGGGTTTTACTAAGATTCTAGAGGGCATCAATCGCCCCGAAAGGTTCTCGTATTGAAAAAATATTGCAAATTTCTTGTTGAATTAGGAGAAACCCACCCCGTCAACACAAGAATGTTGCATGCAAAGGCACACACACGAAGTCGTATATTATAAGAAGCTCTTGGCATCGTCAAGCAAAACCAGTTGTGATCTTAATATTACCTTACCCAAAGCGCCTAGTGTCCAATCAGCAAGACCGCGATGACGGGAATAAAAAAGAGCTTCTAGGTTCCTTTACAAAACTCCATTAGAAACAATCATAAATTCCTACACACCTGCCACATTCATGCAAACCAAGAGATAAGGAAAGCGATCGGTTCTCGATGGGTTAGTCACCAATCATGCAGAATATCATGATGTCAGTCTTTGAATTAATAGATGTATTGTTTAAAACAACAAGGAGATATTAATATTTGATTCACCCTTTTCTTTAATTAATAAATAAAAACTCCAAAAAACGCTAGTAAAGAAAACCTTGTTGCAGTAGTTACTTTCAACTGCTGCAGTGTTTTAATTAAGTCTGGGCATCGTCTACAGTACTTGAAAATAGAATTCCTTAATATGTGGTACATATACCATCCAACTAAACGACGCACTACATTATTTTAATGCCAACATGATCATTACGTATCATACTGAAAACAATATGTAATGTCTATTAAAAGACATTTCAGTTATGAAGAGAGAAATAAAAATTTTGATTTTTTTTTCACATTATCCAATGTCATACAATATTTCATATTTCACTCATTTGCTACACAAAACGCAACAACATATTATTGTTAGTACCTCAATGCTAATGTTGATCTTTAAATAGTGTTTTGTGTTGTTTATTTTTGTGTTTGGTTGTTAATATAATTTTATGGAATTTAGATGCAGCTATTTTTCTTTATTACACCAAAGTATGTAAACTAATGATACATTTAAATGGACATAGTTTTAATAAACTGCATTTTGTTGTTAGTAAGTTTTTGATATTTGTTTTATCAGTGAGAGTACAGTCACGACTGTAGACTGTTCTCAATTGGCGTGAAGAGATTTTAACGTCGATTCCCCAATTTCAACCATGTGTATAAATGGTGTTAGTAAATTAGCGCATTGATATTTCTCAGTTTCTTACGATGAAGTTATGACAATGGATTTAGCGTAGATTATTTGTTCTTAACGCATTTTGACAATTCACTTTTTATCTGATTACGCTTGGCGTCCGATTGATGTTTTGATATGAAATGCTTATTTACCCAGATAACGGCCTGGCAAATTGCATTTGACACTGTCTATTCTCCTAAATTGTTACCAAACTAAATCGATTGGCACAGACAAGGAAATGGTAGAATTAACATTTATCTTGGAGGAAATCGAGTTCTATTGAAGTAGATCATAGTTTGCACCTGTACTGGTTTTCGTATAGCTGTTGAGTTGTCTGATACTATAATAAGTTAATATTTGTTTACACGTAGTTTTCAATATTATATTATAGTACGAAATAAGTGTTAATTTTATACTGAAATTATTTAACAAGTCATCTTAATAGATCTATGACGATAATCGAATGAGTCTAAGCAAAATTGCAACATTCTAAAGATAGACTTATATTGGGCGCGCCACGGGAAAAGGTACATTCGGTCATATTTGGTGACATTTTAGTTGTTATTATATTTAGAAAGAACTTGCATGGTTCTGTTCACTACATCTTAACAGCTTAATGGAAAAAAATCTGGTAACGACATGCATTTGCCCGGTATGATCAACTAGAAATGCAAACTTGATTCTTCTGAGACACAAATCTATTTCTGTCATTTTCTTTTCCCTGCCAATCAATTGTCTGGTAACTGATCAGGAGATTAGACAGTGTCAAATGTAATTTTCTGGCTGGTAAATTGAGCAAACAGGCATTTCAAAATAACCACTGATCGGACTGCATGACAGGAAAGCCAAATCAAATAAAAATTCCAAGGTTTTGACAAATAAGGTCTCAAAATCATTAATTCTTAATTTGAGAAACAAAATGCATTTAAAATAACCAATCAAAATTCCAATTGTTAAAACCATGTCTAGAAAGCAGTTCTAAGTTTTTAGTAAACATCTTTCTAAAATGCAATATAAAAGCAACTACAAGGGGTGATCCAATAGTTTTGTCACTGCATACATACGCATTTAATAGTTATATTACAAACACCAAAGTCGGTATAAATATAAATGAATGCATTACAGAATATCATGTAAAGTTTGATTTACATAAACGAAGTGGTTCATCAATAACAGATAATAACGTAATGCATATCGGCGACCAGCGCCGCACAAAAACGACGTCAATGACGTTACTTACAAATATCACAAAACCGTATTAAACGATAAATTATTATTTTGAATAAATATGCATGTTTTTAAATGCTCACATTGATTACATTAAATCTTAATCTTTATGGAATTGTATTTGCTTGTGTTAAATCCTTGTTTGAGTAGTGTTTTGATTTCATTAAAACGTGTAGTTGATTACTGCCTACCTTGAAAAATAAACAACAACAACAACATTAAACTTTTATTGCCACTCATCATATACATGACTTTGGCAACGAACAAAATAAAAACATATTACACTTATTTCTATTATGTGACGCATGCAATAATAAAAGTTTTAAATATATCACATGCAGTTCATTCGATATTGTTACCAGCGTTTCTGAAAAGAAAAACATCTCTCAAAAATTTACAAAGTTTCACTAATGTTCCTTTATTTTTGGTTTTCATAAGTGAGACAAATTTATCACGATTCGGCCAATTTTGACAAAATTTTGGTAAGAATTTACATCTAATTCTTTATATTTAGGACAGCACATTAAGAAATATACTCGTTTTCAACAAAATTTTGGTTACAGTTTAAACAGATTCTAATTGTTCTTTCTATGTCTGTATATCTACCAGTTTCAATGGACAAGTTATGTGACGAAAAACGAAAACATGTCAAAAACTTCCTCAATTTATCATTATCTACCGATACGTGACAATTCTCAAACTCAAAGGTGTTTTTAAACTTTGTAAAATATTCCAGTTTGGCGATTCTATTATAAATGTATGCCACTGCTGAATGAACTGGTCTCTGAGACGCTGTTGTAATATTGGAAACAGTTTAATATTTATATTTTGAGTTTGCCACAAATGGCTAAAGACTATTTCATCTAAGGTTCTTTTAACAAATTTAATCCATGGTATACAATGTATACTATCGACATTAATGCGTTCCTTTATACATAACAGATTTCGGGTCCGACATTATTTTGAGCCAGAATTTTAGAACCCGTTCTTTACATAAAACTGTAAGGGGTAACGGCCAAGTTCGCCTAATACACCCATATTTGGTGTCTGGCTTTTAACCCCTAGTATGTTTTTTACAGAATTTAATATGTATTTCATCTATCTTGGTGAGGTATTATATATTCCCCATACTTCCGAAAAATATAACAATATTGGCATTGCCATTCTATCAAACAGTAATAACTTAGTTTTAATATCGATCTTCACTCTTGAAAAAATAGAGTACAGACCATTTAGTGCTACAGAAGCTTGATCAGAATGTGCCTTCACTGCATCGTTTAGAAGACCATTAGGAGAAAATTTAACACCTAAATAGAAAAATGAATCAACTATTTCTAACCTTCCGTTATTAATGTAAAAATCATTATCGCCTAGATTTCTCTTTCTGCTAAATATACATATTTTAGTCTTTTTGATGTTGATTTTTAAACCCCATTTTAATGAGTACATATACAGACTATCAATTTGTGCTTGTAAACTCTCGGGCGTTGTAGTTAACAGAACCACGTCATCGGCAAATTAAAGCATATATATACACAGCTGGTTAAGGTCACTTTCTGATAAAGCGTTAAAATCAATGTTACATGTGACGTCATTTACGTATAGAAGAAAAAGTATCGGCGATAGAGGCCCACCCTGTTTCAAGCCCAACGTGAGGTCAAAAAATTCTGATAGTGACTTATAATTTTTCACACAGGCCGAGACGTGGCTATATATGGAATTTAATATCTTAAGCATTTTGTCACTTAAGCCTATTTCAATGAGTTTATGCCATAGCGCTTCTCTGTTCACGGTATCGAAGGTCTTTTCATAGTCAATAAAACAGGAATAAAGGGACAATTTGTTAGAAATCAACTTCTTTATAATGCTATGTAAAACAAAAACACAGTCTGAAGTACTCCTATTGTTCCTAAACCCGAATTGTAAATCATTAAACACTTGATTATCTTCGCACCATTTGTTTATCCTATTTCTAAGTAGGAGGCTTAAAAGTTTTGCCATGGTATTTATAAGGGTAATACCTCTATAATTTGAAGGATCAGATTTATCGCCCTTTTTGTAAATAGGGACGATGACTCCCTTCGTCCATCTGAGTGGATATACACTGTCTATGTACAATTTGTTAAATAGTGTAACTAAAAATGGTGTAATAATTTAAAAATGTTTAGCTTCAATGAAGAAGTCGGAAGCCAGATTATCGTACCCAGGTGCTTTATTGCGCACCAAAGTAGAAACTGTTTGGATAACTTCTTCTTCATTGAAGGCTTTATCTAAACATTCGATATATACTTCATTATTATTATGGATATGTATAAAATCTACAATGCCTGTTTGGTCTGCTGATATATTTGATCCGACATTTAGCAGATATTTGTAATACGCGGTAAACTCTGAGAGATTAATTGTATGGTTTGAATTGCTTTTTTTATTTCTATATTGGTTAACCTTATTCCAAAATGCCTTTGGCGAGCGTTTGCTTATTTCGGACAACGTTTTTTTTTCTCTTGGTAATTAAATTTTGTTTTAGCTCAATGTTTTGCTTTTACAAACAATCTTCTGCTTTCAAGAAATTTGAATTTATTAAGATCTGAATTCACCATTTTAAAATTTCTTTTATCCTGTAAAAATTGTTTCTTAGCTGCTTTACAATCCATTAGTAATTTGAATATCGTTCTCCTTACATAATGTTAATAGTCTATGACCATACGTATTAACTATTATGTCATAAGATTTCCTTGATGGGAGATTTGCATAGTCAATTTCCGGTAAATTTACAAAACGGGATAAGTTTAAATCTTCCACATAGTCACACAACTCTCCTGTACGACTGTTCATGTCTCCGCATAAAAAGATTTCCCCTAACTGTTGGTACCTCTGTATATCAACAGTTAACTGGTCGAAAAAATCATACTGAAATAAAGAGGAGTTTGTACTGTTATAGACCGGCGAGCCCTCCAGTGTAATATAACAAACGCCGAAAAATGTGTCACTGTCGTCTGAATGTAGTTTAAACCATAATACACCATTTGGATTAATATTCACAAGCTCTATTAATCCATTTAAGAATGATTTATACATGTAATATACCGTTATGCCTCCACTGTTGCGTTTGGCCTTTTAATTGGTTTTTGGTCTTGGACAGTTAATTCATTGACACTCGCGAATTCCATGTTTATAGAAGTCGTTAAGTTAACGATTAATAATACTTTAAAAGTTTACAATTGAAAACCTGCGCTAAATACTTTTATACTTACATAATGTTGCTTGAGCTGCGGTCCATAGTGAAATAAAAGAGTTTATTACCAAACAAGACTTAGTATGGTTATATAATTGTATTAATATCTTCATTTGTTTCGTGTGGCGGCTTTTAAAGTTCCCTTTATTTCGTATGTTTTAAATGTTTCAGGCTTTTACATGCAACATTGTCGGGTTGATCAGGCGACTGAAGTTATTTCACCAATACATCTTGTCCTTCTTTGATATTATGAGAACCCAATAGAGCGTGCAGGGTTGATGCACCTTAAGAACTTGGTTTAAACAAACACTGGCAAAATATATCATTGACAGTAAAAATCTGTTCAAATGCGATATCATCTCGGGTTGTCATTTTCGTTAATTGTTTTTTTCGGTGTTAGCTGTCTAAGCTCACTTTTGACCTAGGTTTTCGACCAATGAAATGTTGTAAATAATACTCGTATTCTCTTATTATGCAGAGGGAAAATGAAATAAACTATTTCGATTGGTAGCTATTTACACCAGAGAGGCATCTAGCAGGGTGGAGAGTTATCTAGTGGGATTTTTATTATTATGCGGCGGAAAAATCAAATAGATTAATTCGATTGGTTGTTAGTGGATGTTGTATTGGAGGAAAAAACATATTTACGATTTAAGTAACCAGTTAAGTCAATATTGATGGCTTAAATACAATATTATATGGAATATTCTTGGGTGTCAGGTAAACACTTGCATACAATACACAGTGTAAAACGAAAGAGAAGTGTAGATATTCCTAGTTCTTACTGGTTCCTTTCTAGTTCCTTTGATACTAATTGTTAATTTCAAGTACGAAATACAAGTGTATTGTAGTGTAGTGGCTAACACTCTCGCCTCTCAATCGGAGGCCCCGGGTTCAAAACTCAGGACGGACACTTTTTTTTAAAGTTAATATACGTAAAAGTTGGTAGATTTCGCTCTTGTAACAGACTGTTATTATTTATATTTATTAAATTTCAAGGACATTTATTCATCTTGAATTCTCACTCTACACGAGGTATTTTATTGAAACTGAATATTTTGTTTCAGTATTTTTAATCGACTTGTTATCACTGTATGAAATTGTTGCAACAGCTTCAACATTTTTTTTGAACGACACTTTCAATAAATTTATGAGTTGTCATGATTCGGTCGCTTAATCTCTAAGTCATACTAAGAAGGCAGGGAGGGTTCGTCTACAGCTATAACAAATAAAATAAAATAACTAAACTGTGTCTGCTTTGCCTCTCTGTATTTCATTCTTTCTTATATACATGTATATATAAATCTTTTCCATCAACGCCGTTTATCTTTTTTTAAAGATATTTCTTGTTTTAAGTGAACAGTTTATAAAACCGTTGCTCTGCCCTGTGTTTTGGCTGTGTGAGGAGGCTTTTTTCTGAAAAACAGATTATATTTTAATGCATAAATACCGATGTTAATATAATTATTATATTTTTTTCGAATGAATTAAGTTGCTTGAAACTTATATGTTTTATTCTTAATCTAGCAAATACGTTATATTCTTTGTATGGTATTCAACTGGCTTCAACCTTTTCAGCTAGATATTTAGGGGTAGACATCAGATCAGACTTGACCTGGGATACCCACATTAACAGAGTACATGTAAGTCAAAAAGCCAATTGTAGCTTAGGCTTCCTGTGCAGGAATATAAAAATTCAATCTGAACCCCTCAAAGCAACAGCCTACAAAATGCTAGTAAGACCTCAATTGGAGTATTGCTCCTTTGTCTGGTCCCCGTACACGGACACACTCACAAACCAGACCGAGTCAGTGCAACGCAGGGCAGCGCGGTGGGTCAAGAATGATTGCGGGCGACTTTCCAGTGTATCAGAGATGCTTGAGTCTCTACACTGGCCCAAATTAGACCGACGGCGCATAGACAGTCGTCTCGTTGCTGGAAACCTAATCCCAATGACTGGGAAGTCAAGACATTCTCACCTACTGAGAATCAACTTATCACTGCTACAACTGATTATTACAAATACTCATTTTTCCCTCGAGCCATATTCCATTGGAACAATTTACCACCAGACATTGTTTCATGTCAAACGATTGAGCAGTTCAACAAAGCTGTAAGCTGTGTTGGACATGTCTCCCCATAAGCTAACATAGAGCACTTTTGACATAACCAATCTATCTCTCTTTTTACAGCTCTTTTAAACCCTATCCATTCTTAATCTTTATTCTTTCCTAACAGTCTCCCACCTTACAACACCTTTACCGAGGGCAAGTGTAAGTTTGCTGCACCCTAGAGCTTGATATAAACCCCTGTTGCAAATTGTTTGGTCATTGCCCATTTTAAAGGCGGTAATCAACCCAGGTTATTATTTTCATGTTTATTTTTAAGTGTTTGTTGAAATTGATCATTTTCAAATACATTGAACATTTCTATCTTTCCCTTTCTACATTTTGGCTATGGGGGGAGGCTGTTTTTTTCTGAAGATGGTCATGCCTGATATGACATTTTACTTTTTTGTGAATGGTTCGATATATTAATAAACAAATGCATTACATGTAACTGACGTTGTCACGATACCATCAATCATTTCGAAACATCGCTTTTTAGAAGGAAAAAGTAAAAGCTTTTCGTCGTAGATAACAATTTCGCACCAAAGTTATCAATACAAATTGACATTTGAATAATGATTCAATAGTTTGATGCGTTTTCAGATTTTTTTTATGGATGCAATTGCTACCTTTACTGTAATAAGCTGAATAATCATTTTTGATTTATTTCCTTATTGTTCTATTACTCTCCCTAATAATCACAGTTGCTGATTGTTTTAAGTATTTTATTACATGTCAGGTATTTAATCATAAATACATGTACACGTTTGCTTTCAGTGCCAAATTACGATAACTATATGTCACAAAAATTGTTTTTTATTTGGAGTATGAAGGAATTAAATTTTTTTAAGTCGAAATATCAACTCAATTTTATTTACCTTTTGTTATTGGAGACGTTATTCTCTATGTATATAGTTATCGTTAAAATAATTCAGTTTTAACGGGTTTTATCAGACGGATTGCTCGGGCGGGCCTCATATAATTGATAAATCTTTGGAAGTAGTCAGGTTTATTTCAACTATTGTTTGTGTTGAACAGCATGCTTAGTTTGCAAGTGTGTTAAGGATCTTATGTATATGATCAAAGTTTAACTGTTACCTGATTAAAACCACTCTAAACGAACTCCTCAATGTAATGTCCTTGTTCTCTTTGCAATTCATGCGATGCACTTTTATGGAATCGGTCATATATTTAACTCTTCCTTGGAATAAATAGTAAACCCTTGTGTTTACATAAAATCACCTTTATTCACTGAAGTGATGTAATGTGATATTATCGAAGCTAAGGGGATCGTAATCACCCTTTGATTTAAATGCAATAATAATTGAATATGATGAAGAACAACTGATATTAATTTTTGAAAGCAAAATTATTTATTGTAGAAAAAATACAGCAGGTACTACATCGTTAAACGTGCTACGCCGAACACTCGATTTAGTTCAGTACCTGATATAATGCCTGAGAAAGTGTTCAACAGATTCTATACTGATTGATGTGTACGAGAAAACTTTCTACGGTCGCAATAATGCGCTTAGAATTGGACATAATTGTAAGTCTACGCTTTCAAATTGTTAAATTGGTTTTGACACTGCTGTGCATTCCTAGACTTATTCTGTCGTTTTGCTATCTCATAGAAAGCTATCCTTTATATATTTTCTTTGATATTCAGAAAACCATAATAATAGCTTGTTAAAACATTTTGTCTAGACAATATACATAATGATGATAGATAAATTGTGTAAAAAGTTCTTTAAATGACCATAATTTGTCCTAAATTATCTGTAAATTTGTTTTTAATTTGGACACATGTCAGAATATATATAATTTATCTTATCGTATCTGGAATTATGGATGCCCTTCATTATTGTTTATATGTAATAATAATGTCCACAATATTACGTGACATTCAACTATTCAATTATGAATAGGTTATAGTTTATTTTGAGGCTTGTATGAAAATTAAACGGTCAGGCCCAGCGCAGCTGGGCGACCGTGTAATTTTTCATACAAGACTCAAAATAAACTATAACGTATATAATGGTCGAAATTATTTTTGTAACTGACAAAACAGTCGCCGCTTAAATAACCTTATATGGGTATGCAAAAACAATAGTCAAAGTGAAAGTAGTTTTGTCATTCAATGGCCCGTAAACATACTGAGAGAATATTTTAGAAAGTGAATTATGAAATTTCTTTATCTGAAAACACCATGTGAACATTACTGATTCTCCAAAAAAATCTGTGTAGCAGTCTATCATTGCTTTGAGTAACAAGGTTTCAACCGTGGAAGTTCCATTTTACCCTTTATTCGTCAAGAAAAAATTTATAGCATGGTAAAATAGTTTATTTCCGGATCAACGGGCTCATCCGTGTAGTCTGATCACGACCGACACTTCTCCCTGTTAGATTCATTAGGTTATTTGTGACAGAAAAAGTGTAAAATACTGATCAGATGACATTGATTTAATAGGTGATCTTGATCTAAACTGGTCGCCTATGTGATAACAGTCACGCCCGCTTGAACACTGTAGAAGATCGTCGACGAACTATACATGTTTATCAATAAATGTTCGAACAATATTATGGAGGAAATCGACCTATAATAAACACATTTAAGACGCGCGACTATATGAGAATTAAGGTTCGAAATATTTGAAAAATACTGGATTGTCATTGGCTCAAAAATAATTTCAACCATTATGATCACTTACATTCAAACATGTAATTTCTTAAATGATTAAGTTAGGTTTTAAATGTATCATCAAACAGATAATTACAAAGAACAAGGAATACAAATGTATAATTCAGCAATAGTTTACGCGATAATTAGGTGAAATCTTAATACATGTAATATTAATGTCAAACAGTAATTAGGTGTGATCATGAAAATAAGAAAAAGTCTTGCAAGCAACAGACGTTAAACGTACATGTAGATGTAGTGTTACATGTTAAGGTTGTTATATAATGCAATTTATACAGTGGCGATGAAAAGTGAAACATGCACATCTGGAATAGCATTACTCAGGAAACATTGCTTCCACACACAGCTTAAATGCTTTTACAAGAGAAAAGTTAAATTTTAAATAACACACAGAAAAAATAAACTAAAGAGAGAACCACCGCCATCTGCTTTTGAGGGTTTAAACCAGGTTCTAGGGTGCACCAAAATACGTTTACGCTACAGGTTCTTACATAAACAAACACGTTTAAGTATACTGGACAAAAATAAAAAGTATCCACATTTTATGCTTATATTCTCATTAACATTTTTCATTTATCAGGAACACTTTGAGTGTTGTTTTGTTAGTTAGTATCAGTTGTTTTTAATTTCAATTGTTCATAAACGTAATCTTCCACACCAAGACTTAAGCAACGGCCAGTCGAATAACAATTAATAATGGATTACAAAACACTACATATTCAATAATAAAGGGAGGTAATTGGAAATAGTTATAATTTCTAATGTTGCTTATCGATGACAGGTTGTTTTAGTATTGAACGTTTTGTGATTTTATTGATCACAAGAGGTGGAGAGATTGACTTAATTTAAACAAAATATGAATACTTAAAATAATCACTGGGTTTTTCCTGGAACCCTTAACAAAGGGAAAGATTACTAAGTTGTGGCTGCAGATTTTCAAGAACATTTTATCTCATTGCAATAATAACAGAAATGCAAATTTGTTCACATACAGTTTTTTCAGTTTTAGTTTTGAAAAAAGTTACAAAAGGAAAGTGGATACTTTTTTATTTTTGTTGAGTATATATTTCTGTAAATGATAGATGAAAAAGGAAATTTAAGAGCAATTTAACGAAACAAATATGTAAAAACTGCAGGTTATGTTTGACTCAGCCTATTTATGGGCCGTAATGTATATTACTTTCTACGTCGCCTAGCACCGGGTGAAAGGCAGCATTATATTTACACAACTGTTCAACGGCCTCCAAAATGGGTACATGTAATTCACAACAGCATTCGTAACAATTAAATCTGTTTACAAATTATGAATTCGTCTATCTCTGAAGCAATGATTTTGCAAAATTTTGAAGCGAGCGTTATATTCATTGCAACTTTTCAAGTACAAGTTGTCTTGATGAAATAACGCCAACCACCCATCAGCTCAACAATGTTGCATGCAAACACACAATCTTACAAAACAAGACAGTGAAATATTCACACTCACAAATAAGACGCCACAAACAAGGCTGTTACCCCAACGGTTCTCTTTCTTTAATTGTTTGTGGCGTCTTATTTCTTTGTTTTCTTTCTATTTACTCCTCAGAATTTTGTTGCTATTTACCAAACAGAAAACGACCTCTAATAATCTGAAGCGATGCATAGTGAGTATACACCAAGTAACATGTTGTAAAGTCAAGATGCATCGCTTCAGTTTATTGAAGGTCGTTTTCTGTTTGATAAATAGCAGCAAAATCCTGAAGATAATTTTGCTTCCTGAATGCTTGTCACACATTAAAAGAATCATTGTTCATGCTTAACCTGTTTATCAATTATCAGTACTACTGCTGTCAATCTTCATTTTAACTATAATGTTTAAATCCGAATAGAAAAAAATGCAACTGCCTTTCAATGTATCCTTTGCTTATACAGCGACGTGTCATTCCCATAGATTTTATCACAGTTGTCGAGAAAATCTTGACTTCGAAAATTATCATCTCAATTTGTTCCATTAGCATGCCTATGACATAATGAATTTTGTTAAATTTATTTGTATGCAATAACATGCAACATTTTCTTATAGGTCGGTGGGTCAGAGTTGACCACCCAGTGTGGAAGATTGTCCTTGAGAGCGGACCCAGAACCCCTAGTGAACCCTAGTGACTTGATCTGATCATGGAAATATTTTTTTCCAAAAAACGGTTCTCTAAACAGCTACTTAAAGGAAATCGTATTTCTGTCGTGTTTTTAGTATTTTTTATTTGTAAATTGCTAAGCATAGACTACATATGCTTTAGAATTCTATTAAAACTACTGCATGTTTTAAAATAGTCGTTGAATGAATTTTTCGAAGAGCACAACTTATATTTCTTAATACAAATGCACATAATGTGTTTTAGGCACCTTACCAATCGTCGGTTTCGAAATCAAGTAGTGTAATTACGTTCCCTGACAGATCCTGAAAGAGATGACAAGACTTTTCCTGTAATTTTGTGTTAAGAGACACTGAATTCAATTTATTCGAAACCATAATAGCCGCAAGAAAAATTAACGGAGAGACATTCACATCATGGAGTCTGAAGGAAGAAGTACACTTCATTGTTAATGAAGACACTGAATTGACACATTTTAAAGAAGACGATTAACTGATGTCGAATGTCCGAGAGAAATTCTTGTAATTAATGATAAGAAATAAATGAAAAGACATCGGTAACGGGTCAGATAAATATCCTGAAGAGGTAAAGTCGAATACGGCTATTATCAGACAACGGTAATTTGGCAATGTTTACATTGGCGTGTTTACATTGACGTTACATGAAAACAATGAAACAATGTTTTAATCGTTGTTAAATACAAAGCGTACAGCTCTCAATACTTGTCCCATTAGCCGAGTGGTCTAAGACGCAGTCTTGTAAACACTTTAGAACGCAATGGTAGAAAAGCTGTTATAGGTTGTAGGTTCGAAACATGTTTTGTTTTGTTTACATTTTTAAAATATTTTTTACACAATAATTATTTCCGCGATTAAATTAACTGAAGCAAAATATATATTGTATGAAATGACTGCACTACATCTTAAAAATATAAATCTTAAATATTTCCTTAAAAGCCGTGTGTCAGTGTGAATCGAACCCGTGTCGAAAAAAGTTAGGACTATGGCAGCCGGACGCGTTAGCCACTGGGCTATCAATCAGGGCGATGTGATATAAATAGGCAAAATAGTACTTTTGACGCGTTAATTTGTCTAAACCCGTGTTTACATTCTATAAATAATTGTAAACATCGCCAATTTAGCTCAGTCGACCTATAGAGAGGCATATTCTTGTGGGCATAAATACAGAACTTTAAATTTGTCATTATCCCCGCTGATTTATTATAATATTGTGTACGAGATTAGGTTGAAATTAATCTGTCACACAATATGATATGATGATGTTGTTGTTCGTATTACTATTAATCATAATGCCTCCTGTTCTTAAGGAATCATAATGTCTAATTCTTAATACATCATAATACTCGTTTGTTTGGAATCTAGCTCATTTTTGTTAACGACTCATTTAGTGTCATCCGAGAGGCCTTAATTTAACCCAGTAGGATAATGTCCGTCCTAAAGTCAAAAGTCAATTATGGTGTTGTTAATAATTAGTGAAACGGTTTTCACGCATAGTTTGAAAATGACGTAGATCCAAGTAAAAGATAAGCACAAACAATGAGGTATAAACAAGACGTTCATAATGATCATGATCTGTTAATGACAGTTTTTCTGAAATAATCATTGCGGTTAATTTCCATTCATTACTGTCACGGTCAGTAAAGAATATAAGTATCATTCACGTGTGCTGGGTAAAGATCGCGTGGTCCAGCCCGAGTGAAATATGCACAAGGGCGGTAACGAGGCTCTGCCGAGTTACTGCCTAAGTGCATATATCACGAGGGCCGGATCACGCGATCTTAACCCAACTTAGTGAATGATACCTTTTATTGTATGCCGTACTTATTTTGCGCATTTTGAGGTATTGACCTAACAAAATTGTCTTTGCACTACTTTTTTACAGTAGCGGATTGATATACGAGACATCACGTCGTTCATTCATAACTGCGTAAGACGTCGAGACGTCATATAAGGCGCTTGACTTATTCTACATGGGGGTGTACGATCGAAATTTCCTACACGGGTGAAAACACCGGATGACCTGATCTGGTATGCAAGAAATAATATAATCAAGTATCATTTTGATTCACATCGGAGTATGGTTAGTATGGGGCAGTGATTATAACGTTAGCTTCAAAATTACGCAAAAAATCTTAGTTTCAGTGATCGACGCAACCATAGTTTCTCATTTAACATCACGTGCTAGGAAAAGTTAAGAGTCATTTGAAAATCTTCAAAGAATACTTGGTATGAATTCATTAAATATATTTTGTACACTCGTCCGTACACTCACTCAAAGTTCTCAATGGTCACTTTTTGTCGGTGTTTTTATTAGAAAGACATTGACTGAACCCTTTATTTGTGATTATTTGCAAACAACAGTCTTCATTTCAAGCGTTTATCTTGTAAAAATCAAATTTGGAACAGTTTGGCTAGAATTATATTAAATTTTACTAAAACGCCTTTCGTGGAATAAACAGTTAAGCAACTAGACAATTGCTCCAACTGGCTTGTTTAGGCTTTAGTACATGTAGGAACCTCATTAGTAGGAAAAACAGAAAAAAAAACATATTAATCAGCAGCATTTTTATTCAAAAAAAGTCACCTTCAAAGTATCCAATTATACAATTACCTCCCTTTCAATAAAGACTGTTCGAATTTTGGCCCTACGGTGTAAGTAAATGGTATTGGATTTATTTAAGAAAACAATCAATAAAGATTAAAACGATATTAAATAATTGATTCCAAGACAAAACAGTTCTTGTCACAACCTCGCCTGACAAATGGAAGAAACAAAACCAACATACACTGCAATCATATACAATTAATGACCAATTCGAACTTTGGGTGAGTATATTAGATTTCAATTTTTTAATCGTTTTATGAAAAAAAAACGAAACTTAATTTTTTTCAGTATTTTTTTTATAAATTATCATACAAAGACATTTTGCCTTGTTTAATCAATATTGTAAACTCACGTTGCATTACTGTGTTACTTCAGTTTTAAATTATCGTAATTCGTTTTCTGTTCGGTTATTAGTCGCAAACATATCCGAAATTTTGAGGATATGCTTAATGATTGCTGGCCACATACTAAAATGATCATTGTTCATGCTAAACCTGTGTATCAATGAATTGTCAATACTATTGCTGTCAATCTTCGTTTTTACTGTAATGTTGAATGACGAATAGAAGAAAATGAAAATGTCTCTCATTGTATCCTGTGTTTATGAAGGACGTGTCATTCCCATACATTTAATCAGAGTTC
The DNA here is from genome assembly GCA_038501625.1 of Corbicula japonica. Classification (NCBI taxonomy): domain Eukaryota; kingdom Metazoa; phylum Mollusca; class Bivalvia; order Venerida; family Cyrenidae; genus Corbicula; species Corbicula japonica. The sequence goes on from JAZAYU010000076.1 coordinate 3,131,237, forward strand.
TCGAGAAAGTCTTGACAACAAAAATAACCATCTAAATTTGTTCGGGTGATTCTTTAGTACAAAATACGAAAATTACCTCTCAGAGATCCAATCAAGTACATTTTGCGGGTTGAAAGCAATTACGTTTTGTGCTCGGCCGTGTAAACATATTTTTATATTAACAAGCAATTCCAATAAACACGAAACACGGAAAATACTTATACGTATTAAATGGATTCAATATGAACTTTGAAAGCACAACAAATAGCCAGAATATTTTATTGTACCTGTTCATGAGCAGTTATAGAAGTACATATTACTGTCCGCAGCGCATCACCCCGGTTTGAGCGCAACTCAATAATTACATACAGATATACAGAGACTTTTACAGCCACCACACGGCACAAATAACTTTTATGTGATTCTTAAAAATATTAAACATAAAACTTTGAACACCGAACATAACAAATAATCTATAGTCTCACCTTAACTACTGATTTTCAACGATTTAATCAAAGATTTGAAGTTCTTGTGTCACGGGCAAAAAAAAGAAGCACACACATAAAATACCAATTTAGCATTCAATTGCAATAATTACTTATCTTAAATGTGCCTGTATGCATTAACATGCAACATTATCTGATAGGCCGATGGATTGGTATTACAAGTAAACTCGAAGGCAACATGGATAAAGGTTGCTCTTAAGAGTAGAACTAGGACCTGGTTAAAAACCCAATGACAAGTGTGTTTTATCCACTGACCATTCTAAAAATGGGAACGCAACTCTCGTGCTCAACGGCCTACAAAAATGGTGATTTATAACAGCACCAGGCATTCACAGACTGCGTTCTTTCATTCGTTTTATTTACTAGTTTATTTCCTTACGACGTTCGTGATATAAACTTCTATAAGAAGATACCATCTTCTTCTCTACTCTTTCCTTGTACAGGGTGTGTTTTAATGCATATGTACCATTTCTCAATGTGTATCCTATGAGTCAAATGCGGTTCATCAGTAAATCTAAACATGAGAGAAGATGACCAGCATAACTTTTTTCAACTAACTGAAAAATGGATGTGATTTTTTTCAAAAAGCGGTTTTATATACTTAAAGAAACTCGAATTGCTGCGTGTTTTCATAAATTTTTTAAGTGGTGCTCTAAATTTCTGAGCATAGACTATGATATTGTAGTGTCGCAGTATTGCCTCGGCTTGTACGACATATATTTTTTCGATGGGTCCTATGTATGGGGTTTTGACCTAACGATGTTGGAACTGGAATAAACAATATCAAAGATATCAAACGTTTATTTGTTGTCTTCGCCAAAATATGTCTAAAAGTGCAATGAACCGTTGCACAAAACCTATACTTTAAATGACTCGGAAAAAAAGTGATTGGTCAGTTATTGTTAGTATAACAAATAAAACAGGGTAAAGGATTATTATAAGCGATATATTGGATTTATATTATATGAATATAGGCGTTTTTAAAGAGCTTTTATATATATATGTGTTAAAGGGCTTTACCAAGTAAAAACAACTAACACCCACTCTTAATATACTTTATTTGCAAAAATATCTTATCCTATGACATTCTCCCCCTCCATATTAAATGTCGTCCTCGACATTTTGCTTAAACAACGCTTTATATCACATAATATTAACGTTCAATCGGGTTACACCAAAACCGGCGTTTGTTTAAAATATCCATCCCATAGATCGGAGAGGTAAATATACCAGAAGTACCATTCACCTAGATATTAATAACTTGAACACAGGTAAGTAATTGGCGTTACGACCATTTAATGTAACCAAATTTCAACATTTCATTTAACAACACAGAATTTACTATACACAAAAATATATATTTCACACTTTCGAGTCTTTCAAATTATCTGTACACTCATGTTAGGTTTTAAAGTTGTTTTTTTTCTCTGTTACATTCATTTCTGTCGCCAGTCACTTGATGTGTATCTGTCCGGGCATTTTGTATTTCGTAGGGATCGTCTGGGTTTTATTTCTTCATTGTCACTGTTAACCTCAATGTCATTGTTATGTTGTTGGGTTTCTTCCCTTCTTTGTGGTATTATGTATTTGTTTTCTTTATTTTCAGATTTTAGGTATGCCACATCCAACGGAAGAAGAAGATTCCGATGAAGAGTTCGAGTTTTCTTTGCCCTCGGATCATTCTTCTTAACATCAAAAACAGGGACATTGACATCAGGTTGTGCCACAATGATATATGGGTCGTCTTCCCACCTGTCCGCAATTTTGCGTTTACCACGTTGCGACACATTACGGACCAGAACTAAGTCACCAGGCTTAAGATATGATGCATGAGCTTTCATGTCGTAATATCTTTTATCTGACGCAGCTGCTTGATCCGCGTTCGCCTTTGCTTTCCTGTACGCGTTGGAAAGGCGCTCATGAAGCTTCCGTACATATTCATGCTTGGTCCTGTAATTTTCCTCGTTATTGGAAAGTCCAAGCAAGGCATCAACAGACATTAAATAGTACGGTGAGTAGCCGGTACTGGTATGTGGCGTCACATTGTATGCGTGGACGAGAGCTGGCACGTGAGATTTCCAATCAGATTTTTAGTCATCCTGGAGAGTTCCGAGCATGCCAATAAGAGTCTGATTAAATCTCTCGCATTGACCGTTGCCCATCGGATGATAAGGCGTAGAGCGAGATTTATCAATCCCCGCGAGCTGACAAAGCTCTTTTATGATCTGAGATTCAAAACAGGGACCTTGATCACTGTGTATCCTGGATGGAAATCCGTAGTGTACAATGAATTTTTCAAACAGAACCCGAGCTGTTGTTCTTGCTGTTTCATTAGTGGTAGCAAATGCCTGAGCATATCTTGAGAAATGATCAGTAATGACCAGTATGTGCTCGAAACCACCTTTTGAAGTTTCAAGAGCGAGGTAGTCAAGGCAAATAAGATCCAATGGATATGTGGATTCAATTTTCACTAGTGAAGCAACTCCAACTGGACTTTTCCGCCGAATACATCTTGGGCACGACTTAACCATTTTCTGTATGAAGGTGTCCATACCAGGCCAGTAGAATCTTTGTTTAAACAAGGAAGTTGTTCTGTCACGGCCATGGTGACCCAGATCTGTATGAAGGGCATGGAAGATCTCCTCCCGGAGATGTTCTGGTAGAACTAGCTGCCAATATGAGTGGTCATTTAAAGTTCCCAGTTTATACAGGACTCCGTCCTTCAGCTCAAGACTGTCCCATTCCCGAAGATATCCTTGTAAAGAACTGAAATTGTTCAAGTTTCGCGTAGCGAAAGGTCTTGTACCCGCCTTTACATGCCGAATAACTTCAGAGACAATAGGATCCTGCTGCTGAGCTAGCTTCCAATCCTTTGAACCTAGGGAGTAAGTGTCCTGTATCTTCTGAGGAATTTCATCGGATACACTTTTACTGAGCATTGAGTGTTTGTCCGGAGTTACTAGGGAAAAGATGAATGGTGCCTCTGTGGCGTTCGAGCATGCTGCTGCAATAGAAGCCGAAACAAGGCGTGCTTCAGTTGAGTTCCGTTGAGGAATTCTAGATAGTCCATCGGCATCCCTGTTCTGTTTACCGCTTCTATAAACTGGTTTAAAGTTATAATTTGCAAGAGAGGCCATCCATCTTTGCCCTGTGGCATCTAGTTTTGCAGTGGTATTGACATACGTTAGTGGGTTGTTGTCTGTCACGAGCTCGAATTCCGTTCCATATAAGTAATCGTGGAACTTTTCTGTGATGGCCCACTTAAGGGCGAAGAATTCGAGCTTGTGTGCTGCATAATTTCTTTCAGCTCTATTAAGGCTCCTACTAGCATATGCAATAACCCGGTCCTTCCCCTCTTGTTTCTGGTATAGTACTGCGCCTAACCCAACTGAAGAGGCATCAGTATGAAGTTTGAATGGCAGGCTGTAGTCAGCATATCCCAGAATTGGTGGTTCAACAAGTCTGTTCTTCAGTTCTTCAAATGCTTTCTCTTGTTCGTTTTCCCACTGAAATGGTACCTTTCTGTGCAATTTCTTCTGCTTATTCTTTGTTGTGGATTTAACGGATTTAGTAGGATGACCAATAAGTAGATCATTTAAGGGTCGGGCGATTTCCGCAAATCCCTTAATGATTCTCCTGTAGTATCCAATAAATCCCAAAAACTTTCTCACCTCCTTCACTGAAGTTGGTTTCGGCCAGGTCCTAATGACATCTGTTTTCTGGGGATCCGTATGTATACCTTCTGATGATACCAAATGGCCTAAATATGTCACTGATGTTTTGAAGAATTCACATTTTGAAGGTTTAATTTTCAATTTGAATGATGCTAGACGCTCAAAAACTGAATCTAATCTGTCTATATGTTCTTGAATATTTTTACTGAAAATGATAATATCGTCCAAATATATCAGGCAATCTTTCAAATTAAGGTCTCCCATACAGCGCTCCATCAACCGTTGAAAAGTCGCCGGCGAGTTAACCAATCCGAAGGGCATACGATTGCACTCATATAAACCTAATCCCCACACTTGAAAAGCTGTTTTCTCCTTGTCTGCTTCCTCCACTTCGACTTGCCAGTAGCCCGACTTAAGATCAAATTTGGAGAAGTATCGAGATCCAGTTAAAAGGTGTAAAGTGTCGTCAATTCTGGGAATGGCATACGCATCTTTTTTGGTTCGTTGATTCAGTTTTCTAAAATCGATACAGAATCGTATAGTACCGTCCTTTTTTCTGACTATCACTACATTTGACGACCATGGGCTACTTGACTCTCTAATTGCTCCCATCTCTAGCATTTCCTTAAGATGTTCTTTTACCTCATTAAAAACTGCAGGTGGTACTCTCCGATACGGTTCTTTATACGGCGTTTCATTTGTAAGAACAATCTTATGTTTGACTGCTGCTGTATGTCCTAAATCATTCGGTCCATCTGGAAATATTTGATGCCATTTCTTAAAGAGTTGATACACTTTCAGTTTGTCTTTCTCCGTTAGGTTTGTATCTTCGATAACTACTCCGAATTCTTCATTGATCTTTTTATTAATATTAACTTCTTCACTTTCTTTTTCAGATACCGTTTGTTGACTGCAGTTGCTGGATGGAAAGGGTAAGTTGCTACAATCCGCCGACAATACAGGTAAGTCATCTGGATGAACGCTGTTTACATTTGATGATCCGGACTTACTATATTCATGTCTTAACTTTTTGTTTTGAAACAATGGTGCTTCTCTCAAGACATGGACTTCTTGCAAATTACACAAGCCAGATTTTGCAGGTATTTTCACAACTTTCGCAGAGATATTACAGATGCGTAAGGAACTCTAGCAGTTTTACCAGGGTTAGTCATTTTAACAACTCGAGGACATATAAGCGCATTAAACCTCTGTTCTCCTTCTATTTCTTCTGTAACAGCTGCCTAAGCATTTCTGACTTTCCTCACAAATCCCGTAATGGTGCGAATCTCATGTGGTTTTAGTGAAATAGGTTTTGTTGAAATCACTGTTCCTACATTTGCCTGAGATAAGGAAATAAATGCAGTTCTCCACTCGTCGGGATAGGCAATGCCTTGAGGTAATTGTTCTTTCATTTCCCGTATGACATTTGTCCCAATAAGAACCGATGTGGAAGAGTGATAATCCGTCGAAGGTACTACAAGAAAAATGGTGGAAATAGGTCTTCCTGCGAGAAATCGTGCGCTGATGGTTGACTCTACATAACCTAGAAAAGGTATGTCTGTTCCATTAGCACTCTTCAGTTCAAGCTCAAAATCAGTCATGCTGTGCAATGTTGGTTTCTGTGGGAGACTGTTTAAGAAATTCTCTGACACAGAACTAACCATTGACCCGCTATCTATGAGAGCTTTTGTCTGCATTCCTTCGAAGAATATTTCCGTTTCATTAGCACATCCTATCATCCTCTTCATAATATCTTGATATGGGCTCTTATTTACACAACCACTGCTCTTATCCAGCCCATCGATAAGAGCATCTACTTGTTTATAGTACTGTTTTTGTTGGTTGACATATTTGTACTCTCAGTTTTTTCTTTCCCTTCTTCTTTCTTCATCTCCTTTTGACCAGTTTCAGTATCTTTCCTATCATCTCTCTTCATTTCTGGAGAGTATTTGTGAAAGCTTTTATCGAAGTTATCTCTGTAGGATCTGTTCCTGTATCCCCTATTCCAGTTGCCATCATCTCTATTTTGCTTTTGAATAGTATCTTTCTCTCCGTCTGCTTCGCATTTTACTCTTTTTATTTCAGTTATCTGTCTTTGCATATCCTCCATTTTCTTTACAATATTCTTAAGCAGATTAAGCTGTTCCTCAGAAGTATCAAACTTCTTCTCCTTCTTTTCTATTTCTTCAGAATTTGCTTCCTTTTCGCACAATCTTGGAATATATCCTCTTCCTACCCGCTTCATCTCTTCCTCTTCCTGCCTTGCCTTCTTGTGCAGATCCTCGAATGTAGCTGATGACTCAAATGTTACCCTTGTATTATTTCTGAGTGTTTCATTATTCAATCCTTTCCAAAACCTGTGCTTCATAAAACTATTCTTCTTAGTTTCTGGTATTTCCCCAGTTTCGATCGCCATTTGCATAATGCTTTCTAAGCGCAGGCCCCAATCCGATGTTGTCTCAGATTCGTGTTGTACTGCATTAAAGAAATCCTGCATAATCGTATCCTCCGTCTGTGTGTTGCCGTAAATATCTTCTAGTTTCTTAAGTAGCTCTGTCGATTTTGCCATTGGATTTACGGTGAGCAAAACTTTTCTTGTCTGTCCCTTTAGTGAGTTTCTTATAGCTTGTGCCACTAAATATTCTGGATACATTTGTGATTTTATTATGCATTCTACCTCAATTTTCCATACCTTAAATTCAGATCCATCAAATGTAGGTATTGTTGGTTTACCAAAACTATAACGTTCTCTTCCAAACTCTTTGTCTATCTGTCTTTCTTTTTCTCTATAATTTTCTCTTATGTAATCATTCTTTGTTTCTTGTTCGCATTCTATTAATCGGTCTTTGCTCGGTAATTCCTCTCTCTCCAGATCTCCACGATTCCAATCTAGGTAATTTAGTGTTTCCAGCAGTTCTGCTTCTTTCCTTTTCATTTCTGCCATTCTCGACATTTTCAATTTCTCTACTTCTTCTCTAATTTCAATCTCTTTCTGAAGACGTTCACGAATCTTCCGTTTCTTTTCCAACTCACTATCTTTCACCTCAAGTTCTCTTATTCTTCTCTGCATTCAGTCTTTCTATCATTACTTCTTCTTTCTCTAACTCTTTGTTGATGTAGTCCTCATCCTCGTCGAGTTCATGTTTAACTTTTTCTTTGTCGTAAAGCTTACTTTCAGCGTCTTTTTCCTCCCTTTTATTAATAAAAGAATATGGAGGAGCTCTTCTTATTCCCTCTCTTTGAATTTCTTCTTCATATGATGACGTCATAAATACACTATCATGTCCCTTCTCATTTCCATACGTTTTGTTACGTAGTGCCATGCCCGTATCGAATACTTCACTTTCCCTTTTCCTTTCGCTTTCATTCATTTCTTTCTTATCTGAATAGTAAACTTCACCATAATCAATTTCCTTGTCCTTTCCTATTAAACCCGTCTTATGTTCTCCACATTTTTCTTTCGTACTCAACACGTTCGATTTCTTTTCATAATGTTGTACAGAAGATGTTCTAAGTCTAATCTCATATCTCCTTTCAGTACTACCACATTCTGTTTCAATTTCTCTCTTCATGTTCACTTTATTTCCTTCATATCTTTCTATATTTCTAATCCCGTTCTCGTATAACTCTTCCATTTCGTCATAATTCTTTTCTTCAGATTGATTTTTCGAAACACTTACTACTTTTTTCACACTCGTTAAATCTTTGTCTTCAACATCTTGAACTGTTTCTACTTCTAAAGGTTCCTCATATTCATCCAAAGCACTTCGCAATGAATTTAACCTCCTTTCTAATATCTACATTTCTTGGGTATAGTTGAACTTATCTAAGAGCTTATTTTGCTCTTTTTCTATTATTTCCTTAACACTATCCCTTTTGCTTGGTTGTGTTATTTCACTAATCTCACTTCTTTTTCTTCCTTCGCTATAGTCTTCACCCACTCTTTCTTCTTCATTTTCTTCAAATTCTTTTCTCTTTTCGACACTAAAGTTTTCGTTTTTTTTTCTCTTTCCTTTCCTTTCTCAAATTCGCAACTGTGTTTGACAGTGTCCTAAGTTCGTGAACTCTTTCCTGTTCTTCCTTATCTGCACTTCGCCGCATTCTTCTCACTTCTCTTTCACTCATGTAATGCGCCATTATTACTGCATATATTTAATCAATTCACAGTACATTCACACACTTATAATATGCATATATTTTATCAATACACATTTCATTCAATTAATAATTATATGCATATATTTCACAATTCTCAGTTCATTCACACATTAATAATATTCATATATTTCACAATTTGCGTTCTCTAAAATTTTTCTTCCTTTCTAAACATTCAGAAATATATAATATTTCTTGTTGTTTCAATTATGTGATTTCTTTCGCATAAGAACAATTCATCCACAATACTTTATTCAACATAAACTACACTATTATCGTTCTCCAAACACATAAGTTCACTTTTTTTTCGAGAAAAAAACCCCAAAACAACCATATTATTATTCAGCAATATTTTCAAAGAATCAATATTGAATCAGCTGTCCGTCTTAGGTCTCGAACCCACAATCTCCTGATTCTGAGCTCGTGACTCTAACCACTCGGCTATAGAGTCAACTTGTGAAACACTTCGCCAACTTTCAACAATATTTCCAAAGAAACCATGTTGAATGAACTGTCCGTCATAGGTCTCGAACCCACAATCTCCTGATTCTGAGCTCGTGACTCTAACCACTCGGCTATAGAGTAAACTTGTGAAACTATTCGTGCAAACTCATACACTTTCTGCTGAAACGTTGTTATACGTTTCACCTATAAAAAAAATCATCGAACGCGAAGGTCGACCTCGTTTTATTTTCGCACACGATAACAGCGCTTAGCATACGTTTTTTTTCTAACTAACAACTTTGAAAATACTTAAATTTTCAATGTATGTTTTGTTTTTTTTTTAACTCCGAAGTTTAAGATTTATTCTGCTTTCTCTTGCCTTTTCTCTTTATTATAAAACCTTTTTCAAACAAGGTGTAGAGAGAAGAGAAATAAAAACTTTTAAAAAAAATTATCGCCAACTGGTCTCGAACCAACTCCTAAACCTTCCTCTTTGATCACAAACGAACGCCTTAACCAATTGAGCTAGTCGGGCATTTCACATATGGGTGTTATAGGCGATAGTTATCACAATTAACTGGCATGGACGGGACAAACTGTGCAAGTTAAATGGATTAATTGCTTGTGCATAAGTGTTCAAAAATGCGCAAAAATCAAAATTTTTACTGCTGAAAAAATTACGAGAACGACCTACACACACTTAATAATGATAAAAATAATCTTGTACAAAAATAATAAGCTACAGGGTAGCATTAAACTAATCAACAACAACAAAAATATTAAGTTAAACAATAAAATACACTCACGCAAATATCCTAAATCCTATTTTATAACACTTAAAATACACTTATCCAAATTCACTAATTCAAAGAAAGAAAAAAAAATCACAAGTCACATCCAACACTAAGAAGACATAGTCTTGATCCGTTCAGAAACTTTATCCAGCGTTGTAGGCCTAGTTAATTAAATTCGATGCTGATCAGCTGTTGATGATGATGAGCGATAGGTATACCCGTTCTCCCATGTAAATCGGCCATAAACAGAAGGTTTAGTATTCCGAGCACGTGCTACTGTTTATAAACAGAAAGGGGTGTGGATAGAATATCCAATCAAAACTCCCCGATGAATGACGTCATACAGGTAAAGCTGTACACTGTAACTCCACAGGTACTGGTAAACAAACATGTATGTCCAACACATATATGTAGGTCATCTATATTCTACGTTCTGTTCAAACGGTCGAAATCTTGCAACCTCAAAACCCGTTGGGCGCCATTGTCGCAGTATTGCCTCGGCTTGTACGACATACATTTTTTCGATGGGTCCTATGTATGGGGTTTTGACCTAACGATGTTGGAACTGGAATAAACAATATCAAAGATATCAAACGTTTATTTGTTGTCTTCGCCAAAATATGTCTAAAAGTGCAATGAACCGTTGCACAAAACCTATACTTTAAATGACTCGGTCAAAAAGTGATTGGTCAGTTATTGTTAGTATAACAAATAAAACAGGGTAAAGGATTATTATAAGCGATATATTGGATTTATATTATGTGAATATAGGCGTTTTTAAAGAGCTTTTATATATATGTGTTAAAGGGCTTTACCAAGTAAAAACAACTAACACCCACTCTTAATATACTTTATTTGCAAAAATATCTTATCCTATGACAGTAGGACTTTAGAATGATCTTAAAATACTGAATGCTTTAAAATAGTCTCTGCATGAATTTTTCGTGGAGCACAACTTATATTTCTTAAGAAAAATACATAAAATGTGTTTTTTTCCGCACCAGTCCTTACGAATGGTCGGTTTCGAAATCAAATAGTGTAATTACGTTCTCTGACAGATTGTGAAAGAGACGACAAGACTATTCCTGTAATTCAATTTATTCGAAACCATAATAGCCGCAAGAAAAATTACCGAGGAGGCATTCACATCATGGAGTCTGAAGGAAGAAGTACACTTCATTGTTAATGAAGACACTAAATTGACACGTTTTAAAGAAGACAATTAACTGATGTCGAATGTCCGCGAGAAATACTTGTAAATAATAATAAGAAATAAATGAAAAGGGAACTTTGAAAGCCACCGAGCACGATAAATATGAAAATATTGCAGACATTAAGTATTATTAAATACCCATCATACTATATTTATTTAACTTTACAAGCGGAAATGACCAACTAATGGAACAATTAAGTTAATATTTTTCACGATTCGAAAAATATTCTTACTCGACTCTTGTTGTTGGAGCTCAGTCACTGGGGCTTTTTTATTATGTGTAAGTCTTCTTTTTTGAATCGATTTATCGATATTCAACTTACAATCTCTTACTCTTTCAATAATTGAATTTGTGAGAAGGCTGTGTTCTTAAAAAATGCATGTGTGTTGTTTTTCTTATTTCTTTTTGTAAATTATTGTATAAAAACTGTTGACTATGCGGGTATAAACAACACAATTTCAAAACGTCAATGAAACTTCATGTTCGAAAAGAAACAAGAAGTCATTTATATTCTATTAGCATAAACATGACAATATCTTCTTATAACGATAACAAAACTATTCAAAAACTATTATTTGAATCAATTTTGAGTCAAAACAAGACACGATACCTACTACGTTTGCTTCAAAAATTATATAAAAAAAATCATGTTAAATCCAAATTTATGGAAATTCCCAGTTTTCGTTCAACTACTTAACTGACCATGCTATTTGCATCATACCTGATAACCATCAAAAAGTATGTTCTGTAAAAAAAACATATTAATTATATCTTAAAAGTGGGATTGCAAGCGACAACACTAGAGACCACCATTTCCAATTGAACCGTTAAATTATAAGTATTGATAATGTTCACAGCCACTGTGGTTTTGAAACAATGAAATAATCAATGATAATTTAACAGTGAATTGCAATACATATCGACCTGTATATTTTAATCATTTACTAGAATGAATCAAATGAACATAAATTAACAAATAAAAAGTACATGCACATTAATGAACATATTTTTCTAACAAAAACATGTAAACACGTCATTAACTAATATCTAAGCCGCAGACTAGTCGGAACAACTTTGATCTGTAAAATTAGTTATGTATGGATAATAAATTCATTATAAAGAATATGCTAATGCAATATAAAAATTAGGGATGGCAACGAGTACTCGAGTAATCGAGCATTCGATCGATTGTGCGAGTATCGAATAATAAATCTATTATTCGAGTACTCGGTAAAAAATATTTTTATATGAAATCAATTAGTTTGGTTTTATATTCGTTTGATATATAATGTTTAAGAACTGGCTGCCAAATAGCGATGCATTTAACTCCCACAAGTGACATAACGTAACTCTGTGACAATGTTATGAGATTTCAAAATGTCAAATTAGGGTCCCAATTTGTACTTATGTAAACTAGAAATGTTTTGATTGCACAGATCTATTGTTTACTTAATATTTTGACCCTAACAAAGAGAAAATCAGGACCGTCAACTATAATGATTGATTGGGCAATGAGTACTTTAGGAATACTCTTGTCTTTTTGATTGTTGAATGACCCGAACCAATTGATGAATATTAATGAAATATAAAAATAGAACGGCGGTGATTTTCAGTAATACATTCTTGGAAAGATACACTTCTTCTCGCATACATGTGCTATAACTTCGATACTTTTATTTCATAACAAAACACAAATAAAGAATTATAAAATATAATTTTCTTTTTCATTACCTTTACTTATCTTGGTTATATATTACATGAATACAGAGAAACTTGAAGATAAATAAACACGAACGGAAACACATAATGCATTCGATCTCTTCCAAACTCGGTAATTATACTCTTTCGAGTACTCAAGTACTCAATCGGAAGATTATCGGAGTACTCGAGTACCGATTTTACTTCTCGTTGTCATCCCTAATTAAAACATAAAAGGTATTTTATAAAACGTCGTCTTTTCCAGACAAATTACTTGTCTTCAATGTTTTTTTATTGAACGATCTTTCTTTCTTTTTTTCTTTCATATATTGTCACAAAAGGAATGGAAATATACGTAACTTTAAGCAAGGTTATCTGCATCATTAAAAAATACGCAAATGATTTAGAGAGTGTTACAACAAACATAAAGATCGTGTGACTGCAATATACAATCTCTTTTACTGCATTTCTTTACGTTAATTGTTTACTCGTTTAGGGCAAACCCATTCTTTATATAAAAACAAGTATTAATCTAAATAAACCGCACTGAAGATTCCATGTTCACTATCATATGCATACCGTCGTTTGGGATGGATCAGAATTGAACTGTTTATAAGTGTAAATATTGAGTTACGCTCAACCCGCGACTAACTGTAATTTCATTGTCTGTGAGTTTGTTTTCTAAGTTTCTGCTAATAGTTCTGTCAGAGGACGTCAACATGCCCATATTACTGATTTTTCTACAGATTGTAGGTTTAAAAATATTCTGATGACATTCTCTGTGCCAAAACCAAAACGTTTATAAAAATAAGATATTTAACATATTTTCAAACCTTCTTTTTTATCATGATTGTCTGTGAAATATTAGCTTGTTTTTACATCATCATTACATCACTGTTAAAATTCATGTTTTTAAATTTTAATTAAACTTCCAGACAACTTAAGTTGAAATTGAATTCCAGTATATAAAAGAAGTTTTTGTCCAGGCCGATTCTCATTATATTTACAAAAAATATGATATCTTGACAAAAAAGACTTTGGTCGAAATATGAAAACGAGTGGGATTTACCTGTTTTGTCCGACAGTAGAGTAGGAATGAGATTAACAGCGATTTGCATTGACCTCATATGGGGCGCGTCACGGGAAAAGGTACCTTCGGACAGTTGACGTCAATCTTTGAAATGACGTCATAAATGTGAGCAGACGCCATTATTTAATATGCATTTCGTGGTAAAAATACCATTTTATTGTCATAATGTGTAACAAAATCACATTTAAATTATAAGAAATTGGTTTATAGTTGTAAGTTCTTTCTAAATTTAGTAAAAACTAAAATATGACTAAAAATTACCGAAGGTACCTTTTTCCTGTGACGTGCCCCAAATTTTGTTCAAAGCAATGTTAGCTTGTTCCGGCGTTTAGTGTTAGAGTATTCGAATCGCGTGTTACGCTGACAAAATATAATAAGGCACAACAATGAATAAGCAAGGCATTAATATGTTATTATTAAAAAGTAAAGTTTTTAACCAATATGTTATACTTGAATGTTAGTTATTATAACTTATAGAAGATTATTGATAACTTATAAACGGGACAAAAAATCAAAATTAAACAAATTGGAAAGTCTGTGTGTCGTAAGAATTACATGTAAGGTGACATTCTTCAGACAGAGTATTACTGAAACTTTATCGAAAATATCACCCATGATTAATAAGTAAGCCTTATGTACTCACTCACGTGTGAACATTTGCTTGCAGATGTCATTGTGCAGCTTTAGAAAACGGTCCAGCATATACGGTTAAACATTCTTAAAGCTATATTTAATTAATCAGGATCAATTCCAGATGACTTCGACTAATCAATATGGATAAGTTTTAGAAATGGGTTCTAGAAACACCGGAGGAATCTTTTTTGTCTGAAAAGTAATTAAACGTTAATCTATTCATATACTGGGCGACTGCTGTGGCACGATCGATTGATTATCAAAAGGCATAACTTAATGCTGATGCTGTAAACTAGACGGAGATTATTTTGTCTGTATTTTTATAAGAAAGACACAGACAGAATCCTTGTTTCTGTGATCAGCAAAACCTAATGCTGTCGCTGTTAATTAGACGAAAATTGGTCGAGTTTCTTTCTCGGATGTTTTGAAATGTTTTCTGAATGTTACTGTTGCAGATAAATGCATTTTACTTCTTAAGTGAGTTTTATTATTGTATCGTTATTTCTAACAAATGCCACTTGAAGGCAAGTTATAATTATGTGCAAAAGGAAAGTAGTCTGGTTATTTGAAACCTCATTAAAATGTACTCGTTTCCTTCAAACGTCCATACATTTTGACTGTCATTTCTCTGTAAGCTATAATTGACTTAATGTCAAACTTATGTCCTACGTAACATAAGCTAATCAGTATATATCAAAATATAATTTTGGCCACTCAGTCTGTACGATGTTATGGCAACAACACTTGAGGAAATTAGTAGACAAATCCCACAACAGTACATTTCTATGGTTATCCGAAGTATGCTACGTCAGTGCGATGCCCTCATCGCAGCTAACGGGAGACATACACCATATTAAAAGGATATTTGGATAGTAACCAATGCTTCATGACAGATATTCACAGTGTTTTTTTTTTTGTTTCATGTTTATCCTTTGTTTTTACAAACAAAAAGAAATACTCCAATTTTGTGAAAAATGACATTGACCGCCAGGTTAATAAAACAAAACATTGCTACAGTTAACATAAAAGATTGTGCTAGTCTAAGAAATTCAATGTTTTTTAAACATTTTTAAAGCAATGACATGTATTACATGCTTTTAATATAAATCAATTTGTTATTGTTTTGTTCTTGTAATCGGGAGATATCTGAAAATTCCTTTTTGACTAATACATTATACATATATGCCACTGGCATTTCCAAGCCGTAAATGCAATGTGTTTGTTGTTTTTTATTTGTATTTTATTTGTTTATTTTAATTTAATTTTCCAGTATTATTATTACAAAATGTTTTACGTTTTATTCTTTCGGGTTTCTGTCTCGGATGTTTTGAAATGTTGTCTGAATGTGACTGTTGCGGATAAATGCATTTCACTTCTTAAGTGAGTTTTATTATTGCATAGTGATTTCTAAGAAATGTCACTTGAAACAAGTTATGATTATGTGCAAAAGCACTATATAGTCTCGTAACGGGAGACAACATTAAAAAATGTACTCGTTTCCTTCAAACGACCATACATAATGCCGAGTGACATTTCTCTCTAAGCAATAATTGACATCAAGTGAAATTAAATTTACTGTGCTTTTATTATTCACGTTATTATTCTTTTTTTATTTGTTATTTTTTTAACGTTTTAGAAACCTAAGTTCTTTTTGTGTTTTCAATCCATTAATTACGTTTATTTTTTATGTCGGAAAAGATAATAAAAAAACATTCTGATTCAGAAAAACACATGTAAAAATAGTAGGCTTGGTGTTATTAAGTCTGTTTTTTTTTATTTTACTTTTTTGTAAATAACTACTCTAACAGTAACTCAAAACAGTCCAGGCACAGGTTTCAGTGAAATTTCTATCTTAGTTCCAAATAAATGGACTCTACGATTAATTTCGATCAGGAATCATTACAGATGTGTCACATTTTTTGTACTTTTAAATTTAAATTAAGGAATTGTTTGAAACCACGTACCAATACAAGCTTTGCCTAATTCCAAACCAATCGCCTGTATTTGTTTGTTTGTTTGTTTGTTTGGGGTTTAACGCCTGGTTTCAACACCTTTCTGGTTATATCCCGGCGGTCAGTCCACCTAACCGGTGTTCCTGGGTCTCTAACCAGTACTAACCAATTTCTCCGCAAGCGACTGACTGCTTCCTCACTTGAATCAGAGGTGAGGGACAAATGACTCTCAGACGCAATGTCCGAGTTCAATTGTCACGGAGAAATTTTTTTCCCGCCTCGGCTGGGCAATCGCCTGTAATTTCTGGGCTTGAAACGTTTGTTGAAATAGCTGATTTTATAAATTGTATTCGCATTCGACTTGGAGTATATTTCCTTGCATACCGCCAGTGGGTATTATTAAGTGTTTCAAGAACAGATCTGTCTTTTCTCTAAAAATATCTATTCGCTTGCTAACAAGAGTGACCTCACGTCAACAAGTATTTGACATCCTGAAATGAAGTTAGTGACGTCATTTGATAAAAAAAATCTTGTACACGTCAACATTTCAGCGTATGGAAACAACGTTTAGCAACTATACACAGTATTTTGCATGATAAATTCAATAAGATAGCGAAATCTTGCAATGTACGGTGAATTGATTTAAAGGAAAATGACAGAGCCGCAGTCAGTGACCAATTTGTCAATCTCTACATCACACTCATGCACGATATTAAATTAATCAAATGAGGATACTACTTACTTTACTGTGGTATCTTATTTTTAAAACTGTTCTTATTTTATAGTAGACTTATCTAATGAGACTTACAGTGTGTGTATTTCTGCTTCTGGCGTTTCATTGTAATCCTATGCATATTTAACATTTTACAAAATAACAAATAAACTGTTATTTCTGTCATATTTGCATCATCCGTTCAAAATATACTCTATTTGTCATTTTATTGAGAACAATTTGAACTGACCAGTGCAAAACGACGGTTGCAGTTCAAGAAGTAATTCTGCAGCTGGATATGTGATCCATGTAGATATAATAAATGGATCTACCTTAAAGAAGAAAACCTGATGAACCGGTCGAAATGTTTTTTCTACTATTACGGCAAATGACCGATTATACTACAAATTTTGATTTCAATTAGATTTTAACCTTAGGGAGCAACATCCGTAAACGCATGTTGCTCTGAAGCACTTCACAAGACGCCGACCACGTTTTTTTTCTCATGCGTCGACCGTTAGAACTACCGCTCCAATCAAAGACGCTCTATGTTACATCCAAATTAGGTTTTGCTGTTAATCAAATTTTTGTCGCTTTTGGTTCATTCCCCTTGCAGTGTTTAAACAATAACAAATTGTGTGGTTTAAATTAAAAGCAACCTCAAGGCGTGATTAACAATAAACAACATTCGGTCAATTATACTTCCCCGCGCTACTTCTCAACGAAAATATCAGTCGCCGCGAATCGTGTTCGATGTTTTAGTTGCAAGCCAAAATCGAAGTGAAATCGAAATTTGTAGTATCTTCTTTCTCTAATTACATGGGAAGATAATCAAAACCGAAATTAAAAACTTTTTTCAGTCTTCTCCTGACTTAGATTTATCTTCAAAGTTGACTGATTAACGTGTCACTTAAAGTAATAAGATTGCGTCATAGAACAAGCGGTACGCTCTACTTTGTAGACAACCGGAATGAAAATACAGAAAATTACCTCACTTTTGTAAAACAAATAAAGTGAAATATGCATATCAGGAATGTTCGCATCCAGATGACACAGCTTTTGTAATTAAAAGGCAAAACGTAGAGGACAAGAGAGCATGAATTATAAAGTTATTATGTTGAAATAGGACACCAAAGACAATTAACGAATAAGAACCCGAGGGATTACCGCACTGGAAAGGTCAGTGGCAAAGCATTCTAAAGTACATTATGATTGCATAATGAAATACGCAGTGTGCTTAAGAACACGAATCGAAACACATAAATGTAACTCTCTTTTGTGTGTTCGTGCACGATTATAAATATAATAGGTCTCTGTTCTTAAATATGAATATCCCTCGGGAAGTTTTCTGATAGGAAAAGATCAGAGATTTTTTACCGAGACAATACTAATTAATAATCTATATCTCTAGAGAATAAACTATCCAGAACATTCAAACACAATATTTGACTCCACAAATAGAATTACTGTGCCCAGACGCGTTGCTGCGTGGTATTCCGTGATGTGAGTTATAAATAGTGCTTCTATAAAACGAAGATTGCCATCGAATCGAACGTTCTGGATGTATTATCGATCCTTTGAAGCCTATTCGGTTTCGGTAGATCTTTTCAAAAGATCATTTTGTGTAAGTGTTTATTGCTAAAAGATCAGAAATTACAAAAACGTGTGCGAAATGTATGATCTGTAATTACACAAGCAGTGTTCAATTTTAATGTTTCGAGAAAACAAACTTGATGCTACCGGTAATTAAAATCATAAGCATAGGGTATAAGAATTGTTTGCATTAAGAATGTTAAGTTTAACGGTCATTTAAAGCCCAAAGTTATATTACAATACTTGTAATACAATGTTTGGTAAGTTAAATTTGAAACAGACAACCCATTGTTTTAGCACAGCTTATTAATTAAAAATCTTTTTTGAATGGAAAAGTCTTCAATATGACAAAACGAAAATGAAAAAAAAGCCACCAATCAATGGAATCACTTTTTACCCCCCCCCCCCCCCACGCAAAAAGGTTAAGTAAACATGGCGGTTACTTTGAGTATTAAATTCATAATTAATTTACAATTTGGTAAGTTTTAAGTCTTCTGAATTTTCAACAACTAACAAGGAATTTTTGAAACATTACATTATCTGCAAAAGTTCTCCTAATAGTGTATACTATGTGTTGTTATGATTCTAATTATTTTACATTAAATAATTGAAAGCAATTATGGTCTTTTTTAAATTACATTAACATCATGAAGAATCTCAAAATATTCGAGACATATAACGCTTTTATTGAAATAATAAAAAAATTATATAAAAATAAATAACTATTTTTAGCTTCATTCAGATCAAATCTTGATAAAGAGTCTAAGCAGTATCAGGAAATGTGTGTCTTATCATACAAGTCTAGTGTATTTTTTCGTTCATTTCTTGATTCCCATTTCAGCAACGTTTTCCTAGACGTTGTTTTTTTGTGTTGCAGTTATTTTAAATAATGAGGTCTAAGCACATTCAGTCTACACACTTGAATTGGATTGGAATGTCGCAACATTCCATTCTGCGCAATCGATCAATAGATGTCGTAAAATGTTTATTCACGCAAGTGATCGGCTAACAAATTACTTTTGGCTCTGTCTAATATTCCCATCAAAGAGGACCGACACCGAAAGTCTAAAATTAACGTTTGCTATTTACGGTTGATGTTATATTCATCTAGAATGTATTGTTGTATTACTAAAAGCTTTAATATAAGATTAATAAGGTTCATAAAGACTCGTCTTCGCCTTAATGCAAAAAGCACATGCCATTGTACCAGAAGAATTTGGAAGAAGATATACTGTTGTCGCATAAATGTGACTTCTAGACATGCTATAAATGTGCATGAAGCACTGTGGTGAGATATTGATTAGACGAATGATCAGTATAAGTGTCTGAAATAAAATATACAATATGAGTAAACAGCAATTACAATAATCTATGAAATTCGTGTAACAATTTGTGTGCTTCATACTCATACATGGGATAACGGCAAAATGGTAGAGCTTTATATAACAATCTAAGATTATAATTAAATTTAGCTGAAAAAGAAATGACAGTACGATAAGTGCTACTGCAGTAAACGTCGTGGTTGTCTTTTAATATCATGATGACTTTGTAATTACAGTGATAAATGAACAAAAGTCATTCAGGTCATTCAGGTAACCTATCGTTGTGAATTTAAATTTTTTATGAATAACGTGGAGTTCTATATTAATGTTGTGTTTGTATTTTTTTTATTCTATTTATTTTTATTTGTGATTAATTATGTGTTATTCACATTGATAATTTCTGATAAGACCTCGACAATACTTGAAAAGTGGCAGCAGTTTTTGTTTTTGTACATTTAAATATTCGGACTATATTAAAAACCAAGTTCATAATTTAAACAAAAGCGTCGAGACAATGTGTTATTTGGTTTAACAGCAGCGACATATAAAGGACGTTGTATCAATTTTAAAAATGTCAAGATGCTTTTAACTTCACAGCGTTATGGGATTTCTTTTTAACTTCTATAATTCTTTTAGTGTTATTATCTTCAGTGCAGTCTTCTTACATATCTTGACACATTAATCGTCGTACATCAAGATGGATGTAAAAACTGTTTTAATATGTTACAAAATTGAAAATTGAATGTTTCCCTCTTATTTCTCTTGAACATGTTGAAAAGCTTGGAATTAAAAAATGTGACAAAAATAAAAAAAACTTTGAAATAGATGAAAAGGGAACTTTGAAGACCCTCGACCACGACAAATATGAAAATATTGCAGGCTCGGTTTGATTGAGCCTGTTCATGGGCAGTAATGGATATGCTTTTAACTGCCCACGCCGTCTAGCCCCGGGTTGAGCGCAACTCAATATTAACACCAATCAACAGTACAATTTCGATCCATCTCAAACGATGGTATGCATATGGCGATGAACATGGAACCTTCCATGCGGTATTTTCAGATTAATACCATTCCATGTCCAGCGGCGTATGGTCCCCAGATAAAAGAATGGGTTTGCCCTAAACGAGAAAACGATGGGCGGAACTAAACAGAATAGAATTTTGAGAATTTTGAAAGCCATCGAACTCGAAACATATGAATAAGAATGCATATTTGTGGGTAACCAATCGATTACCGATAGAATGTTCAGTGACAGAACAATTTTAATTTCCATTCGAAATTTTACTTGGTTCTTAGGTGTACCAACAACATACTTGTCTTTACATGTTCTGCAAAATATTTTCCAGAAACCATGAAATAGTTGAAAAGAGAACTTTTAAAGCCATCGAACACGACAGCTCTTTTTGATTGAGCCTGTTCATGGACAGTAATCCAAATGCATAATACTGCCCACGCCGCCTAGCCCCGGGTTTAGCGCAACTCAATATTTACACCAATAAACAGTACGACTTTGACCATCCCAAATGATGGTGTGCATATGACGGTCGACATGGCACCTTTAATGCGGTATTTGAAGATTAATACCATTCCATTCCATGCGTATGGTCCCCAGATAAAAGAATGGGTGTGCCCTAAACGAGAAAACAAAGGGCTGAACTAAACGGAATATAATTTTGACAGGGGATCTTAGAATATAAATCCTACATATCACAGACAACGCCAAAGGCAAATTGTAAAAGCAGGAAGTATATCCTTGGCGGTGATTGAATCATCCAAATCTATATTGGCTGGAAAATTGAAACCACACATCTCAAAACTGGCCGATGTATTAAAACAAAGGTAATTTGAGAGGTACTATTAACATAGTACATAAGAATCGTGCTCACCGAGCTTCTTAGGATGTAATTGATAACAGACTTTTTACAGCTGACGTTACTTTTTACTGTTCACGTACTAGAAAGGCTATTGCAAGGGATACAAATCGCTAAAATGTAAAAAGCTTCTATACGAAGGATTTACTTACCTTGGTTTAACTTAACAGCAAAAACCATATGCGTATCGGAAGAAGCCAAACACAGAAACACAGCCTCTCCGCATAAGGAATAGAGAATATTGGTATATTAAAGCGGCATTACTTCAATTTGACCCGCTCTTGTATGAAATATTACATGTATTTGGAACTATAAGCACAAATTTGCAGCATTAGTTCGGGCTAATAAAATTTTAATTTACTAAAATAAATTTGGTCCGCGCGACTAAAAGCGAAAGTAGGATTTCCGAAACGTCACAGAAATCGAGATCGCGCATGAAGTGGTCTCTTCGTCAATAATTGATGCTAAATATACCTCAACTATATTTAACTTCTCAAAAGTTCGTTAACGACAATTTAACAATATCATTTAAAATCCCGTCTATAAGAAAGAATTCGATCTGACCTTTTGTGTTCTGTTAGAGAGTTTATATATTGATATGGACAAATATGATTTTACAATAGTATATTCTTACTTAAGTTTAGGGCTGGGGCTTTAACTGATTAATTTAAAATTATGACACTATGCATTATTAACGTAAAAGAGAACTTGGGATTCGTCGCTTTGAAAATCGCAGAGGCAAGCAATTCGGACATGAAAGCATTCTTAACCAATTCCCATTCAATGGTTTGATATAATTCACTTCAGCAGCGATCTTAAACTGCAGTTGCATTTTACATAAAATTCTTATCGGCGATGATATGTTGTCTTCATTCTGTTTGTGCTGACGATAAATTCATTTCCAAAATTAGTTTGAATCGATCCCTCTTTAAAATATACGCTATTTCGATCACAGAGTTAGGTTACAGACCCATTTTAATGCGTCCTATTTATTTAAAGAAATTGATGTGACGTGTTATCAGCAGTTGAACTGTGGGTTATAGAACAGAAAAATAAAATTCAATCTACAAGCCATCGCATGTCTTTATTCAGCAAGTGTTAGTTAAACATTGTCAAGAGGCAAGACATGAACCAAGATTATTGAATTGTACGAAAGACCGGTGGTGACTTCACTATTCAGACTTCAAACTTCACACTTCGTACTTCAGACTTCACACTTCATAGATAAATACTATATGATTATTATAGCATCGTGTCACATAGTTCACACTTCATACTTCACACTTCATACTTCACACTTCATACTTCACACTTCAAACTTCACACTTCAAACTTCACACTTCAAACTTCACACTTCAAAATTCACACTTCACACTTCACACTTCAAACTTCACAGTTCACACTTCACAGTGGATGCTTCGTGCTTCAACAAATAAAGGTTCAAAGTTCGAATGACGTCACACGATAGGTCAAAACGTTTGGCTACTTATTGGTTTGTTACATGTAGGTTAAATATGTATAGTGCGATTATATTAACCTGCCCATTTTGCATACATTATTCGGTTGTTGGTTGTGATATTTTTAACTTCATCACCAAAGCGTGAAAATCGTCATAACCTCAACGGGAAATCCATTACTTATACAGTATATATATGTTTTCTTTCCTCTAGGCAGGTATGAAAGCAGAATGGCTCAGTGGTAAAGTGCAGCATTCAAACGTTAAAGGTATGTGGTTCGAGTCCTGCTAGTGCCATTTTTGTTTTATACTTTTTAAAGCGGTTTTTATATAAAAATTCACGTTTTTTGTTATTTTCCACGCGGAAACCGTTGTTAATTTCTATAAGTGAAACAGAACTGCTGTGATATGTTTGAAATATTTTGTATTGATATAGTTTGTGACATGGAAATATCAATATTACAATAAAAAGTCCATAAAAATAAATCAATAAAGCAAAAAAAAAAACACATAATATTTGAAAACAAACAAACAAGAAACATCTACAATATAAAACGCCACGAAAAATGTTATAGGTCTAAGTACGACTCGAACCCGCGACAAGCGGCAAAATAATTGTCGTTTTGCTATTTTCTGCCTTCGTACCAACTGCGCTATAGACGCATATGGAAGTGAAGGCAGTTTAAAAGATATACATACACATGCAAAAGACCAGTCCAAAATAGCAAGGAAAACACCCGTCTCAAAATAGCACGATCAACCACTGTGTAATGTATGCAAAATGGGCAGGTTAATATAATCGCACTATACAATGCACATAAAGGATAGGTTTTCATCAACTCTGTTTTGGTAATCTCCAGGGCTTTGTTAAAAGGACTTTGAATTAACAAAATGCCTTTATTTGTTCTATATTTTTATTTAAACAATAAAACAATCTGCACTTAAATATTCCATAATCATTAAAGCCTTGAGGAGCCACGTTGCCTTTCCTTTAACTGCCCTTCCAGAAAAAAGTATATGCATTTCATCTTTCTCAGTATAATTTGGACTTCCAGTGTTACGTCACAGAAACTCATATTTGGTGGTTGTTTCATGGATTCATACATACTAGATTTATGTTACAGGAAATTGTGATTGTCAAAAAGCTGCTGCAAGTGTGATAATAAGGATGAATACTTACTGTGAATTGAAACATTCGCCCTTTTTTATTGCCACATACTAGAATGACTTGCAAGCATGCACACTATTTAGTGTGCTGCTAAAAGTAACATAAAACATTTGTTAATTTTTTTTCCAGTCTGTCACCGAATGTTCTACCTACTGATAAATTACATTGAATTTTTTATTATTACAATCTGGTTTTACAATAATATATAATTGCTTGTGTTAATGACAAGAATAATGGCAATTGTTATGGTAAAAATAGTCAGCTTTGGAATAAAGTAGTTTTGTGTTTAAAATATCAGCTGTGCTACATGAATATAGCTGTTGTTCCCTCTGAATTAAGAAATTGTTATTGGGGAGATTTGACATGTATCGATCTCTGTCAGGATCGTATGTAGCATGTTCAATGTAAACTAGAAGTGTCAGTTGTCACCCTTTTAATCCTCAAAATAACTCCATAACATGACAGTGTTTTATTTTATTTAAAAAAAACCAAAGCATTTTGTAAACACATTTTGTATAGAGAGTGGGTTTGGAAAAAAGTTGACATACATGTATAATTATTTTTTTAACAAGTGTTAAACATTATTATACGTTTAAATAAGCAGATGATTGCAAGCTATGGTTTAAAATATTAACGAATTAAAACCATATTTGAAAATCCTTTTGGTTTTATTTATTTTTTAAATCACAATGCCTTATTTAAGAGATAAAGAAGACATCAAAGGTTTTACTTCATTAATGTTACCAGTCCCACGTTTCATGAAATCCAGAAAGGATGTGGCCCCTCGATGCTTCCTTCAGCTGAACTGAGGATGTTTCTAATCAATACTCGGCAAAAGTAAAACTTATCCACTTTAAAATTAGAAAACGAACATTCAAATTATTTCTTTTAAATATTATGCATTTCCATAGTTTATGTTATTGCAAAGAAATAAAAATTTCTTAAAAATGTATAGTCACGACTTGGTTATCTGTTCCTTTTTTATAACAACGGTTTCAGGAAGAAGTAAGTGGTTCTAAAAATATTTATGTTTATTAAAAAATCAATTTCTTAGGTTCTCGTGGTTCATAAAATCACAAAACATTTGTTTATAAAACAAGTAGTGCTCCATAAACAGTGCTAGAAATTTAAAACATCCAGTTACCTCCGTTTCGATTCAAAGTACTGTGTTTTAAACTCTTTTATTAATTGTTATTCAGTCGCTTAGTTCTTTGTGTGAAAAACAAGCAATTTAACTAAAAACAACAACTGAAATGTAATAATAAAACACTATTCTGTGTGTACCGTATTAAAAAAAATCTTGATGAGAATATAAGCATAAAAGTGGATAGTTCTTAATTTTGCTAAGTAACGTAAGATTTAAGCTGGCAGGTGATTGATCGAAGACTGAGAATAGAAAATGACGCAGTTTGAATGGGGTCTAAAATATGAAAATATTGTTTAGATATGATTTTGTTTATTTCTCAAGGACGAACGTCTCAATACTTTTTATAAGCAATGCTGTCATTTCATTCATAGCGCAACTGAAGACAAACTTGACTTGAAAAAGAAACAGCAGCAAACAAACAATAACCTAGTCAGTGTTAAAAGCTCTCTAGAGCATATGTTATTTGTTTATAATCCGATTCTACTTAAATAAAATTTACTGGACTTGACTTCATTAGGAAAACAGTATCCTAAATTGAGCTAAGATCAGCTGTTGCATGGCGCGGGAGTTTCATCAATGTTTTATCAAACTTAAGAAAGCACGGTTTAACATTACTGTAACATTAAATGTTAACGGAGTGACCTATAACGACATGGGTCTTCTTGTATGTGGTGTCATTTTACGTCAAGTCCACCCTGTTCTAACCCAAAGCAAAAACGATTGAATGAACAACCTTCGGATTAATAGTAAAGTGCCCCGCTAACTGAGCTACCGCAGCGGTTCTTAATGGCCTTCTAGTTCATCATGCCAAAATGCTTTCCACGACTTCTTGCGAGTAAAATGCTTTGTCATCAAGGTTCGAAAATGTTTCATCAGACGATAGTTTGCGGGAAACCGCAAATAGGAGTACGTTTGTTCAAGAATGACGTCTCTGGAAAGTTTTGAACTTCTACCTAGTAACAAGTAAAATGTATATGAAACCATTTAGATCAACATATGTAAGCTGGTAGTAATTACCAAAGTGGTAACTATTTTGAGTTTGAATATAGTATGGAGAGGTTGAAAGCTGAATATGTAAACATTGATTACAAAATAATACTTTTAATCAATTATTTTCAACATTCAAAAGGACACGATGATTTCGCATGGGTTGTCTACTTTCACATTCAGATCACGCACTTTGTGATACATCTTTGCGCCTCTTAACTTCGCCCGTGACAGATCCTGCGATTCATCAATGGCGGATATTAGTTTTTTTTATAAACAGTGGAATAAAATGACAATATGTGTTTTCTCTATTTTCTATATTATTATTCAATATGTTCTTATATTCACAGAAAAGCTTCGATATAATCTCTATGTAGAGATCAAATGCCTCTTCCGTGGAAGATGGCAACGTCTGGTTTACTAGCTGGAACAATCTGCAGAATTCAGGAAAGCACCCTTCTAGATTTAATGGTTGGGAATACAACTCATTCACACATAAATTTCGTCTTCATAAAAGTTGTGACTGTTACTTGAAGTGTTATAAAATTCTGGTAATTCATGCTTTCCTACTGGTCCATTATTTTTTCCACGGGAAATATCATGAACATTCCACTCATTAGCGAAGTTTTCCAGTTCTCGTCTTATTATTGGTGTGAAGCAGTACATAAGACACTTTCTTTGAAAAATATCCCCATCACAGTAAATATTGTTGTCTCTCATGTCTTTGAAAAAAATTGATCCAAAAGTCAAGACACTGACGTCGTAACATGCTCCACATTGATTCTATTCTTTGATTGGAGGTACTTTTACCGTGAATAAAGCTCTTTTCTGCTGATTGATCATGATTGTGATTATACCGAAAATATATCTGAAGCAGACGAACCGTTGTATTTTCTGTGCCCATGTCACAAGGTATCATTGCTGGAACCCTGCAACCACTGTTCTTTATAGCCTGCAGAAAATACCGCGAGATTATTTTGGGATTGTTATTACTTTGACCCACTACAAGCCACAGAATATTTCGAGTAAATCCATCTACTGCTCCATGAATCGCAAATCCAAACAGTTTTATTTTGTCATAACCGTCTATATGCCAAATAAAGTCCGGACCAGGACAGAAATATTGACGACGAAGTAAGCGCTTAGCCTTTCTTCTTTCCATATCCTCTGGGCAAGCGAGCCACATTAAGCGTAGTACTGTTGATCTACGAACATGTACACCATACATTCTCTTCAATCTTTTCCAGATTGTTTTATAATCTAAGCAACGACCACATCCGGAAAGATCTTTTAAAACGGCACTGATAATAATTTCAATTGGAGACTCCGAGACTCTTCTTTGTAAGTCCATCCGCTTCAACAGCCTTTTTAAATGTCTGTAAATTATCTTAAATCCATGTATCAGAGCGGACAAAATTTCTTTGTATTTGTAGCCAAGAAAGAAGTAATGCATGATAAGTTCCATTTTTAATTGACACGAATGCTCACTTCGTTCGCCGACAGGAAACGCAGCATATACATGTACCTGGCAGATAATCGAACACATACACAGTATTGTGACCTGAAATTTAAAAACAAGCGTTTTAAAGTTTAAACTTTGTAAAAAAAAATTGAACCACGAATAGATTATTTGTTAAGAAAAAAATACAACTTAAGTTTATTTTGAATATAAAATGACATGTTGACAATAAAAATCTTTATTTTATTCATTTTAGGACAGTGTTTTCTAAACAGTTAAATTTGTCATGCAGCTATTGTTTTAATGATATATTTCATTGTCAAAACAATGTTCTTGTTACAGTTATCAAGTTAAGATTATCTAGTTTTCAGTTATTTTATCGTTAGGAACTCCATTTAATGTAACATTAATAAATATAATTATGAATAACAACGCATCAGGAAATTTGTTAACAATTTGAGAACAGTTCCAAAAAAACAGCGGTATAAACAACTTACCATAATGCTAAAGTTCTTGTAAACCAGTAGGAAATTTGGTGATTCACTGAGGTTAAACTGGTAAAGCGCGCCTTTATGCAATAACAACCTGATGACGTCAAGTCACGTGATTTACAAAATCGCGAAGTGTTAAGTGTGAAGTATGGAGTGGGAAGTATGAAGTGTGAAGTATGAAGTTTGAAGTATGAAGTGTGAAGTTTGATGTGTAAAGTATGAAGTGTGAAGTATGAAGTGTGCAGTGTGAAGTATGAAGTTTGAAGTGTGAAGTATGAAGTGTGAAATATGAAGTTTGAAGTGTGAAGTATGAAGTGTGAAGAATGAAGTGTGAAGTGTCAAGTATGAAGTATGAAGTTTGAAGTGTGAAGTGTGAAGTATGAAGTGTGAAGTATGAAGTGTGAAGTATGAAGTATGAAGTGTGAAGTCTGAAGTTCGAAGTGTGAAGTATGAATGTTGAAGTCACCACCGGTCTTTCGTAGAATTGCGATAAGCGGATACCTAACCTAATTATAGCCGCAACAGCAGACGTGATATCTACAATGGTTAAAAGTTTTCAAGTTCAAGATTTTTTATTGTTGTTCTCCTAGAACTCTAATAATCTGCTTTGTATTTAAGTGTCTGTCTGCGTGTATATGTTCGCTTGTTTGTATGTTCTTTTGTTTTGATGAGTACATATATATATGTGTGTGTGTGTTCATCTGTCATTTTTAAGGGCAAAAAATCTGTACTGTTTATGCCAAATAAAAAATTAAACTTGGTTAAAAGTAGATAATATTACCTATAAATCGACTCAGCAGATTAATTCGATGCTCAGTAACATGCCCAAATCACTAAGTGCAAATAACTGTTACAGTGCACGCACATAGGATCTGATAAGCCACGTTACATGTATAACTAGTATATACTCATTCAGAGATGGCGGAACATTATGCTCTAGATGTCTGGTAGTTGATTTTCAATTAGTTCAGTATGTTAATTATTTACGAGCTTTGAAGGCCATTTATCACAACACTTATGTACTATGATTATCGTACTTCTAAATTTACTGGTTCAATATTTCAGCCAGCTGTGTGGTTTCACTTTCCCAGCCAATACAGATTTGGGTATTGTTCAATAACTTCAAGGATAAACTTCCTTAAACTTGTGCTCTTGGCCTTTAGTGTTTTTTGTGGTGTACAGGATTTTTTATTCTCAGATCCCCTGTAAACAATCCAGTTTGTTTAGTTTTCGTATTTAGGGCATTGCCAAACATTCTTTTTTAATTTGGGAGCATACGCCGCTTAAAATAAAAGGGATAAATCTAAATATACCGAATTCAAGGTTCAATTTTCAACGCTATATGCACACCAATGTTTCGGAACGAATAAAATTTTAGTGATTACTGGTGTAAATATTGAGTTGCGATTAACACCGGGCTATGCGATGTGGCAGTAATAAGCATCTCCATCATTGCCCCGAACAGAAAAAATCAAAATGATCCTTCTTTTATATCATTTTTGTCGTGTTTGGTGGATTTCAAAGTTCCATTTTCATTTATTTAAACATTTGTAACGATTTAATTTCTTTGGATCAATATGAGGATACAAAATGTACTAAATATGAAATGTTTTCTACACTATTGTCCTCGTTGTATTTGGGGATATGGCATATTAATTCAATGTATAATATAGAGATGAAATACAATTGCAATGCAGGAAATACAGGTGCAAAATTCTAAACTTTTGTAAGAATATACTTTTAACTTAGCGCTTGCAATAAATTCGACAAGTGTGAATTATCTATACACTCAACCAATTTAAGTTCTATGAATCCAATACCATTTACTTACACCGAAGGGTCAAATTAAGAACAGTCTTTAATTGAAAGGGATGTAATTTTGAAATTGGTTACTTTGAAAGGGGTTTATTTAAACAAATGTGTTATTGATTAATCATGTTTTCTGTTTTTCCTACTAATGAGGGGTCCTATTAAAACAGAACAAGGAATTAAGAGCAAATTTCTGTTTGCTTGACATTGTTATGCAAGAAATGCATTTTTGCAAAATTAAGGAAAACTCTTGCCAAACTGTTCCAAAGTCAATTATTACAAGATTAAAGCTTAAATTGAAGAGTGTTGTTGGCATATGATCATAAATAAAGAGTGAATTCAATGTCTTTCTAATAGAAAATTGCGGACAAAAAGTGACCAATTAGAACTTTTGTTGAGTGTATACCTGTTGTGTTTCGATTGAGCAAAGCAAAAAGTGCATGATGTATGTTTCTTTTCCTTAATTGACTTCGGGATTAACGAAGCATTGGCTCATATCGTCATTGAATTACTAAGTATACCTAATTTAAAAAACACATCAATTTCTATGACCAGTGTAACTTTTTGTATTGTTGTTGTTTTTTTCATTTAAATTATATCGATAGTCAATGCAAATTCGTATTAGAATGAGCAAGTTGCCATTAATCACACAATTTTATAAAACATTGGTTATTTTTGCAATGTGTACTGCAACACCTCTTTAAATGTGTTTATAATCTAATGTCAGACGTTATCTTATAAAGCGACGGTCTTCCACTTGCGAACCTAATTTATAAACAGCAGATATCCTTCTTTTGCATGGTGTTATCATTCATTCGATGCATGTCATATAACTGGGGTAAACAGCGATCATATTATTTATCTGTGATTTCAGAAATACAAATATAAAACTTTAAGTGTACTTTAAAGCAGTGATAAAAATGATTTGGCGGAAAAAAGAGCACGTAATTGAAAATTATGAAGAGTTTTACACATTCAACGTTTCATATTCTGCTGTTAAAAAATGAAACGTGGCTGACAAAGTGCTAAACACAGTCCAGTTTTGAAACATCAAGCTAACAATAGGTCTGGAAGTTTTCATAGTGCAAGATTTCGTGACAGCTTCTTATATTGCAGCACCAGCGGTATCTTGAGTGCAAGATTTATGAAAAGTCCTTAAAATGAAGAAAATGCTCCAACACTCAAATGACTGAATGGCACAATCATTGCATACACAATTTATGCAAAATCATGAATCAAAACTTGCTGATATATGGCGCATTTACTATTTATATATTCACTATGATTGGAAATAATACTGTTATAATGAATTATCTTCCTATGTCTGAATTCAGAGCAACATGTATTTGGGATCCTTCCGAATAACGCATCTAGTACATGTTACGTGCTAGAAGTTATGTGACCGGCTGATGACTTACTAGCGGTTCGAATCCCTTCATGATCATTATTGTTTTAACGTTATTAATGCATTCTTTTCATTCGATGGATGCTGTGGATATAAAACATACTCAGGTCACAAAGAAGAAGACGACGAAAAAGAAGAAGAAAAATAGGAAACTTTATTCAATTGCCGTTTTCACAATATTTTACAAGAATAAAATATTTAAAAAAAAAATAAAACTTGAGTTGTTAATGTCACTGCCTCAATACTGTTTGTGAAAGTTGCATTTTTCAGAAATATCATTTTTGATATATTGGACAGGTAAAACTGAGAGAATTTCCTTTTTGATGGAAACACGCCTTACTATTGAGATCTTCATACCTGACAGCTTATTTATAATGGCTAATTTGTAATTATTATATTAAGAGCTTTGCTTTATATATTCCCAAATGCTCGAGATGTATTAATGTATTAACTTATATGAAATGTGGACAGAACTTGGGGTAAAGTTTACATATTGCGCTGACAATTCCGAAACAGATCTTAAGAAATATTGTCCAATTTATCCACATTTGAGTAAAGTGACCAAAAAGGCCATACAATTTTCTTCAATTTTATAAAGAAACCGTTGGGTCACATTATTTTATAGAAAAGTACGACAACCTATTTTGATTTATGGTACTTTACGCGACGTACATAATTGATAAGATGGTCTTTATATTTTCATTACTAAGCATTTATATATATTTGCAAGACTGTTCAGTTCCTTTTTGTGAAGACTTGACGAAAAGGTTCGACAGCATTTAGCTTTAATTTAAAAGAAAAATACCCTGATAAGCCTAAGACACAAGATATAAATGACTATAAATTAAATTGAAAAATTAATGTGTTAATTACATGAAATAATGCAAAATTATTTGCAGGTGTAAAGCCATGGTCACAACACGCCGTGCTTGCAAGTGCCTGCTGTCTACGTGCAAAAACGTGGGCCGAATTCAGGGACTGAGTACCTCCTCTGTACGGATTTGGGAGCACGCAGAGACGCCGTAGCATTTTTAGTGCATGCAAAACTTTCTCTGCGTTCGAGCTACGTGCGGGCTACGGATTCACCACCAGTACGGGTGACGTGCGTGCCCTCTACCTCCACGAACGCACAACTCACTGCCTCTGCGAGTCTTTGCGTGGTCCGTGCTTCCTCAGTTCAACTGTCCAAAACGCGCACAGAACTCAGGCGGACCTTACAGAGCAAGTATGTGCTCCGCACTTACAACGCACGTTGTGCGCACGGACCTCTGCGGTATATAAAATATATATCGAGCATCGATAGGTCATCCTTATATATATCACTCAACAGTGAGTGAAATAAACTCACGTTTACCACACTTGCACGCACTTACAACGGGCAAGCGAGTAAGAACACCGTACGTGAGCGGTACTGACTCAGTACGTTGACATGGAAATCGCACGGAGATCTTGCGTTGTAAGCACGTTGTCAGAATATCAATTGAAGAGAAGTGCATAAACATATGCCCTTAGCGATGTACTTTTATGAACATAATTGTAAACGTCAGATAATGAGTTACACTCATTGTGTAGTTCCTGGCATCATGATTGAATGGCCCACTACCAAAATGAATATACACCACATTAATAAATTTATATAAAATAATGTTAAAGTACTAGTACGTACATGTACTTATTTGTAAAAGGCATATAAACCCTACCCACGTCTCCTAACGTAATGTGTATAAATAAACAAAAATAAAACGTAAGGGGGCGCAAACATGCTCCTCAAGTGGGATGATGCACAAACTTTACGGTTGTTTTTTTTTCTTAGATACACTGAGCCAAAATGAAAACTTGACAAAATAACACGTGAAACTAACTATTGTGGTTTTCATTCTGACCATGCTCTTATAATTTATTTGAGACTTCTAAAAATAAAATCGATCTCGTCATTATTTAGGAAATAGGAGATAACCTTGCCCTCTGTGATAGCATAACAACATCTTCCGCCTTTTTCCATTGTCCAGATATGTGCAAATACCACCAGATAAATTAAGGATAAAATAAATCATCACTTATTAAAATTTTTGAATTTGAAGAAGAGTAAGTTTTCATTTTTGCTCATTACATTTGCTTTTTTAAACAAAATTTGATGGTATCATGTACAAACACTATTATGAATAATATGAAGCATGAGCTAAACTATACGCAAAAATATCATTTACATAGCACAGTCACACACAAAATAAAAATATCGCTTATTTCGGAATTTTGCAAGTGTTGTTAAAGAAACGATACAGATATCGCGTAAACATTTTTGATAGTTAACTGTCAAAATAGAGAATACGTCAAACAATGTTATAATATTTAAACGATTTTAATTAAAAAAAAAATACTTTTCCATAAAATATCTTTTCTTAATTTCAAAAGTAAATTTTAGAATTGATGGCAAATTAAAAAATAATAATAAAACCTATATTAACAGTTATCTTGGAAACCGTTATTACACATATCACGCTTATCGAGCACATAAACGTTTCCCAGTTCTCTGAATTGTCTCACGAATCATTTCCATCTCTGGAACGCTAATAGTTTCTGTTTCCACATCTCCTTTTTTCACGGTTTTTACCGTATGTCTACCATCTGCATAACCTATATTCGTGACAAAGAATCATACCAACGCGGATTTTGTTGTCAGAAATTGATATTTGTATCGCTCTGCCTTAATGAACATTAGCAGTATATAGACCAATTTTAACTACAAGTCTGACGTCAAAAAGCTTAAACAGCGTATTGCAGAAAAACGTAATGTTATAATACGTTATGCTCTATATAATTATTACGTCTTTATAATATCACCTGATTTGGTTCAATATTTTGATATTAATCGGTGATTGTCTGTGACAATGGATCTAAGTCATCTTGAAGTTTTTTAAGCCTTAATTTAATCAGATGAAGTACACACTTCTCCATTTCCTTACACATATCAGGTAACTTCATTTTAAAAGTATGTCTGTTTCGAAAGAATTCCCACATGTTCATCGGGAAAAGTGAGCCAAACATAAGAAAACATGTCGTTTTATCAACTTTGTACCCCTGTGGATATAATTTCAGGAGTTTCCTTTGTGTTTTGACATTATCCATTATGTATTTATGTTCAGCCTCAATCTTGTTAAGGGACTCTTTATGAAGACCGTACCTTTTCAAGCAATTTTTGTGAATGTCACCAAACAAAATATAACAAATGCCCGCATTCACTGTTTCCGGCAGAAACCGCAATGCATGCGCAACAGATTTTCTAACACCAAAGTTGTTTTGGCATAAATCCATCGTATAGTGTTCCATATTTTCTGACACCAGTTCATATATCAGGTGGCTTATCGTGATTCCTCTTTTGTTGAGTATACTTTTCAGCTGCCATTGAAAGTCTTGAAAGTCGTAAAGTTCCGGTTTTACTGCGCTCACTAGAAAAATATTATTGTTCAAATGCAGTCCTTCGCTTTCTAGTTTGGTAACAATTTCACCTTTTATCTTTAAAAGCGTGGTAATTTCATCAACTTTCGAAGACTGGTCATAAGCTACTTTCTGCAAATCAAGATCAATTTGGTTTCGGGTAAACAAAACGTGTTTACCTTTTGATAATAATTCTTTAGCCAAACGAATGTCATCTTCAGTAACTCTATTGGAACAAACGATAATAAAGACATCCTTTTCTTCATAATCCATTTCCTGAAGATAATGCACTTTTGGAAATTTTACTGTTCCCATTCCAGGTAAATCCCAGAGAACAGCATTACTATTATTTGGATATGTGTAAGATTTCGGTTCAAATGTGGTTTCTGTTACACCAACTTTTGCTCCTCCGATATCTGTCGGTTTCATTCCTCTCAAAGCATTTATTAAACTCGACTTTCCAACTCCTGAGTTTCCGGCAACAGCAATGTTTACTTCCTGTCGTTTCCATTTTGTTATGTTTTCTTCTATATAACGAAACGTTCCATGCAAGGCCTGATCGGTTTCTATCATCTCATATAGTTTCTCTTTTTCTACATATTTTAGAAAGACCTGTAAACAATAAAGGCAATTCTATTCAAATCAGCTAATAAGAAAATTCAACAGCTAAACGTAAAATGCTGCTTCACCGTAGACTGTGCTATAAAGTATAGTATGTACTAGACTGAACTGTAAAGGTTGCTTGTTGATTTATACATTTACAATTTGTCGGTTGTTTACGTCTTCACGCATATTACTTGATCTCAATTTTCACCTGTGTACTGCCAATAATTTAACAACCTCGCACCCCTGCATACTTGCCACTGTATGTGATCAATCTACCTTAAATTTTAATCAACACATAAACGCCTTCGTTTTAAGATTTATCAGAATATTAATGTTTATGGTGTAAATGTTTGGTTGCTCACAATCCGGAACTAGGCGGCGTGCTCAGTAATAAGCACTTGTATTACTGCTCATGATCCGGCTCAATCAAACCGAGCCTGCAATATTTTCTTTGGAGGGTTTTGCGGCTTTCATTTAAAGTTTCCTTCATATGTGATTGGATAGAGCCTCACCTTCTCTACGACCATATCGGCTTTGTTACATGCAAGTTAAAGACAATACCTGTTGCATGCATTATACATATATGTTTACTTTTCCCATTTCGATCTAACATGAATATTTTAGATACCGAAATTTTGTCTTCTTCTGTAATGTGGTCAAACTCGTCTGAAGATGAATCTTCATCTTCGTCATTTTCTGTGGTCTCTTGCGATCTTTAAAGTAAATAAGTCATTATGACAAACGCAAATACTTGTATGACACATGAACATAATATTCCTTATGGATTCCGAACAAAATCATTACTGCATCAATACAAGGTAAAGTAAAAATTTAATTCTATCCGAACCACACCTTTAACTTAGTCTAGTTATTACATCAGCCCAACGTAAATTCTGACAATTTTAAATAAATGTGTTGATCTTAAACTGTAAAACTGTAAAAATCAATGTGAACTGTTTAGTTATCGCTTATTCGACGATAAAAAGATGATTTTTATGAGGAAAATATATTTATTTTTATATATGCATATTTTTTTACTTATAAGACGGGGGTCAAAACATATAGGATTAAGCACTGTGCGCTGTACAGTGGGGTACACGATTTTAAAGGGCAAACGTTGGCCCGTTACCAATGCTTTATATGGAATCGAGTATTTCTAAAACAGAAAATACACATAAGTTACGAACGTCAAGCTGCTACTGCCAACAATATTACCGCTGTATTGTACCAGCAGTTACATACACTTAACAACTTTTCTAAGTATACATCTTCGTACTGAGCATTGAGCTATTGCTCTAAAACTTTCAATAAAAGATGCAATAAATAATAACTAATTTATTAGGAAAACATAATTCAAAATGACAGACAACATACTGCTCACAATCATTTAGAATACTGACAACCACATAATACAAATTCACAATTACTAGTATATCAGTTAAAATGTTTTACCAAGATATCATGGACCAGCATAACATAAGGGTAGGTAACAATATATGCAGACAAAAATAAGATATTTACGGAGTTTGAAAAGTTTGGTCCAACAAATATATAAGTTTGGTCCAACAAATATATTTTTTTGTACTGTAGGATTCTGTTTACACATGACCCCGCCATTATTGGTGTATGCCTGACCCAATAATGTTATGGCAGGGAAGGTAACCAGAATAGCTCAAACCAAATAAAACATTAAACGGCTGTCAGATTTTATCACATGTACCCGTATACTGCTGGATGCGAAATGGACAAGTTTAATTTAAAATATGGTGCCATTTCTTAAACTAGACCCGTCCGTTTCCTGCTGTCCATTGCCACAGGCTCCCGGCTTGTCACCTGCTGGTGTCGAACGTATCGAACGCTTATTTTTGAATTTGTGACACTTTTATGCGCTTATATTTCGATATGCGCTTATATTTAAGCCGCCGAATATGCGCTTTTTTATATTCGCTTTAAGCCGCTAAATATACGCTTATATTTGATATGCGCTTATAACTTAGATTGACTGAATATACGCTTACTTTTGAAACAAAATAACACTAAATGACACGCATGCATCAAACATTATCAAAACACTTTTATAGTCTTTGAAGAGGAAAGATGTGTTTGAAAATGCATGTTTATCTACAAATTTACAACAATAAATCATCACTTTTTTCGTTGCTGTAAGATTTCCGAGTTTTTTTTGGGGAGTTTTATTTGGATTTTCAACCATTATTTATTTTATAACACAAAACTGCGTATGCACAAAAATTATTACTTCAAGCAACATAAATATTAACATTGATAACTATAATACTTTATTTCATTGTTACATCTGAGTACTCGAACAAAAGAATAAATGGTTCACTTTGAAAATATCAATGCGAGTTGTTTAAACCTTACTGACTAATACCGTTTATTGAACATTGTTAACGATACAGATACATTGTATTCTGTAATTATCTTTAATTGAAAGCCCGATTTAGCTCCCAGCTTAGTGAAACTTATACCGCTGAGCAATTTAGATATGCATATATGCGCTTGTTTTGGGGATGTATTTTAACTGTAAGGGATGGGTGTGCGCTTATTTTTGGGAAAGATTTTAACTTTAGGGACGGGTATGCGCTTATTTTTAGGTATTAATTTGCTGTAAGAGACATATGCGGCTATTTTCTGTAATTATGCGCTTATTTTCGAGATTCTACAGTATACAGGATATGGTGTACTAATCGTAGGCAGATTAAGCTGAAGTTGTTTTTATTTTGTTTAGATGCTTATATTGTCACATTTTCTATATTTGTTGCTAATAAAAATGAATATTTCAGAGCGAATGAATTAGAGAATGAGCGATATCAAACATCACCACACTTTTAAGATTCACCGAATTTACGCGTATAACATGCCACCAAACGGTTGCCCCCATAACCGGTGTCCGTGCCGGGATGGGGGGGGCATGTGCCCCCGGTGTCCCACCCCCGCTCCTGACACTTATAACACTTGTAATTAACAACTCACGCACGTCCCGAAGAACAAAACATGGTGACAGATATGGTGGAAACTCATGAATACATGCATGATGAACTTGATTATTCAACAGTGCCTATTCATAAGATTTCATGACCGGATTTAAAATGGAAAATACTGTAGAACTGGTTTTATTCGCGTTAGTTTTAATTTCGCTAATATTCCCGAATCGCTTACTTCACGAATTCATAAATACCGCGAATAAAGAAAATAAACTGTTACAGAAATAAAGAAAATAGTGCCTTTTGTAAGCGCTGTTTGTTATATTTTACACCTTAAAAATGGCAGCTTGCATATCAGTGTTATGTTTATTGATAGTTAATTGCCCGATAGCTTAGTAAGGAAAATGGTAGTAACCCGTAACGTTTACATGTTTTTTACCATTAAATCGTGAACACGGTATTAAATTATAATTTTATACTATCATACTTCCGGTTTTGAGTCTGACGACATCGCAAATTAAAAAAATACGCGAATGAAAAAAAAACTATTTATGACAAAAAACGCGAAATTTTGATTTTGCGAAATTGTAGAGTTTTACAGAATGTTATTCTATGTTACACACCCTTGAACGATCTGGGATGCAAGAAAATTAGCCATACAATTCAAACCGTTCCACATGTTCCATGCGGAAGAAATCAAATATAACTAATTGATGCTTTAGAATGGCGAAAAAGGAAGGCAGATATATTCTACTTGGGCTCTTAAAATATTTAGCAGAAACACTTCTTAACCTATACTATACACAATTTGAAAACTACTGTAGGCCGAAATCGAACACTTTCCATAGCAGAGTCCTGTTCAAATCACGCACTAAAACCCCAAAAAATCTCTAACATTTTAGCTTATGCTTGAATAAGACAACTTTGTTTTAGTAAACTTGGTAGATAAAAACAATACGTATAGAACAGTAAAGAAAAATATATATCTTGTTTTGAAATGACTGATTTTTTAACGAACCAGTTACGGCAAGTGTGCAGTTGGTCTGTTTTTCTCTCTTCTTTTTCGCTGCGTAGGGAGACAGTGTTTTGTGTGTGTGGCGATTCCAGATATACATATTTCACTTTTTTTAATCCCTAAACTTTTATTTGCTATCAAACACAAAAAGAAGCATCGCAAAACAAAAACAAGTCAGTACAGTATGTAAGGTCCTTAAATGAACCTTCAATTATGTAGAAAGAAATCACCAATTTTATTTTTTGTCATCCATTTTCGCAACGATGCAATTACAGGTCAAACACACTTTTACATGTATCTCGTACTGTATACATGTGTAAGACAAGAGGCCTTAGATATTGTTGTTAGTAACTTATTACCTATGAAGGCATTTCAATAGATGTTTAGTGTTGCTTCGTTTTTATGTTTGGTTGCAGAGAGAATTTCGGGGATATTTTTAGGTCACTATTTTTTTACTGTTCTAACATTTCTAAACGTACAAAAATAAACAAAAATTAATAACATTGATTTGTGCAAAGTTTGATGTATTTTTTCTGTTAGGGAGATTTTGATATTCTTACTTTTTTATCAATGACAGTACGATAACAACTGCCGTAGCACCAACATACAACGTGACAGTCCAAAATCATTATCACGAGGAGGCAGCAACGGCGTACCATATATTTGCATTCATTTTTGTAAAATGGGGTAGGCAGGTACTTAAACGCCATTGTTTCTTAAACCTTAAACATCATTTTGTAGCTTTGATATCATGTTACCTAAATTGCATATTGCTCTGTACGGAAGATATACGGTAAAAACAATGGTAAATAATTTCATTAGAAATCGCGATTGATTTTTGATTTGTTTATTTTGCAAAAGCGCCACCTTTCGGTCAGACTTTTTACATAGAGATGTCTCTAGACGTTCGTCAGAGCAGTGTGATACTGATCAATGACAGAACGTCTAGATAATCTAGACTACTGTCCTGGCCCATTTATCATTTAGGATACAACCACCAATTCAATTTCCATAGACTTCCATGATTATAACCTTTCATCAATTTCTGAATTTACTATTGAGTCTAGCCCATAATATCATACAGTTCAACCTAGAGACACGTTTTTATACCAATTCCACCATAGCATGACCAATACATTTTTTCGCCTTTTTAGCCAGAGGTGTATCATTCTACTCTCTGCGGAACTTTTGTTTACATTATGTCAAAAATAAGAGCTATTGTTGAATTTCACTTTTTTTTCATTACCAATTTCATATTATTTTTATTCAAATTAGTACAAAATCATTATATTTCTTCAAAATAATGTTCTTTTTTAAATATATTTTCATTTTCTACCAATCCGTCTTGACTTCCTGTTACTGGTCCTCAAATACCCTGCACAACATGATTTAGAGGCCTGATCACCAAAATTGATTGGTCTATAACCATAAACACGAAGGTTACATCAAACGAGTGTTTAACCTAACATGAACACAGAACTGTTGACCTGTCTTTGATCAACATAATATTATCTGTCGCTGAATTAAAATAATCTGTAAAAGTGTGTTGTAAAATATACATTCAGGTTGTTATAACTGAATATAGCTCAAACATGCTGAAATATGTCAAACATGTTTTAAGTGGAGTACCAATTATATTAAATAACCTTTTAAACACTTACGTTTAAAATTATTGCTACCGAGATAATAAAATCTTCGTCTGCTCTATAATCGATACGTCATGCCCGAATGAACCCAAACATTCTCTCCCGATCCAAGATGGCGGTTTATATATAGAGGGACTGCTTATCTGATTGTACACGCGTATTACACAATGGGTGGTAATTTGGTATGCATACTAGTCTGTCATATGAGAAATATAATTATTCCTATTGTTAATAACATAAAAGGGAGACTAGCTCTATTGTTCTATTTGAGGGTTGGGCCGAACATTTAATGATCCCACCTATGACTGATTTCGATGTGCGGCAGAAATACGTCGCCTGTAATCGATACGTCACGCCCGAATGAACCAGAAAATTCCTTCCCGATCCAAGATGACGGTTTTATAGAATATATAGGGAAATATGAAGACTCGGCTGTTCTATAGACTCTGAGATGAGGTTCACTACTTTTCAAAATTATTGTATGGCTTATTATGATTTAGTTTTTGGGAGCTGATCATGTAGACTATTGAAAGATTTTTTTATCTTCAAGTTATTTTCCTTAACGTTTATTAAGTCTCTGCATTAAACAATAAACATGTATATGAAATATCAAATCTTTTATCTGCCTTAATAATTATTTTATTTTGTTCCGTTGTTACTGGTTACTGGAGTTGTTGTGTACACCTTGTAGTTTAACACATTAAAATAATATGATCTTACCTTGAACTTCCGTCCGAACGTTCTTGAAACAAATAATAACAAGTACCATAAACAATAATTATAAAAACCAAAGTTAATATAAAAATGTAGACCATTTTTATTGATGTTTATCTTACGAACAAAATATTATTTTCAAAATGGCGTATTTCAAACACGAGGCATGCCGGCTTATTGCATTTGAGGGTTGTCCTATATTGTTTGTGTATTGCTTTGCGGTGATATAAACACAAGTTTAAACATAACGACAAGTTAATAAACCTTGTCATCGGCACTTTTAGACTGTCTAGACTTGTGCAATATTGTTTTCATGTAAAAAATCAAAATAATATTTGCCCGGGTAACTCCATTTGTCTGAATGAGTGTTTTCCAAAATGTCTTAATTTGTGTTTCAATAAACTTACCAGTAATCATTTAAAAATGTTATTAGGCCTAAAAAAAGGTTAGTTTCTGGTTACATCTTTGAAATAAAACAATGGGTCGGTAGGTAGGCTTTATTTAGGGGAAGGAACTAAAGTCCAGGTATATACCATCTTGGGTGTAAGTAAGTACATCAAAGATTAAAATTGTTAAATTAGTATCTATCTTTTTTCGAGGTATCTTTTGAGGTATTGAAGTGTAGAAAAGGGAAAACTCACTGCATTTTATACTGTAATTCCATTGAAACTAATAAACCAGTGTTTCAACTTAAAGTTGAATTGTTTTGCTTAACATGTAATATTAATAATTATTCTTTTAATTACAATTAGATGTGTAATGCCGTAATGTGGTTTATTGCATGGATATTGTTGATTTGTTCATGGCCATTTTTGTAAAAAAAAAATATGTTGGATATACTTACCTTAATACCTACCACTTCTTACAACCACTGTGTCTCACTTTCAAATCGTATTAAGTCGTTTTTAGGTTTTCATTCGTGATATTGTTGCAATTAGCAAATAATCAAATATATACATATCCCTTCAATGATGGTAAAAGTTCTATCACCACCGCCAAAGCAGG
Source organism: Corbicula japonica (assembly GCA_038501625.1). NCBI lineage: Eukaryota > Metazoa > Mollusca > Bivalvia > Venerida > Cyrenidae > Corbicula > Corbicula japonica. The sequence goes on from JAZAYU010000076.1 coordinate 3,174,162, forward strand.
GTTAATAATTTGATCAGTGAGCACTGTTTCTTTCACTCATTTTACGATACAAATATCAGTACATAATTGTTCACTCATAAAGCCATTTTTTAACGATTAGAACTGCATTTACGCCGTATCACGTATGCACTTCGAACAGAAATCTTAATCTATTTGCTTTCTTAATTCTTCAATGAAGTCGTCGGTGGATCAAAAAGAATATTTTTACCGGCTCGCCGAACGCTGACAGCCATGATTGTTTACCTTGGCGAATTCAATTATGGAATTAGCAACCTTGCCCCGAAAGCACACGCAACGGGGTTTACATATAGTGGGTGATACAAGGACAAAAATCACGCGTTTAACAGTTAAAACTAGCACCGGAGAAGAAAGTGAAAGTAAATTTTCCAAAAATGAAACGGTGCTGGCTGTTATTTTGCACCGGACATTGTGTCCGACAATAACAGAATTTTTCGTCTGTCAAAAACCCGGTCGGCTTTTCATACAAATTTTGGGGAGGGCTGAAAAATACGGTCGGCGATAAAATGAGACGGTCGGTCGGGTAACCAGAAACAAACATATTTTTTTTAGGCCTTAAACATTGTGCTCGGCACTTCCAGACTCTCTAAATTTAATCAATAAAGATATTATTAACTGTTTTAATGTAAAACAAATCATTTTCATTATTCCTTAAATGTGTTTGACCTTGAATTTTCTGATCGCTTAATGGTTGCTCATTCGGGTATTTAAAAATTTACCGCACTGAAAGTTCCATGTCCACCGCGATATGCACACCATCGTTTGGGATGGTCAAAATTGTACTGTTTATTGATGTAAATATTGAATTGCGCTCAACCCGGGGCTAGGCGGCGTGGCCAGTAATAGTCATTTCCATTACTGTCCATGAACAGGCTCAATCAAACCGAGCCTTCAATATTTTCATATTTGTCGTGTTCGATGACTTTCAAAGTTCCCTTTTCATCTATCATTATATTGTTTGTTTTTGCGAATTTATGTAAACAGAAATTTTACGTAATTTTTGTCTTAGACTAGCAACTTTTTCTTGATGACATAGTTGCTGTAGTTGTGATGCGGTCAAACAAACTTTCAAAGGTACTTTTGGAAACACCCTCGATTGATTGCACGCATATCAGTGTCACTTTTCTAAATCTTCCTGTTTCACATAAAATAGGTCAACGTTAACTTGAGTATGTTTTAATCATTATGTGAAGCAAAATACAAAATGAATTTAATTGTATCAGTTGAAGCCGAGTTTCTGGTTTACATTAGCATGGGTCTGTATTATGAATAAAATATGAAATGCAATTGCGTTCTTGTTTGAAGAACTAAAAGGTTTAGTCGACGAAAATTTGAAAATGTTTCAACAGACGATTTCCGGGAATTTGAAGAAAACAGGAAATAGTATTAAGGATGACAACACTGGAAATGTGTTCCTTATTTTTTTATGAGAGCTTGTGTCAAGCTTCGCCATTTGTTTACTAATTAAACGTTCAATTTGTATATAGCCATTCACATTTTATCAATCTCTTTAAGCTGGTAGTTATAAGTAAACTGGTAACTTAGCGTTGGCGGTCAGTATAAACTTATTGTATACATAAAGTTCATGTCCATCATTTAAATATTCTAATACATCTTAAAGTGAGCGAGATCGATATTTCATGTATTCCTTTCCTTTTATTCATTGTCAAACATGTATGTAAATATTCGTGATTCAGCCGTTCCCGATACTAAGTTAAACTGCCCTGAGTGTCAAACATGTATGTAAATATTCGTGATTCAGCCGTTCCCGATACTAAGTTAAACTGCCCTGAGTGTCAAACATGTATGTAAATATTCGTGATTCAGCCGTTCCCGATACTAAGTTAAACTGCCCTGAGTGTCAAACATGTATGTAAATATTCGTGATTCAGCCGTTCCCGATACTAAGTTAAACTGCCCTGAGTGTAGAGCAGGCAGCCAACCATGTTCTAAGTGCAACCCAGAAAGGTCGCCTAAATAAGCCCATGAATTAGATGAGTAACACAAAAATACTGACAACAATTTATTGTTACCTCGTGGCTTAAATATGTTAACTTTATGAGATGTTAGTAAAAGTGTGTTTGACCTTCAATTTCCTGGTCGCTTCGCGAAAACGGATGACAATCACTGATTTCTGTTTTAGTAGTTGAATGTTCTTTACAAAGTACACAACATTTTCTTGCCAGTATCATTACACTCACGTGGGAATTCAAAATCATGTTTTGTATTGGTTAATTTTTTGAATTTATGTAAATAAAATGTATGTAGTTTTTAGGTCTTCCTTTTTATTTACTTTTCTATCCGTAAAATTCTATGTACATAAATTCAAATGCCACTCTCCTTCTTACTAAAATAATGTTTTCAGGCCATGATGTATCACGGGTGAATGTTCTTTTTTTCTTCCTTTGTGTAAGGTAAATTATAACGTATTTTAATATTGATATTTAATATTAAAAGCCACTTATGACAAAGAGGTTTAAGAACTCAAATTCAATAATAATCCGAGTGTGAATGGCGAACACATCATTTTCTATTATTTGTCTTTAATGTCATCTAGATAATCATCGCTAAATTAGTTTTTACCTGTGTTTGATATTAGAAAACACATTTAAATTATTTTCAGAAATTGGTTCGTTCATAGTCGTAAAAAGAATCGGTAGATTGAAGTGATTCGGATCGCGAGTTTATGTAGCTGATAAACTATAAATAGTTCTAAGCAATCCGATCTGGTCAAACAATCCGATATTTATATTTGTAAAAATATAGAATTGTGAACATCCGATGACAGTTATATGCATTTCATTTAATGCTCATGAACATAGCCTGCAATATTTTTGATAGTTTCGAGTTCGGTGGCTTTTTTACCTATTCTAGTGCTTGTAATACGGTATGTTATGTTATATAAATGTTAACTATTTGTAACATACAATGATACAAGCCTTGTAATCTTTTGGAACGTATGCTTTATAGACAAACGCTGCCTTTGGAGATTTTAAATGGCCCACATGTTCTGACATATACAGTTAGTGTTGCATGTTGATAAAACTTTTTTTTTTCAAAAGCATCTCCCAGCTAGAGGCATTATCATTCGATTACATCCACAACTTTCAAAGAAGGAAAACAAATCATACAATGTGCAGATTGTTGAACAAATACGAAACAGTATCAAATATAAACAAGAGCCAGTCGGAAACGACTGCACGCTCGACTATTCGAAAAGTCAGAATTATTAAGCACATTGTAACTGGGCTTCATTTAAACTGGGGAGTGATCTAGGAGTTTATGACACTCCCAACAAACACACATGAACAAAAGTTTCTTAATCCATAAATCAATAAATAACACTTAATTTATTCTTGTAGATTTTTTTAGGGTTTACACAACCCAGCCCATAAACCCCTGATCCCACACCCATCAACCCACTATCTTTGCCCACCTATAGTTGTGTGGCGTGGTGAAGTACAGTATGGTATGCTGGTTGCTGTTGTTGTTGGTGGTGTTGTTGTTGGTGGTGGTGGTGTTGTTGCTGTTGGTGGTGGTGTTGTTGGTGTTGGCATTGTTGGTGTTGTTGTTGGTGGTGGTGGTAGTGTTGTTGCTGGTGGTGGTGGTGGTGGTGTTGGTTGTTGTTGCTGTTGGTGGTGGTGTTGATGTTGTTGTTGGTGGTGGTATTGATGTTGTTGGTGTTGTTGTTGGTGTTGGTGTTGGTGTTGCTGGTGGTGGTGGTGTTGTTGTCGGTGCTAGTGTTGGTGGTGTTGATGTTGTTGTTGGTGGTGGTGTTGGTGGTGTTGTTGTTGTTGGTAGTGGTGTTGTTGGTGGTGGTGGTGTTGTTGGTGGTGGTGATGATGTTGTTGTTGTTGGTGGTGGTGTTGTTGTTGGTGGTGTTGGTGTTGGTGGTGGTGTTGTTGGTGGTGGTGTTGTTGTTGATGGTGTTGTTGTTGTTGGTGTTGTTGTTGTTGGTGGTGGTGTAGTTGTTTGTGTTGGTGTTGTTGTTGGTGGTGTTGTTGATGTTGGTGGTGTTGGTGTTATTGGTGGTGGTGTTGTTGGAGGTGGTGATGTTGTTGGTGGTGTTGTTGGTGGTGTTGTTGTTGGTGGTGGTGATGGTGTTGTTGTTGTTAGTGGTGGTGTTGTTGTTGTTGGTGGTGGTGGTGGTGTTGTTGTTTGTGTTTGTGTTGTTGTTGGTGGTGGTATTGATATTGTTGTTGGTGTTGTTGTTGGTGGTGGTGTTGGTGTTGTTGTTGGTGGTGGTGGTGGTGGTTGTGGTGGTGTTGGTGTTGTTGTTGTTAATGGTAGTGCTGTAGTTGTTGTTGGTGGTGGAGGTGTTGGTGTTGTTAATGGTGGTGGTGTTGTCGGTGGTGGTGGTGTTGTTGGTGGTGGTGATGGTGTTGTTGGTGGTGGTGGTGTTGTTGTTGTTAGTGGTGGTGGTGGTGTTGTTGGTGGTGGTGTTGTTGGTGTTGTTGTTGTTGTTGGTGGTGGTGGTGGTGTTGTTGTTTGTGTTTGTGTTGTTGTAGTTGTTGTTGGTGGTGGTGGTGGTATGTGGAGGTGGTGGTGGGTGGTGGGGGTACAGTACAGTGGTATGGTGTGGTGTGGTGTTGTGTGGTTTGGTGTGGTGTGGTGTGGTGTGGTGTGGTGTGGTGTGGTGTGGTGTGGTGTGGTGTGGTGTGGTGTGGTGTGGTGTAGTGTAGTGTAGTGTAGTGTAGTGTAGTGTAGTGTAGTGTAGTGTAGTGTAGTGTAGTGTAGTGTAGTATAGTATAGTATAGTCTATGCACCCACCCACCCCACAATTACTCAACACTTTCAACCAAAGTATGTTAAGGACATCTGTTTTAAACCTTTTATATAGCTGTACATATGAAAAACACTAACATTGAAACTTTAACAATTATTTACAAGTCTTAATTCTAATTTCAAGTGAAAAGGGGCAAAAATCAAATATAAAAAAAAGCAAGGATGAGTTATGGGCCTTTAAAAATAAACCTGATGTAAGATAAAATAAAGGTATACAAAGTTTTAAACCTTAATTTTTAAGTCTAAAAAGGGCAGTAATTTGAAAAAAATCAAAGAGTTATGGTTCTTGGCATACATAGTCAGGGTCATGATGGTGAATAAGTTTCAAAGCTATAGTACAAGAAGTATGAAAGTAACTAGCTTGCATGCAATCTTTAACCTGAAATTCTAAGTCAAAAAAGGGCCGTAATTTGATTAAAAATGAAAGAAAGAGTTATGGTTCTTGGCATACATAGTCAGGGTCATGATGGTAAACAAGTGTCTTAAGTCTCAAAGCTATAGTACAAGAAGTATGAAAGTAACTAGCTTGCACGCAAACTTTAACCTGAAATTCTAAGTTGAAAAAGGGCCATAATTTGATTAAAAATGAAAGAAAGAGTTATGGTTCTTGGTATAAATAGTCAGGGTCATGATGGTAAACAAGTGTCTTAAGTTTCAAAGCTATAGTACAAGAAGTATGAAAGTAACTAGCTTGCACGCAAACTTTAACCTGAAATTCTAAGTCGAAAAAGGGCCATAATTTGAACAAAATGGAAGTTAGAGTTAGGGTTCTTGGCATACAAACTTGAAATATGATGATGAACAAGTGTTGAAAGTTTCAAAGCTGTAGTATAAGTAGTATGGAAGTTATGGATTTGTACAGTAGCTTGCACGCAAACTTTAACCTGAAATTCTAAGTCGAAAAAGGGGCATAATTTGATAAAAATGAGAGTTAGAGTTATGGTTCTTGGCATACACACTCGGGATATGATGATGAACAAGTGTTGAAAGTTTCAAAGCTGTAGTATAAGTAGTATTGAAGTTATTAGTTTGTATAGTAGCTTGCACGCAAACTTTAACCTGAAATTCTAAGCCGAAAAAGGGCCATAATTTGAACAAAATGAAAGTTAGAGTTATGGTTCTTGGTATACACACTCGGGACATGATGATGAACAAGTGTGCCAAGTTTTAAAGCTGTAGTATAAGTAGTATTGAAGTTATGAGTTTGTACAGTAGCTTGCACGCAAACTTTAACCTGAAATTCTAAGTCAAAAAAGGGCCATAATTTGATCAAAATGAAAGTTAGAGTTATGGTTCTTGGCATACACACTCGGGACATGATGACGAACAAGTGTGCCAAGTTTAAAAGCTGTAGCTATAGTAGTTTGTAAGATATAGGTAGGTGGCACGTAAACTTTAACCAAAGCGGGACGCCGACGGCGACGCCGACGCCGACGCCGACGCCCAAGTGAGTACAATAGCTCGAGATATTCTTCGAATAGTCGAGCTAAAAAGAATACAGATATACCGGTATTCTTTTTCAATCCTCATGCCCAGGTTACATATAAAAAATTTAATCTTTTTGGACACATGTTACAAACAAGAGGGCCATGATGGCCCTTTATCGCTCACCTGAGTACAACAAAGTTATTTTTAGTAACAGTGACCAAGACTCAGATGACCCATATTCGAACTCATCCGAGAAATCATTGGGACAAACATCCTGACCAAGTTTCATGACAATCAGAGCAAAAATGTGACCGCTAGAGTATTAACAAGAAAATTCTATTTTTAGTAACAGTGACCTAGTTTTTGGACCCAGATGACCCATATTTGAACTCGTCCAAGAAATCATTGGGACAAACATCCTGACCATGTTTCATGACAATCGAGGCAAAAGTGTGACCGCTAGAGTATTAACAAGAAAATTCTATTTTTAGTAACAGTGACCTAGTTTTTGGACCCATATTCGAACTCGTCCGAGAAATCATTGGGACAAACATCCTGACCAAGTTTCATGACAATCGGAGCAAAAATGTGATCGCTAGAGTGTTAACAAGAAAATTCTATTTTTAGTAACAGTGACTAAGGTTTTAGACCAAGATGACCCATATTCGAACTCATCCGAGAAATCATTGGGACAATTACCCTGACAAAGTTTCATGACAATCGGAGAAAAAATGTGACCGCAAGAGTGTTAACAAGAAAATTCTATTTTTAGTAACAGTGAATTAGTTTTTGGACCCAGATGACCTATATTCGAACTCGTCCGAGAAATCACTGGGACAAACATCCTGACCAAGTTTCATGACAATCAGAGCAAAAAAGTGACTGCTAGAGTGTTAACAAGAAAATTCTATTTTTAGTAACAGTGACCTATTTTTTTGGACTCAAATTACCCATTTTCGAACTCGTCCGAGAAAGCATTGGGACAAACATCCTGACCAAGTTTCATGACAATCGGAGCAAAAATGTGACCGCTAGAGTGTTAACAAGAAAATTCTTTTTTTTGTAACTGTGACCTAGTTTTTGGACCCAGTTGACCCATATTGGAACTCGTCTGAGAAATCGTTAGGTCCAACATCCTGACCAAGTTTCATGACAATCAGAGCAAAATTGTGACCGCTAGAGTGTTAACAAGAAAATTCTATTTTTAGCAACAGTGACCTAGTTTTTGGACCCAGAGGACACATATTCGAACTCGTCTGAGAAATCATTGGGACAAACATCCTGACCAAGTTTCATGACAATCGAAGCAAAAATGTGATCGCTAGAGTGTTAACAAGAAAATTCTATTTTTAGTAACAGTGACCTAGTTTTTGAACCCAGTTGACCCATATTCAAACTCATCCGAGAAATCATTGGGACAAACATCCTGACAAAGTTTCATGACAATCAGAGCAAAAATGTGACCGTTAAAGTGTTAACAAGATAATTCTATTTTTAGTAACAGTGACCTAGTTTTTGGACTCAGATGACCCATATTCAAACACGTCCAAGACATCATTAGGACAAACATCCTAACCAAGTTTCATGACAATCAGAGCAAAAATGTGACCGCAAGAGTGTTAACAAGAAAATTCTATTTTTAGTAACAGTGACCTAGTTTTTGGACCCAGATGACCCATATTCGAACTTCTACGAGCAATCATTGGGTCAAACATCCTGACAAAGTTTCATGGCAATCGGATCAAAAATATGACCGCTAGAGTGTTAACAAGAAAATTCTATTTTTAGTAACAGTGACCTAGTTTTTGGACCCAGATGACCCATATTCGAACTCTTCCGAGAAATCACTGGGACAAACATCCTGACCAAGTTTCATGACAATCGGATCAAAAATGTGACCGCTAGAGTGTTAACAAGAAAATTCTATTTTTAGTAACAGTGACCTAGTTTTTGGACCCAGATGACCCATAATCGAACTCGTCCAAGAAATCATTGGGACAAACATCCTGACAAAGTTTCATGACAATCGGAGGAAAAATGTGACCCCTAGAGTGTTAACAAGAAAATTCTATTTTTAGTAACAGTGACCTAGTTTTTGGACCCAGATGACCCATATTCAAACTCATCCGAGAAATCATTGGGACAAACATCCTGACCAAGTTTCATGACAATCGGAGCAAAAATGTGACTGCTAGAGTGTTAACGAACTAAGTGTGGACGGACGACAGACGACGGACGACGGACGAGGGACATTCATCGATCCTAATAGCTCACCCTGAGCCAGCTCAGGTGAGCTAACAACAACTTGGCAGAGTCTTAGTAACTTGTCCCTTTGACCCTTTGAATTGAATTGTTTCATATTTTCTTCCCTAAAAAAATTAACTCCCAAGTGTATATACATGTAATGTATATAGTGTGTTGCATTTACATAATTTGCACTGGGTGTACATTGTTTCCAGCCACTTCTCAGGCCGGGCCAAGTGAGGATACCAGCATATATTTCTTAGATCTAAGAGCATTCATTAAAACATTTACTAAAGTATAACTGGACTTAGCCTAAAAAAGCATTTTCTATTGTCTGGCCCATTGAAAACATACCATTCCTAACACCCCTTTATAGCAACTGCTTGAACTAACAGCTGACTTAATGAAAATATCAGCCTCTTAAAAGAGCTGTACCAGAAAAAAACATCTTACCCTGGTCCTGTTCGCCCAGCTCTACCAGACCTCTGGTTGGCATTTGCCTGTGAAACATAATAACTGGTTATAGTATAAACAGAGCATATCTAACAGTTTTTAACAATTATAAAGCAATTTATTCCTTTAATACTCCTGACCTACTAGTATTATTGCAATTACAGTAATTTTTTTATTGTTGATCATGTTTAAAGACTGCTTTCTACTTATCAAACCAGGGCCCGTGATTATAAAAACTGAGACTTGAAACCTCTCTCAAATCTCAAGCAATTGATTAGTTGAAATGGGAACTGGTGTCCATTTCCTCCAATCAGATGCTTGGGACAGTACTCTTGCTGTAAGGCTGTCATAAACACAACACCATACCATTATTATCATTAACCTTGAACGTGCAAATAATGTTCAATAGACCCTCCTTTCTTTGGGTTTGGGTTATTCCACAGATACTTTAAGGGATGAATTGCTAAAATTCTATGTATAAATACATAATAAACAGCTTAGACTCAAAATGGACTGATTTCTGCTAATTTCCATCAAATGTAAACAAGCTTTAAACTTACCTGACTGATTGGGAATATCTGTAAAGCATCCATACCAACTTTAGGATTGAAAACTTTCAGTTTACAGTACCCCGAGTCAACAACAAACATGATCCCATCCACTGAAATAACAATGAACAATAGTTCAGAAAAAATCAACAGAAAATTATTTGTAATGAATGGCATTTTAACCCTTTTCTCCATATAAAAGGGTTTTATCACATATGTGGCCACCGTAGATCTAGATCTGCCAGCATATCTGTGCCATCTAATATAAATTTACAGTGGTCACTTCTTAGTCAGAAACAACCAAACTAATTTCCGCGGATTTCATGGACACATCAATTTAAAGCAACATTGAAATATAGAGTTACTGTAACATTAAATTTTATGTTAATGATTTGGAAATTGAAAAACCTGGATTTTAAGGAATGACAAAAATGCCATTTTACTGAAAACATATTTTTATTCCCAAAAACATAAATGCATTCACAGTAACATCTAAGTCCATGTATATTTTTCTGCCATAATGTTTGAAAAACGGCTAAATATTGAATAAAACTAAAAAAAAACATTTTAGATTTGACAAAAACTAGAATGTGTCCTCTGACACTGATGCCCCCACTGCTGCAAAATAATTTTTAATAACAAAGGGCTATAACTCTGGTAAAAATGGTCGCAGAAAAAAATCCTTTCTTTACAACCATTTACCCGGTACACATCCTGCTTGATCATCTGTGCAAGTTTAAAAGAAATCCTCCTTATAGTTTAGGAGGAGTTGATGCCACAAGATTTGGGGACATACGGACGGACGAGTGCAACTCTATATGCCTCCCACTTTGTGGGGGCATAAAAATGAAATAATGAGATGTTTAATGAAAACAAATAGTGTAATAAAACATACTGATTTCTCTAAAAATTGATTAGGCAATACAAAGTGCACAAAACTATTGTGGAAATGAATGAAATAACAGTTTCTCCAATGAAAAAGATATATTGGTATGAATGGCAGTATGTTTTAACAATCTACACATCATGTCTAATCATCTGTGCAAGTTTGAAAGAAATCAGCCAAATAGACAAGAGCCAGTCGGAAACGACTGCAAGCTCGACTATTCGAAGTCAGACATATTTAAGCACATTTTAAACTGGGCTTCATTTAAACTGGGAAGTAATTCAGGAGTTTATGACACCCAACACACACACATGAACAAAAGTTTCTTAATCTAAGTTAGGAAATCAATAAATTACACTTAATTTATTATTGTAGTTTTTTAAGAGTGTTTACACAACCCAGCCCATACACCCCTGATCCCACACCCATCAACCCACTATCCCTGCCCACCTAAAGTGATGTGGTGAGGTGTGGTGTAGTATAGTATGGTATGGTATGCTGGTTGCTGTTGTTGGTGGTGTTGGTGTAGTTGCTGTTGTTGGTATTGTTGTTGGTGTTGGTAGTGGTGGTGTTGTTGTTGGTGGTGGTGGTGTTGTTGGTGGTAGTGTTGTTATGTTGGTGTTGTTGTTAGTGTTGTTAGTTGTTGGTGTTGTTGATGCTATTGTTGGTGTTGATGTTGGTGGTGGTGTTGTTGTTGGTGGTGTTCGTGTTGTTGGTGATGGTGTTGTTGGTGGTGGTGCTTTTGTTTGTGGTGTTGTTTACGGTATAGTTGGTGGTGGTGTTGATGGTGGTGTTGTTGTTGTTCTTTGTGTTATTGTTGGTTGTCTTGTTGGTGTTGTTGTTGTTGGTGGTGGTGGTGGTGTTGGTGGTGTTGTTGACAGTGTTGTTGGTGGAGTTGTTGTTGTTATTTGTGTTATTGTTGCTTCTGTTGTTTGTGTTGTTGTTGTTGTTGTTGGTGGTGGTGGTGGTGGTGTTGTTGCTTTTGGTGGTGTTGTTGTTTGTGGTGTTGTTGTTGGTGGTGTTGTAATTGGTGATGGTGTTGTTGTTGGTGGTGGTGGTATTGTTGTTGTTGTTGGTGGTGGTGGTATGTGGTGGTGTGGAGGTGGTGGTGTGGTGGTGGTGTTGTTTGTAGTGGTGGTATGTGGTGGTGGTGGGGGTGATGGTGGTGTGGTGTGGTGGTGGTGTGGTGGTGGTGGTGGGGGGTGCTGGGGGTGGTGTGGTGTGGTATGTGGTTGTGTTGTGTTGTGTTGTGTTGTGTTGTGGTGTGGTGTGGTGTGGTGTGGTGTGGTGTGGTGTGGTGTGGTGTGGTGTGGTGTGGTGTGGTGTATGGTGTATGGTGTATGGTGTATGGTATGGTGTATGGTATGGTATGGTATGGTATGGTATGGTATGGTATGGTATGGTATGGTATGGTATGGTATGGTATGGTATGGTATGGTATGGTATGGTATGGTATAGTATAGTATAACCACTCAACACTTTCATCCAAAGTATGTTAAGTAAATCTGTTTTAAACCTTTTCTATAACATTACCTATGAAAAACACTAACACTGAAACTTTAACCATAATTTCTAAGTCTTAATTCTAATTTCAATGAATGAATAGAATGAAAGTTATGAGGTTTTGAACATCTTGCACGTAAACTTAAACCTTAGTTTCTAATTCTAAAAAGCGCAATAATTTGATAAAAATCAAAGAAAGAGTTATGGTTCTTGGCAAACATAGTCAGGGTCATGATAAAGAACAAATTTCAAAGTTGTAGTACAAAGAAGTATGAAAGTAACTAGCTTGCATGCAAACTTTAACCTTAAATTCTAAGTGAAAAGGGGCAATAATTTCAAATAAAATCAAAGAAAGAGTTATGGTTCTTGGCATACATAGTCAGGGTCATGATGGTGAACAAGTGTCTTTAGTTTCAAAGCTATAGTACAAGAAGTATGAAAGTAACTCGCTTGCATGCAAACTTTAACCAGAAATTTTAAGTTGAAAAAGGGCTATAATTTGATTAAAAATTAAAGAAAGAGTTATGGTTCTTGGAATACATAGTCGGGGTCATGATGGTAAACAAGTGTTGAAAGTTTCAAAGCTATAGTGCAAGAAGTATTAAAGAAACTAGCTTGCACGCAAACTTTAACCTAAAATTCTAAGTCGAAAAAGGGCCATAATTTGATCAAAATGGAAGTAAGAGTTATGGTTCTTGGCATATCCACTCGGGATATGATAATGAACAAGTGCTGAAAGTTTCAAAGCTGTAGTATAAGTAGTATTGAAGTTATGTGTTTATACAGTACCTTGCACGCAAACTTTAACCTGATATTCTAAGTCGAAAAAGGGCCATAATTTGAAAAAAATGGAAGTAAGAGTAATGGATCTTGGCATATCCACTCAGGATATGATAATGACCAAGTGCTGAAAGTTTCAAAGCTGTAGTATAAAGAGTATGGAAGTTATGTGTTTGTACAGTACCTTGCACGCAAACTTTAACCTAGAATTCTAAGTCGAAAAAGGGCCATAATTTGATCAAAATGAAAGTTAGAGTTATGGTTCTTGGCACACACACTCGGGACATGATGATGAACAAGTGTGCCAAGTTTCAAAGCTGTAGTATAAGTAGTATTGAAGTTATGTGTTTGTACAATAGCTTGCACGCAAACTTTAACCTGAAATTCTAAGTCGAAAAGGGGCTATAATTTGATCAAAATGAAAGTTAGATTTATGGTTCTTGGCACACACACTCGGGACATGATGATGAACAAGTGTGCCAAGTTTCAAAGCTGTAGCTATAGTAGTTTGTAAGATATAGGTATGTTGCATGCAAACTTTAACCAAAGCGGGACGGCGACGCCGACGCCGACACCGACGCCGACGCCGACGCCGACACCTAAGTGAGTAGAAGAGCTCGACATATTCTTCGAATAGTCGAGCTAAAAAACAACTGTTTAAACACACAAGACTTAGTATAATTTGAATTCTTCCAATAAGAGATACGTTTTCTGCTTTTAGCAGTCGATGTATGTATATGAGAAATTTAACTAAATCAATGGGTATTTTTAAGAAACATTTACAGAAGTGTAGTCCAAACTAGTCCAGCAATAGATTTTTGCATTACTTTTTCTAAAAGTAAATATTGCACTTGTACAGAGAAGTATAAGTTTTAGGGGAAAATTCTTTATTGAAATGTATAAAACATAGTGTACTATGTCCCGTTAGAGACTTGTTTAATTTGTCGTAATTTCTTTTTCATCTCAATTCAGTATTTAGCCTACATATCAGGTTTCAATGATTGTCGAATTTTATTTTCATATTTGCAATATGGCAAAAAGGCTGACATAATACAAATTTGTGATTTTCTCAAACCAAAATGATCAACTGAAAATTGTAAAATGTTTTGCTGTCAAAGGTAACCAGTTGGGCTTGGACCTTTTGTTACTTTTAAAAGTCTTCATATCCCGTGTGCATTAACTGTGATTTTGTAACCCAATCCACGTGGCTCAAACTACCACGTGGTCACCTGATTCAGCTATGACCATACTAACATTATATTAAACTATCCACTTGTGCCCAGACTTTTATTCGGTTGGCCCGATCTACTTGCATTTAAACTTTGATTTTGTTATGGGGTACTATTTGCAAATTATTAAAATATTGTTCTTTCCAAGTGAAAGTTTAGCTAGAGAGTGATATTTTGACTCACAGCAAGGCAAGGCCTAACTTTTTCCAGATGAAAATGAACATTGTTTTTATTTTTTAATTGCAGTTTTAGAGAGTTATTTATTACATCAAATCTTACAGAAGTACAATCCAACAACGGCTAGGTTTACAAAGCACAAAATCGGAACCATTTATAATTATATTAAAAACAAATTAGCATATGTTTATTGAATCTCATCAGCATCCTCTGTAACTTTGTTTACATACCTTGTCTAGTGAATGTTTCTTTCACCGATATTTGTCAATTATTGACGAACATTGCAAGTAATCAAAGTACAAACCTGTTCTAAAAAGGTAAAAGTGACATTAAGAAGAGGTTTGTTGCTTTTGTCTGAATTGTGTATATATTGTCAACTTAGAAGTTACTTTATATTTTAAATAACATATGAAAAGATATATAGTTAGGAAATAGCTAAACATGTGATGTTTAAACATGTGCAACATGTTTTATAATTATTATGAAATAAAGTGAAATACGCAACAGACACAGCCTCCCCACACAGCTAAAAAGAGGAAAATAGAGCATTGTTATACAATCATCAGATTCAAAATAGAAGTATTTTAAAGAAATAATACGTATTTTGTAATGTCGCTACCGTTGATACCGTTGATAGAACTTAATAGGATCCGCTTTAGTTTAAGGGCCTTCCACACTCCTCCCAATTCTATTCAACGATAAAAAGAAAATTATCAAAATCTCAATAACTGCACAATGCTGTTAAATGAAACTTTGCACAAGTGTATGTTATTAATGTATCTTTATTTTACATATGGTAATACATATTACAAATGTAAAGAAAAATAGCAGGATCTAAAAATTCCCTCAACTTCTATTTACATAAATTCACAAAAACTAAACAACACAAAACATCATTTTAAATGCCCACATGAGTAATATGATACTGACAACAATTTATTGTGTCCTCATGATTTACTTATGTAAACTTTACGAGATATTAGTAAAAGTGTGTTTGACCTTCAATTTCCTGGTCGCGTAAACGGATGACAATCCCTGATTTCTCTTTTAATGGTTGAACGTTTTTTACAAAGTACACAACATTTTCTTGTCAGTATCATTGCGCTCACGAGGGAATTTAAAGTTATGTTCTGCATCGCCTAGTTTTTGTGAATTTATGTAAATAGAATTCAAGGAATTTTTAGGTCTATCTTTGTTTCTTTACTTTTCTAAGTTGTCTTACTGTATGCAAAATAAAGATACATTAGTAACCTTCATTTGTGCAAAGTTTCATTGAATTGCATTTTGTCATTACTGAGATTTGATGATTTTTATTTTATCGATGAATAGAATTGGGAGGAGTGTGGCGATGCCTTAAACATATTTTATTGCTCTATTTTATAAACTTTACACACATGTAAATGTACAGTCAAATTAACAAAATAAAATAGCAAATGGGTTGGGCCACAAGTTATGCCAACATTAGAGACAGCCCGTCCCAAAATTACAAATTCGTAAGTTTATATAGTAATGGCATCAACAAATAGAGCAACGGCATGAAAAATTAATCATAGATATGAAAAAGAAGGGGAAAAAACTGAATTTGAATGTGACACGATACGGTACCCGACGAACCCGTCCAGCCCTACCACCTCCACAGACGCCCTATAGATTTGATCACATGATGATAAAACAAACATGTATAGTATATGTAAGTACATGTAGAAATATGCTATAAAAATGCCAGCGCATGTGCCCAGAAGCCAGTGTTAGTAAGAAAGGGCCACTAATTTCCAAATCTTCCCGTTTGTTAAATAAAATTTTGTAATTCAAGGAAAATAAAACTATTTTCTTCATCAGTCAGATGAGGATTTCCAAATAATAGGTCATCAATATTCAAGAAGTTTTGCCTTTGAGTTTCATAGCGATATCACTTAAGTATATAGTGTTCAGCATCTTCAAATTTGTTCCCGCAATCACAGTTGGGCGTTGAACGTCTGAAATTATGATTGAGGTCGCCATGAAGATTGCTACAATGATTTCGTATCCTCGCATGATAAAGAGAGTAAAGTCGTTCACCATCGAGATAGTAGGTTTGAACGGACGGCGCACGATATAAGTTTTTCATTTTTATCTTGAAACAGTGAAGGGGAATTTCTTATCGATAGGTCTAATTCATTCCTTAGTTTGACGGCTGACGGAATAACGGATCTGGCGAATATTTCAGTTCGTCTTGCAATAACTGATAGGTTTTTGAATTTCTTAGGTTGTAAGAGTGTGTTTCATAAGAACTAGGTGGAATAATTTCGTTTAAGAAAATAGGTAAGTTTCCATTGTGGTAATTATAAATAAGTGTAAGTTTTTGTATTTTCCTGCGATCAGCAAGGGAAACCCATCCTACTTCTTTAATTAATCTTTCGATAGAAACTGATCTTGTCAGACCTGTTACTATCCTTGCAGCTTCATACTGAATTTTTTCCAAGATATCTTGTTCATATAAAGTGCAACTATCCCATACAACAGACGCATATTCTAAAATAGGACGCAAATAAGAAAAATAAATTTGATTTAAAGTTTTTCGTTTGAGTTTAAATTTCAACATTTTCATGGACCCTAAAATCTTTGATGCTGAGGAAATAATATTTGTAATGTGTTCATGCCAGGTTCCATCTTGTGATAGTGTAACTCCCAGATGCTTATGATGTTCAACGAAGTTAAGTTGGCTGCTTTGAAAAAATAGAGTTGGTCGATTCCTACAAACAAGAGAGAAGAATATTACTTCAGTCTTGTTAGGATTGAAATCAACAAGCCATTGTTTAGCCAATGTTGAAATTTCACGTAGATCAGTATTTAATATTTGTTCTATAAGATTAGGAACTTCACTGCTAACAGAAAGAGAACTATCATCAGCAAATAGACGTGTAAGACTGATTAAGTTTTCCGCAATGTCATTTACATATATTAAAAAGAGTAGAGGACCTAGGACCGAGCCCTGAGGAACCCCTGCATTTAAACACGTTTCGTTTGAGAACGAGGCATTAACAAAAACACGTTGTTTTCTGTTTGTTAAATAATTTGATAACCATGCCAAAAGTTGACCCGATATCTTTAATTGCTTAATTTTAAAAAGAAGACCACGGTGCCAAACTTTGTCGAAAGCCTTAGAAATGTCGCAGAAAATCATACAGGTTGATTTTTTCTCATCAAAACTTTTACAAATTTGATTATATATGTCATTCAGTTGATATACAGTTGAATGGCCGGGAAGGAATCCGGCTTGATTTCTATATATTAAATTATCGAAATATAGATGGTTGTACACGTGTTTAAAAACTATTCTTTCCGTGACTTTCCCTACACAGCTGATGAGAAATATAGGTCTATAATTAGATGTTACATTACGCTCACCTTTTTTAAATAGAGGCATAACATTCGCCGATTTCCAGGAGTCAGGATAAGCGCAAAATCCGCTTTCCATCATCACTTAGTTTAATATGCAGAATATTATTCATCTTCTATTTAGTGTTCATGATAAATGTTTTAATATATTCACATGCTCAAAATAAATGACTTGAATACATAATTCCCTCAATTATTGTTTTTTATTTTGAAAAGGAATAATTATGTTACAAAAATCTTATATTATTTTTTATTTTTTATTAATTTAATGTTCTCTAGATTCATAAAGAGTGTTGTTTTGAAATCGTTAAATTCAAAATTCCCAAAGAAGGGGAACCCATTTTCTGTTTTGGATATGTTTTGTTTGTTCCGGCAAAACTTCATGCAATTATCGCTTTAATCACATTTGTATTTTAAATCTGTATTGAAATGTTTAATTATTTTAAAATCACAAATTTGTTTTGAATGATTGTTTTCTCACTATCTTTATTGATAGAAATGCGCATTGATAATTTAAACATGTATAGTCCGATTTTACGCATTTAGCCGTGAATGTTCTTTAAAATTTGTATTTATAGAGCATTGGAATAATCCAGAAAATAGGGATGTCACTTTTTCAATCGTAGCTTATCCTGTATAGTTAAACAGACCTGTTCGTTAGGTTTCATTGCCATGCAGAAACGTTGATTTCCAAACATCGGTTTTAGGAGGGTTATGTGTTCGAATCCTATTAGGGGTTGATTTTTTGCTGCTGTCTTTTATTGCAATTATTACAATACATACATGTAAAAATATAGCAAATGCTTTAAAAATCGTGACTTTTTATTTTTATTAAATTACATCAAACAGGTTGATATTTTGTAGTGGTGATACCATCAAAGTGAAAAAAGAACATCTTATATAACCACGACATCTGTGTACCTATTAAACCTTTAAACCAATCTTTCTCATACAGAAAGTGTTTAATATCTTATATTCTTGCAGCAGTTACCTGATAAACATTTTTAAAAGTTTTTTTCTCGAATTAAGCATGACTTAATAGATGTATTTATTTTACTTACATTGATTTTATGAACCTGAATTTTGAATAATTCTAGCTCAAATCATACCAGACATCACCTGGGTTCGGTAAAAGTTCATTCTATAAATAGCGGTCACGTCACAAGCTAACATAGACCTCTACAGTACTGTGAACGTTTAATGTTAAAAAATTTGCGTCTATCGTGCGTCCGTCTATCGTGTATCGTGCGTCCGTCTAACGTGTATCGTGAGTCTGTCTAACGTGTATCATGCTTCCGTGTAACGTGTATCGTGCATCGTGCGTCTTTTAATTTAACAGTGCAACGTGAATAAGTTTCTCGCATATGCAAATTTGTATGATTTAATGCAACCGTCCAATTGATATTTTGATAGCATTTTCAAATTTTTAGAAATCTCGTACACAAATAATATGAATCGGAGTATCTTGTATAGTGCGTCTATCGTGTATAGTGCGTCCGTCTATCGTGTATCGTGCGTCCGTCTATCGTGTATCGTGCGTCCGTCTATCGTGTATCGTGCGTCCGTATATCGTGCGTTTCGTTTGTAACCTAAAACGTTCAAAGAACTGTATTGTAAGAACGCATAACAATCCTAATCAAGATTTTTGTCTTCATACGCGGAGTTAACAGTCCACAATGTAGTTACGTCAATTAACCGTAGACAAATGAATACATATGGTATGTTTTGTCGATTTAGTTTAGAAACGTATCAGATAACCCGTAGTATTGAGTTGTAAATCCCTTATTTTAAGTCTAATGTGACTTTTGAACACAGTCTTATATCTGTATGTAAGAGCGGATCTAGAGGCATTCTATAAATAGCGGTCACGTCATCAAGATAGCTATTCCCAATCCCAGTGTACTTTGAGCGAAAGTACACAGGTCAATGTGATGATCACGTGACCGGTGTGTACACAATGGTAAAAGTTTATTGTACATAGAAAATGTCACATAATATTATGTCAGTATTGGCCTTAATGCAAACAATATTGACATTTTAAAAATTTCCAATGATTGAAACGAAATTACTTGATGAGTCAGATTAGTGTAATGTTAAAATGTCATTCCTTTCAACTGTCATAAACAATTGTTACCGTCGCAATATCAAACAAATACAAGGTAATACAAGAAAAATTTTGATGCAAGGCATCAAGTCGTCGGGAGAAGGATTTCCATGTAATTAGAGCACTCGTTATCACACTGCTCTGACGAAATCTGAACGATTGAGACTATTACGTTCTAATTGAGACTAATTATGTTCTACAACTACAAAAAAACGGAACATATATATGTACGCAGTGAAACAGTCAACATCCCTGACCGAACAAAGTAAGTATCTAACTTGCCAAAACAGGTTAACCATTTATCTCCAAGTAAAAAAATGGAGAGATAAAACCAGAAACTTTTAAGATAGCCAGAGTAATGTAATTTGTTAGGGTCAAGATCTGTGCACTCTTAAGGAAGTGTGTTTACTTTTTATGCCAATTCTATGTGAGGAAAATCAGAAATAACCAACTTGCCAAAAACAGTATAAATATTTATCTAAGTACAAAAAGGGCTTCTGTTGTTTTAAGAAATCGTCACATGAAAAAATCAAAGCACTGAAAGTGCTGCAAGCCAGCGGAGTGTAAACATAATCAACATAAAACAAAAACATAATGTTCAATTTAAGAGGAAATCCAGTTTTATTCTAGTTATAAAGATTTATTAAAACTAAACAGAATGAAGAAACTCCTATGGAAGACATGTTATATGCTTCCAAAGATGTGGGTTGAATAACATATATATATGTAATATTAGTTAAATCGCATGAAAATGTTCACTGTAAATAAAAAACAACAACAACAAAGAATCTGTGCATAAAAAGAATTTTACTTAAAAATCAATTAATGTAACATATAATCTAAAATTATAAAGTACAGATTATTCATGACAAAATTGGGAAAGTTTTATAAACTACAGATTGTTCATGACAAAATTGGGAAAGTTACAGAATTTAATGTAATAAATGCTTAGGCATTTAGTACAAACACTGATGATGCAAGTATTGGGAGGGTGGGCATTTATTAGAGACACATGATTAAAATTGAGAAATATCCAACTTGCTGAAACAGATAAACCATTTTTCTAAGTACAAAATGGGTGATAACCCCAGAAATAAGGTAGCTGGAGTTATGTAACTTGTCAGAGTCATGACCTGTGCACTGTTAAGTAAGTGTGTTAAATTCATGTTACTGTTCTTTGCAGAAAATGAGAAATGTCCAACTTGCAGAAACAGGTTAACCATTTATCTCTTAGTATAAAATGGGGAGATAACACTGGGAATAAGATAGCCAGAGTGATGTGACTTGTAAGCGTCATAACCTTTTCACTGTGAAGTGAGTGTAAGAACTTTCATGCGATGCCCGATGCCCTTAGTAGAAATTGAGAAATATCCAACTTGCTGAAACGGGTTAACCGGGGAGATAATCCCAGAAAAAAGGTAATAGAGTTATGTTTCTTGTAAAAAAGCAACATATGCATATCAGGAATCGCCACACTAAAAAAACACAGCCTCCCCACGCAGCGAAAAAGAAGAGAGGAAGATAGAGAGAGCGCATGTTTTATATATGTATGTCAATTCAAATAGGACGCCACAAACAATTAATAAACAAGAGAACCTTTGGGGATACCGCCTTGGAACGGTCAGTGGCAAAACAAATTGCCACTGGGGGTTTAAACCAGGTTCTAGGGTGCACCAACCTCACACTTGCCCCAACAGGTTCTCGTATCACAAAACAAGTACAAATTGTCTTTGTGAAATAACTCCAACCCACCCATCAGCTCAACAATGTTGCATGCAAAAGCATACAAACATATAAACATAAGAATTTAATAGCATTGCAAAGCCAAAGGGCGGGTACTCAATGATCTTTCCGAGACCAGAGCACCTGGAGTAAAATCAGCAAGAACACGATGACAGGGATAAAAGAAACAAATCGAGCTTTTAGGTTCTTTTAAGAAAAGATTTCCCTATAAACTTTCATAAACTCTTACACCCCTGCCACCGTCGTGCAACCAAAGAGGTAAGCATAATGATCAACTGTAGATGGGTTAATCACCAGGCCTGCAGAGCGCTGTAAAATATCATGTTGGTAACCTTTCTTTTTAAATTTACAGATGGTTTTTACGAATAACCGGGAGAAATTAACATCGCCTTTTATCTTCTTAAGTTTATAAATTAAATCTCCATAAAAAACTGGCTGTGAAATTCCTTGTTGCAATAGTGATTTTAAACTGCAGCTGTATTTATGAATTAGATCTGGATATCGGCGATAAAACTTTCAAAAGGTTTTCCTTAATTTGTGATACCGATAACCTTGTTTTAAAAGTTTTTCTGTAATGCAAAGATTACGTTCATTGAAATCATTCACATCGTTGCAAGGGTCATGATCTGTGCACAGCAAAGTAAATGTGTAAACTTTCATGCAAATGCTCTTTGTAGAAACAAAGTAAGTATATAACTTGCCAAAACAGGTAAACCATTTATCTCCAAGTAAAAAAATGGAGAGATAAAACCAGAAACTTTTAAGATAGCCAGAGTAATGTAATTTGTTAGGGTCAAGATCTGTGCACTCTTAAGGAAGTGTGTTTACTTTTTATGCCAATTCTATGTGAGGAAAATCAGAAATAACCAACTTGCCAAAAACAGTATAAATATTTATCTAAGTACAAAAAGGGGAGATAATCCCAGAAAAAAAGGTAGAGTTATGGAACTTGTCAGGGTCATCACCTGTGAACTGTTAAGAAAGTGTATAAACTTTCATGCCAAATTGAGAAATATCCATCTTGCCGAAAAAGGTTAACTGAACGGATGTATGGGCGGATAGACGGACGGATGGTTCAATCACTAGATGCTGGGAGCATAAGAACAACAATAACTCGGATAGAACAATAATTGAAAATTATCCAATTCAATAGTTGCTAGAAATGGGAATATTCAGACCACCCAAAATAAAACTGGTAAAAATATTAACACAAAAGTCATTTTTGGAGAACTATTTAAATAAATGAGAAAGGGAACAATAAAAGCAATTGAACAGGACAAATACAAAAACATTACAAAATACATTGCCTAGCCCTGTTTGTATGCAACTCAATATTTACACAAGTACCAATTTTGATTCATTCCAAACAATGGAGTGCAGGTCAGGTTGCTTAACAGTAGTTGAACTTGATGATGATAATTTAATATTCATGCTTTATAGCAATACATCACAACTTAAAGCAATGCCAATGGTCTTATAAATGTCATTTAGTAAATGAAAGAGGCATAACAATTTTTTTGTGTCAGTCATATAGTATGGAAATTGTTGGAGTAGCAAAATTGTATTTATTTCTTATATTATTATATCTTATTTCTTTATTTGATTATTTCCACTTTCAAAGTGAATACACAGGGACCCCGCAGCGTGAAAGGCTGTTTGATCTTGGTTTCATGTATAACAAAGTGTCCGAGGGAGCCAGCATTATGTTAATGTAACCATATTTTAAGGAAGTGTCCAACCTTATAAATCAGATAAAGGGGCTCTTTATATTCATTTCATTAGCTAGAGCCTTTATCAAACACCCTTTCCCCACTGTTATCTGTCAACTCTATTTAGACCCTTTAAATGCATGCACCGCATCTATCTGATCTATATCTACACTCTTTGACTCTTGATCAGGAAGTACATGTACCTGAAAGATCTAAACATTAACAGATTCAGAGTCTGATTAACCAAACTGATATGCAAGTTGATATGGTCTAACCTTGTCACACATGGAACACAAGCTGTATGGAAAGAGTAGACATAAAACATATACTTGAGTTTTGCACAGGAATCCATTTCTAACTTCAACCCTTAACAGCATATACACACCTTTATGGCATGGGCAAACAGTGTAGATCTAGATCACCCTGCATCTCTTTGCTGTTTGGTCAGGATCTGCACTATTCACTTTTAGATTCATAATTAAAAGTTATTTCTGAACAAGACGTGACCAATGTAGATCTGACCAGATGGCACAAATGTTCAGTCTGATCGGGATCTACACTAGAAGCACATGCGATGAAAGGCACATTTATATAGCAGAAAGGTGATCTTGATCAATCATTTTTAGTTATTCTCCTTAGAATTACATGAACAATCTTTTTTAGTGAATATTATCATCTTCAACTTAAATTTCAGAAATTACTCTACATCATCTATTTCAGTTACTATAACTAAGTCAATGCATATAATATAATTATTCCTAGTTGTCAGAAATATTAATACAGATATCTTTGTTCTTTCAATGCCATTAAACTCATAATTGACATAATTGTACTGTTTATTAATGTAAATATTGAGTTGCGCTCAAACCGGGGCTAGGTAGCGTGGGCAGTAATTAGCATTTCCATTACTGTCCATGAACAGGCTCAATCAAACCGAGCCTGCAATATTTTCATATTTGCTGTTTTTGATGGCTTTCAAAGTTCCCTTTCATTTATCACAAATTATTTTATTAGAAGATAACATTCAGGGATTTCAATAGATGGAGATTCTTGCATTTTGATGCAAGCATATTAAAAAAATTTTTGATTTTTTTCACTTTTGGACCCCTGGTTACATTAAGTTTAAAATGTTCTTTTAAATATGTTTTTTCTTCACAAATTTATCACAACTAATAAGCTGGCGACTGTTCTTTGCTCGTGAAAAGAGTCTTTTCAGAGGTGCAGGGATTTCAATAGCTTTTGATAACCTGGGGTCGTTTGTCCCTGTTGAGAGATTTTAAGGGGTCATAATCAAATAGTTGCAAGTCATATCTTGTGTTTATTGAACTAAACTACTTATAAAAGTGCTTTCACTTTATTTAATTATATATTCCGTGGTCTAATAAGTATTTATTTAATAATTAAAATGCAATAGACACAATATTATCTTTATTCTTACAAAATTCAACCATGTTTCCTTCATCAAAAGAACCCAGGCTCAAAATCAGGAACAGTCAAATGTAGAAAAAACTAATTTGCTTGCATCAAAATGCAAGAATCTGCATCTGTTGAAATCCTTGAGATGGGAAAATTAAGTCTGACACGGTTAATTTTCAACTTTAATCCAAACTGTTCATCATACATTTTTCCTGTAATTGCGATAATTACCTGGCGAAAACTAGATAATTTAAAAATTAAAAATACCAGTTTCTTTTATCTATGGTTGAAGTTGTCATATTGAAAAAACAAATATATACTTAAAGAAATTAGAAATGCAACTTCTTTAAACACAAAATATGTTTCTTGATTAAAGAAGTTGCGTTTTTAATTTCATTTACTTTAAAATATGTATTTGAGGAAATTAGAAATGCAACTTTTTTAAACATGAAATGTATCTCTTGTTTTAAGAAGTTGCATTTCTTATTTCTTTAAGTATATTTTAACAATTTTTGAGCAACAAAAATTATAGCTTTTCCAAAAGATGCTGCATTATTTGATTTCATTGCTAAAAATAAAAACATCTTAAAGCTTGGCCATATTGTCTCTGACTACAGGCTGTAAAGTCTGCATGTCCTGGGCTGTTCAGTTCATTAATCTGGGCAGAATCTCCTGGCCCTATTGTCTGTATATCATTGAGGCTTAGCAAGCTTGTTTAATCTATTCTAGTAAAAAAACTATTTACCTTGTTAAGACTTGTAACCCTGGACGGTGTATTACTGCCAGTGTGATACAGAACTTTGTTTTCAAAAGTGCTTGAAGTGTCTATCTTTAGTAAGACTACATCCTCACCAGAAAAATGTAAACAATAATCAGATGTGTATTCATGCAGCTGGTTTTATGCAAATCATTATATGCAAAATATGCCAAACTGTTTTAATAAAGTTGATTGCACATTTAAGCATACAATAACTGCACACATGCAATATTTTGGATACAGCTGATAGAGTTTTAAAACCCTTATGTCCTGACCTTTCGTAATTACACTGTAATTTTTGGTCCATGTCTGTGTTTATTTGTAATCCTTTCAGGATTTCGCGTACTATCTGTCATGTTAACTCCACTTCCGAAAAACTCATTTTGCATCATATTCATGACTTTCATTTAAATTCGCACAAATCATTAGAAATTTGTTCAAACAAAAGTGTTCTATATTTTAGGGAAACAAAATCAAGGGAAGATCACTGGAGTTGTGTGTAGTTTGGGCTAAACCCCGCCTGTGTTACGTAACTAACCCGTAAAACAATCGACACGGTATATATTTTAAATAAAGCAAAAATAACTTAAAAAAACTGAAATACTTTAAAATTCTTGCGGTCTGAATATACATGTCCCATCTAACGTCATTGCGATTGTCTTACACATACGCGGTTTTATTTAATCATTATATCGCTAATATTAATGTGCCTTTGTTGCTTTTATTGAATTTTATATTACAAAATGTATTTACGTTTTGTCCAGAACAAATATTTTCGCCAAAAACTCTCAAGAATTATATCGGACCACAACTACAAACATGTACATATGCAGTGCAACAGTCAACATCTCTGACCGACTATACGGAAGGAACGGCTACCGTTGTTTTCAAAAATGTCACATGCTTAGGAGAACTTATTATTTAAAAATAAAAAATAATAAAATAACTCTTAAAAAGCGATGTCAACCAGTTCCCATGGTACAATTCGTTAAACACTTGTTAATACGTTTTTTTTGCAAAACAACTCTCATTAATATATATATATAGATATCAGAACAAAAATAGAAACATTTCTGAAATTATGCTATTATCCCCACAAAAATAGTCACGTGCTCTGGAGAACTTATTATTTGATTTTTTTTAAATCAAAAAAATCCTACAAAGCGATGTCAACCAGTTCCAATGGTGCAATTCGTTAACAATTTGTGAATACTTTTTTTTGCAAAACATCTCTCATTAATATATATCTGAACAAAAATACAAACATTTCTGAATTTATGCTGGTATCCTTCCACATTAAATTCTCAAAGTAAGCACAAATATAAAAAACCTGGCTTACTATTTTACATTCTGCAGATATTATTATCAGGGTCAATGAATAACTTATTTTGTGCGCTTTTGAAAACATTCACTGATTTTTAAACCTGCAGATACATATTTAAGGATCCACTACACTCCTCCTTGCAGGTTCATAAATAAAAATAAAACTATCAAAATCTCAATAACGGCGAAATGCCGTTCAATGAAACTATGCACAAATGAATGTTACTGATGTATCTTCATTTTTCATATAGTAAGACACGTTAAAACAGTAAAGAAACAAAGCTAGACTTAAAATTCTCTAAAATTTAATTAATATATAAATTTAATTAATTAAATTCACAAAAACTAAGCAATACAAACACATTATTTTAAATTCTTACACGTGTAAATTTATAATGTCAAGAAAATGCTGCGTACTTTGTAAAGAACTTTCAACTACAAAAATTATTTAAAAACTGTGCATTTGTTTAACGTATTACGTCATCTACGTCGGAAAACGCAATTAAATTTATGCGTTATCCCAGTGCGGCAATCGAATATGACATTTTAACAACCGATTTTGTTTTATAAATGTACACCGACACAAGACAAACTTAAAAAACACACCAGCATTTTATATGTAAGGAACGTTTGACGACTGAAGACCAAAAAGATCCGTCAAAATGCTATCAACAGGCACAACTTTAAATTTGTTATAAAACATCATCATGTTATTCGTAAATGCAAAAGAAATTCCTCAATTTTGCATTTTGTATCATTATAAGAAAAACTTTAAATGATATTTTCTTCTAGATTGTTAACGTTGATTACGCTGAACGTTGACGTAACTCATTTACGTCATTAAATATTTACTTAAAAGAACGTAAAATCATCGATTTGCATTTGTTTTATTAGTGTCCATTATTAAACCTTAAATTAAAATGAAAGTGCATATAGCTGGGAGCGAACCCGCACTGTCACTGCGACAGCGCCTAGCCCTGCAATTCCCGCGACGCAACCAACGAAGGTTGATCGGATAGCCCTGATATACGTAACGATCACTGCATGACATCGGTAACGGGTTATTTTACTGATAACAGTACTGACTAATCAATTAAACTTCAAAATCAAATTTTTCGATTTTTTTTCGCGCCAGTGGCACGTGAGAACATGCTAATGTGTTTAAGGTTTTCTTACTTGGTCGCTGTTACAGGCTTCTAGAGCGTTAGGCACACGCAAGTGGTGCGTTAGACTTAACGTTTATAACACGCCAGATCTCTCATTCTCATTCTAGAACGCTCAAAAGATGAACGATTGAAACGTTCAGAGAACGTTGACCAAAACTTCATAGTGTGACGGCCCCTTAACACGTTATGGATAAAATATTAAAGAGTTTGTTTGCTCATCGATGACGATTACGAAGCTAAATGAAGTAGTTTTAGTGCAATGGAATGGCAAACCACAACTTACATTTCCTTTAGATTTACATCAAATTTTGATGATACAAAGAGGAGAAAATGAGCAAAACTATTAGCAGATGCAATGATTATTTACTTGAGTACTGTGTACGAGTGAGCTAAAATGTTTTAATTTTTTAATTGTGACAAGCAGATTCAAATTTGTTTGCGTGGGTTAATAGAATATTGATACATGTACTCCTTCATTGTAATTTGCAATTTTTAAAGATTAAATCATTACAAATAGTTCGAAAAATCAACATTCAATAAGATAAGTGTGCACTGTAAACTTTTGAATGGTGTATTTAAAGTATTAATATAGTGTTGATGTCACTAATTATTAATATAGTGTTGATGTCACTGTAGTTTATCGGGCTTAAGGGAAATTTAAATTTATCATAAAAGTGATTTTTTTGACTTTCATCATGAAAGCATTCTATGCAACCAACATCCTAAAAATACTCAGAGCATTGACATATTTTATTATTTTACATTTCTGTAATATTTTTATTATAGTCTTCTTTGTATTAAAGGTATAAAATTTACCGTTGCTGGTATAATTGTGAAAAAAAATGTATTCAGCTTTCATTTAATAATGCTGTAATCTGTGCCGTGACACGCGTTAGTTTGGCGGTCTTCATGCACTTATTTAATGTTCTAACTACATAGATATGTGTTTAATTTATCAGCATTGATTCGAAGTAAACTCTTCAAACTCTAAACATAATTAGAAACGAATGAATCATTAAATTCCATAGTCATGCGTTTGGAAACCATTCACATTTAATCAAGGTTGTGGTAAAAAAGGTCACAGAATCTTCGGTAGTGGTTATATTCTCCGTTAACGAAAATTCATGTTTCCTTATTTAAATATGGATTCTTTAGAAACTTTGAATAGATCTGTGCAATTCTGCAATAATATGATTGCTTAGTACAGACGATTGGTCAGCAGTTTTAGCCGGTTTCAATATATCCTCTTTACAAAAGCTACTGTCGAATTTGTGACTTTGGGTTTTATCCTCATCTTTATTGAATGTCATTGGTTTATGAATGCACAAAAGAATATTATGCAAAGAAATCAAAATTTTATGATCAGTGTAACAATGGTTAAGTGAAGTAACTATTAAACATACTTACAAACTATGAATAGCTCTACTTAATTGACAAATGTTAAAGACATGCATTTGCCTTCGAAATTCAATAAACTTTGTCATGTCAATATTTACTGTCTCCATAGAGACCAGGTATTCACAATGATTTTTAAAGAGGAAGGATTTATATGATTGCGTCCGAGCACCTAAGTTTATAAACTAATTTAGAGACATTCTCCTTAGGATCGAGTCATAAGTATGATAATACGTTTCTTTTTGTGCAAATGTGTAAAATGTTCAGTCCAATCTGTATATTAATGTAATTAATACAAAATATAACAGTTTAGACCCTGACCATATTGTACGGATGTTCAGTCTTATCTGTATATTAATTTAATAAATAAATAGAACAGTGCAGACACTGATTATATTGTGCAATTGTTCTGTCTAATCTGTTTATTTATGTAAATAATGTAAAATTGATCAATTTTGACCCCGATTATACTGTGCGAATGTTCAGTCTAATCTGTCTATTAATGTTACTAATGTAAAAAACAGTGTAGACCCCGATCATACTGTGCGAATGTTCAGTTTAATCTGGCTAACTTTGTCATCTCCCAACAGTTCAAAATTATGACAAATTGAGCCAGGAAAGTATTCATAATCAGACTAGTACATTTTTTATGAAATAATTCATAATCGAGATGAAATGTGTTGTATTGTGGTACTCCATTTGACCTGTATTTCTCGGTAACTGCATGACAATTATGTTTGTAATTTTACAGTAGACTTTGTACACTTCAACTTTATCTTTTACAATTAAGTCTTATTCATCTAACGAATCCTAATTCCTGATGGTACGTATTGTGACATATAACTTCAAGAGGTGTGGCTACAGTAACAGCCGTTCACAACTTATTGGACTGTGCACAATGTTTTGACGTTTGACGTCGACGAGAACGCACATTTTGCCACGAGTTGCTGCGATAAAGCGTACCGTCATTCACTTTTAAATATCGTCAACGTCGGTGTTCCAACAGCAATTAAAAAGCAATTATATTACAAAGTTTTACTATTTTTATAATTTCGGTAAAAAATATGAGTATTTATGTGTGTAAATACAGTATAAGGATAAATCGATATTCGATGGTTTTTATCTGGGTATGAAAAACAGTTGTATTGTTTGAAGTTAGCGTGAAAATGGGCTTCACACACTAAAACAACCGAACTATTTTCTATAACCAAATGAAAACCATCAAATATTGGTTCTACCCTTAACTTAAAATTAATTTGTAAGAGTGATCAGTAGAACATTGCCTGGTGGAATTATGCTTTAATTTTATGCCATATTCATATTGAAAAAAGAAGAATTTGCTGTAATCAGTGCAATCAAATTCAAATTAAATAAATAAACAAAATTAATGTTATTTTTGTCACATGCGAAATGATGGAAAGTGTTTTTGTAGTAAACTGTTCTATGCTTGTATTAATGTAAACTACAGTACAGGTACCATTTGATGCTAACTTTGTATGAATTCTCTAAATTGTACTGTTTATTAGTGTTAATAAAGAGCTACGCTCAACCCGGGGATAGGCGGCGTGGGCAGTTATAAGCATTTCCATTACTGCCAATAAACAGGCTCAATCAAACCGAGACTGCAATATTTTCACATTTGTCGTGTTCGGTGGCTTTCAAAGTTCCCTATTTTATCTATGATTCAACAATATTTATTTACTATACTCAAGAAGTATGTTTACATACAGGACTCCGTGAATCAATAGAGACATAGATTGTGATAGCAGGACATACAAAGTTTGAGCATGACTGGCAATTTTGACTGTGAAAATGGTACTTATTGCATTATGAGGTTAATGATCTTAACCTGCATAAAATAATTAAACATAATAATTAATTTATAAAGCCTGTTTTAAAGTGTATGCATGTAACTTGCTGAGAGTATTTTTAAACTTGTAGAATAAATTTCCTCAACACATTTTTTTTCACTGAATAAGCTCAATGTATTGATTTTGCTCATGATTTGAAATATTAAATTTCATCATTTTGACATTTTTATAACAAAAATGTTATTCTTAGTAGCATGTATTGTATGTAAAACAATGTTATCATTTCTAAGCATGTTTTATGTAGGTGAAGAATTAGTTATGCATAGACATTAGCACAGATCACTTCAACTGTTGAAGATTCCTCAGAACAGGCCACAATATACCCCAAAATTTGGCAGCATTTTTAGTTGTTTGTATCTTATGGTCATATTTTGTTAATATAACAAATGAAATAATTTTTCAAATAATCACATGATGGGTTTCACATATAAACAAACTTCATTATTTTGCCGTATTAAATGTGAACAAATAATTAGTAGATTTTTCTTGTTTCATGTTTTTCATGTCCTAATATTTTTTCTGAAAATGCGAAAATTGATCAATACTGTACATTAAATGTGTACATTTTCAGACATACATGTACCTGCTAGTGTAATTGCAAGTTATTATATTCAAAAATCTAAAAAAAATGAGACTTTTGCCTTTTTCGGTGCATTTTTAAATAAAAATAGTATCCCGCAATATCTGTTTGTCAAAAAGAAGATACAAAAACTCCGAGCCTGAAACTTCAGGCTTCCAGGCTGCAAGGTTACTAGGCTTCCTACTTAACGCTGACTGGCTGTTAACTGAAACGGTCAGGCTTCTAGTCCTCTAACTTCACGCAGCAGACTGACAGGCTGCCAACGTCACGCTGCTAGGCTGCTAACTTCACGAACATTGAATTTTCTCAAATTTCAATAAAACGGAAGAAAACCACCATGGGAATGCAAATATCTCACGGGTTTGTCCAAACCATGATAATATTCGATTTTCAAACTATCTTAGAAGGTCGTGTCAAGAGACAGACCTATCAAAGCTGCCTATTATTTATTAAATTAGTAAATCAATCTGTTTTATATTCATATTCCGAAATATCGCTAATAAAACCAATAACGGTAGTAATCTTAAAGCTTATGATACAAGTCCATTATTATTGTTTGTGTAAATAACACTGAAACATAATCGACGATTGAGATTTTCGTGTGATCATTAGTGAAAAGGTACAGTAAAATTATTCGAAAGCCCGGTGATGACCTATATTTCATACTTCATAGTTCATAGTTCACGGAATCGTATTTATTTGAAAATATCGCATTAAAAGTTCCATGTTCACCGCCATATGCATACCATCGTTTGGAATGGATCAAGTCTGTTTATTGGTGTAAATATTGAGTTGCGATCAACCCTTGTGAATGTAAATTATTTCTTCCTTACAGTTTGTGAAAGGTATATTATAACGTATTTTCGAAGTTCTTAACGCTTTAAGGACACTTTAGACAACGAGGTTTAAGAACTTAATTTAATTAATAATATGCTTGTGAATGTCTTCAAAATCATCTACATAATTATTATTAAATTAGTTTTGAATAGTGTGTAATATCAGAAAACGCAATTAAAATGTTGTTAGAAATTGTTTTGTTTCAAGTTGTAAAAATAATTGGTGGAAGCGATTCATATCGCAACTATATATAACTGATAAACAATAAATAGAAACGATCCCATCCTTTGCGGTCCAAACGATCCGGTCATTTCATTCCTGACGATCCAAACGCTCGAAGCGATCCGTAACGATTACATTCCTCTTCCAATTCGATTGTGCTTCCATTGCGCTCCTAATGATATCGGTTTGCGGTCCACTTCCGATTCGATTGTCAATTTCAAGATTCTCAGCACCGTATACCCCCAACTAAGAAATGGTAGCCGAGTTTGCGTATTCTGGATTCGCGCACATTCACGAGCTCTCTTCGGTGTTGAATAACGTATTTCATAGAATGACGTTTGATTTCCATAAAAAATTGAAACAACGCGTGAAGAATTTGACGTTGAGCAATAAGATGTTACACTTTTTCAAGGAATACTATGTATCTAGTACGCTAAGGGAGCTTTGATATTTTAAAGTCAACCACCATGCATTAAATTTATCCAAATTTTATTTAAAGATTGTATTACTATTTAAAAAGTAAGAAAACATTATGTGAGTTAAGGAGCAATGGTATTTGTAAGTAAATAATCATGCTGTAAAACACAACTTTGTTTTCAAAAAGTTGTATTTCAAACCCTTACCAACACAAGTCCACCAATATGATGAAAAACAGCAAGATTTATTTCATGCTTGTTTTTGAGAAAGTACAAATTGTTAAACATTTTAACATATTTTCAAACCAGGAAAACTGATTCAATATTTAAAAAGTAAAGTTTAAGCACATGCAGAAGAAACATGGCCATACGGAGACTTGTTGATAACATGACAACAAGGTATATTTATATGCTTTATGTATATGGTACAAAGCTGTTTTACTATGAGATATTGGATTGCCTTGGTTGTGTTCCCTTTTTGAGTGTTCCAAACTGTGCAAAATGTAAACAGTAGTTTTCAATACCATAATTAAAATAAATAGTGAGAGGATTTTAATTGAAAAATATGTTTGTGTGGCTGTATTTACTTTTGCATGCTCAGTCCAGATAAAATTGCCAGTTAAATAAAACATAAAAACGCTAAAATCAAACGTAAACAAACTGTTTGTATTTGGATAACTAAAAGCCATCTGAAATATAACTAAAAAATCGTAAATGTACTAATTTACAACATCTTGTTGCATTTTGTCAAAGTAGTGTCAGATTTTTTAAAAGTTAAAGACAAATTCTCCATTCATTTCTACTTTTAGTTTTAACATCACGGACAAAACTTTTGTTGAAAATTTAAATCTGTATTTTAAAACAAAACTGAAATTGTTCTCATTTCCTGTCCCATGCTAGTGGAAAATGTAGTTGGTTTCTTGTGAGGCTGTATTTATGATTGTATGCTTAATATAGATGAAATCATGTTCTAAAAATATAATTCAGAAACACACTAAATCTAAGAGGAAAAGTCCGTTTGCTTCAGAGCTCTGTAATTGTTTGTTGAAACTTACCCATATCTATTATAATGTTTGCGATAATCACAGAAAATATTTGGCTTTCTTATAAATAAATATAGTACAATGTTTTAACCTGAAAACCAAAAGCTTAAGTAAATATTAAGGTTTATCATTCTTTAAATTCAACATAAATTATATTTCGCTATAGATCTACAATATACAAGGCTCTGTTAATGAAAAGTGCTCAATTGTTGATGTTATGTAATAAACACAATACAGCATTTGTGTAAATTTAATTATGACAAAAGTCTCTTTTATATCGATATAGATGACTGGTTTAATTCCAGTAAAATATGAAAACTCATTATTCACACTGTTGAAAATGTCGTATGTGAACAACAACATGATAGTGAAATTCAATGTAAAATGACAATTGATAATTAAAAATGATTTAATCGTCCAGATACAATCTAAGCATGAAGAATAAATATTATTCACGAACAACAATGGAAAATTAATAATACACTATCAGTACACATCACGTAATTAAGAATTGGTAGCTTTAGGAAACACTTTTGGAAAACTAAGAATTGCATATAACTGATGACCTCATTTTGTAGCTACATGTATGAATATGCGAAACTCAACAAATAAAAGCTGAACAAATTCCATCAACAAATAACAAAGTCATAGTATTTTAACTAAGGGAGGGGTCGCGTTTAATTTTTATCTTTTTTAAACAATTGGAAAAAGTTGGTTCCCATATCTTTAACTGTTAAACTTTCTTTCAGAAAGGGGTGGGAGGAGGTTGGTCTTTGAGGTTTAGGTAAAATATTCATTTATATTTAATAAAAACAACAAAATGACAACTAGAAAATTAAAAATACAACTTCATGTAAACAATATTTATCATAAAATCAATAATAACATTATGTAATGTAATGGGGAAATTATATTTATAATTTGCCGCATCATATTATAGGTTACTTAGGTACTCTAAAAATTTAAAAGTTTATTTCTTAATATTCTTAAAAGGTTTTAGGATTTTATTTCATTAGGTTTCTTTTAAAAGTTTAACAGTGTTTCATCATATAAGGTCATAAAATGTACATGTGTCATTCATTTATCAAACTGTCAAATGACTTTTGTTTGTAGGTCATTTTCATGTAGTCGTGACTTGCTAATAGCTTTTATGTCGTTTTGTTATTATTATAAAACATGACTGCACGCATATATCTCGAGTGAACATCGCAAATACACCTTAGAAACTGTCATTATGTCAAAATGATTCATTCGGGTACCATGCGACCGTCTCGGGAAATTCTAAATAAAAGCCGGGCTAAGGACGGCAGAACTAAATTCTCATTCGAACTCTTTTGGCAAGGGGAACTCTAACTTACTAAATTATTATAAGGGGAACTTATGTCAGTCGGGATATATGCAAACAGAAATTATTGTAATGTTATTTGCTTATAGAAAACTATTCAGAAACTTTTAATATAATTATTTGTTCAAGAAACTTAGAAAGTCGAAAGTAAAACTATTTAGAAACTTTTATCAGTGTTCGTTTTATATACACCTGGGATTAATTACTTACTACGCTACAATTATCATGTATACATTTGTAAACAAACTAAAAACTATGTTTTTCATTATAGGATAGTTTTCACGAGAGAAAACATATATTGACACCTGTAAAATAATAACAATCTTTTGCACATCTAATATAATTTGTTGTCATCTTAACTTTTTTGTCATCTTTTACAGTGCAATAAGATTAAAGCCATTTTTGCGTGCAGGGACTTTCTTTCCTGGCTAAAAGTTATGTCTGCACCAAAAGGACAAAACATTACAGAGTGGGGTTGAATTTAATTGGCATACAGTATGCATATTATGAAACTATTGAAAAGCACAGCTGATATTGGTTAAGTAGACATTCAATTTTAAGAATATGACCGTTTTTGTACAAATCTACATTAAACAAGAATTATTACTTTTAACAAAATTCACTTTCATTTTTTCCCTTAAAAAAAGCCTTTTATCATGACAAATCATGGTCATGCCCAAGGAACCTTTCTTTGACAAGTTCAGAATATGTTTAGTTAAAAAAACTGCTGTCCAAGTTTAAAACGGCGTATTCGAACGCCATATTTTGGAACCAGGTTTTTGTTATAACAAAGGCAGTGGGAAGAGTGAACTCCTCTGCCAGTCCAATGGCTAGAATGAACATAACAAACCATACAGCGCAAAAAGACACAAAAAGACATATGCATGTCATTTCAATATAAGCGTATAGAATATAATGAATAAACAAATGCGCATTATAGAGAAACGTATACAATGAAAAAACTCCTAAAACAATCATAAGGGTCACTTTTGTAGTCTGTAGGTTTTCCCGCTATAAAAATTGTACACTCATGTTTTAGTTCAACAGTTTAACTCAGATGACTGATTCATCGGTTTCCGTCAAATAAACAACAGAAACAAAACTTAATGTACCATAAACTCTTCAAAATATTAACCTAAACATAACAATTACATCCAACAAAAGTGGCTCTAATCAAATTTTGAGTAGCATTGGTATAATATTAAATGAATGGTATATAAAAGCAATTACAAATTTTAAAATCACCTGGTAATCATTAGAAAAAAATGTTCTTTAATCAGCAATTAATGGGTGTTTCTATGACTTTTAAGGGTATGGTCCAAACTCACTTGAATGATAAGGTATCTAAAATGTTAACATATAACTTACCTATTTGCTTCATAATATTCTACGATAACGAGCCTTCTAAGAGAAATTAAATCGTTTGGTGCGAAATTCTTAAATGGATGTATGCTCGTTTAGACCATTTTTCAAAATATTCAGATTGTTTTCATAATTTGCATGCTGAAACAAAACAACTTAAGTTTACATTCCAGACGATTCATATTTGTTTTAAGTTTTGAGTATGTAATTGATCAAATCTTAGACTAAAATATAAATGAAGAAATTGATTGAAGTCATGTACACCGTCTTTAATAGAGAAAATGGTTTGTAGAATATGTAATGCTCATATAATTTTATGTAAAAATATAAGCATGAGTTAATGTAGAATAACCCACCCACTTTAATCATATAATTTGTTTTGAGAACAAAATGATAAATGAAGGCCTCATTTCACTTTCATGCACGGACAAAGACATGCATTAAATATAAAGTTCTAGGATAGTTGTTCTTTTGTAAATTAATATAACATCAGTGTTAGGTAAGACGCTTGAATTTTGTTGATTTCGTATATGGAAAAAAACATGCGTTTAAGTTATGTTGATAAGAGACGTTGCTTAGAACAGTCGTAAAATTTCAAAACAAAAACGAGAAAACATAACTGAAGAGTGAACACTTAAGAACTTTGCATAAAGCTTACTTAATCTATTTTCGATGGTCAGTTTTATTAAAGAAGTTTATAATGAATCGAAATAGTTTTATGACATACCGTAAAAAAGAAAACGTTTAGGTTCGCGAAGGCCATAATTATATTGGCACAAAAATCATAAAAATAAAGTTGTGTTACAAATCTCAAACTGTTCATACAACGACTTCGTGTATCATAAAGTATGAGAGGTCTGTGTTGCCCGATCTTCACCATCATTATGCAGGATGTTTTATTAGTATTAATTATTGTGTTTAGCATACTTGGTGTATGAAACGTGTACTGATTATTACGGTATGTTTACTACACGTTCTTCATTTGGTGATCAATGTGAATTGTGTATTTTCCAATTTTTTGTCTGCATGGTTCATTATGTGCTTTTTAATGAAATAGTAATGTATGTATTTGTATTATGTAATTGAATGCATGACAAATACATAGCCTAGTTAACACCGCAATACAATCAGCTATCAACAGAATCTAAGGACCAACGGCAGGCCCCATTCCTATTTCCTAGTAGAGATCCCGGAAAGAAAACTTGATTTCAAATAATTGTGTTTCAAACGTAACATGGTGTTTATAATATGAAGTAATTGTAAAGGTACTTTATATGTAACTTAGTAAGACAATGCTGAGCATGAAAAAATACTCTGGTGAATAATACATTTTGTCGATTCAAGTGAACGATTGACTTGATTTCTCATATTTTTTTACTTTAAATTTAATTTGATATGTTTATCTACAGCTATAACCTAATTTTATTTGTGTTTCATTATTCGAGTCGAGAACTATTTTAATCAGACGTGATCTCAATATGTTCTATGTATCATAAAGCGTAACTTGAAGTTGATCGCGAAGTTTTTTGAGCCTCAGTTGAACTAGATGTAGTACGCATTTATTCATTGCCTCGCATAATTGTGTTATATCTGGTTCCAAATGACATCTCCTCTGAAAGAACATAAAATGATAAGAAAATCCTGTTTTTACTATACACTTATCTGGCAAATATTCGGCTAGTTTCGTTTCTGCTTCATCAATTATGTTCTTGTGTTTAGCCTCAATCTTGCTTAGGGACATTTTATCAAGACCGTATTTTTTCAAGCATATTGTATGTATGCCATCAATAAAACTGTCCTGCAATGATATTTGTACACTTAACGGCATAGGCGCAGAGAATGCACTACACATTTTCTAACAGAAAAGTTGTTTTTCCAAAGTGTGCTCGTAAATTCCTCCATATATTCGAAAACCATTGCGTAAATCAGCTTGCAAATAGTGATTCCTTTTTTGTTTATGATACCTTTCAATTCTTTATCCATTTCCGGAAAGTCGTAGAGATCCCTTTTCCTCGCGCTTACAAGATAAATGCTATTTTCTAACAGCAACCCTTCTTGCCTGTAATTAGTTTTAATGTTATCTTTTATTTCAGAAAGTTGTCTCTTTTTATCACAAGTATCAGGATTATCGTGTTCTGCATTCATCAAATCAATGTCAATTTTTGTTCTGGTAAACAAAACACGTTTACCTTTTGATAGTAACTCTTTTGCTAGCCAAACGTCATTTTCAAACACTCTTGTTGTAATAACAATGATAAAGACATCGTATTATTTGTAATGCATTTCCTCGAGGTAATTTTCTTTTGGAAAATTTAGAGTGCCCACTCCTGGCAAATCCCACAGAACAACATTACTGTTGTTTACATACGTGTATTTCTTTCGTTCAAATTTAGTTTCGGTAACACCAACGGGTGCTGCTTCTGCAGCAGACGGCTTAATATCTCTCAAAGTATTTATCAAACTAGACTTCCCGGCTCCAGATTGTCCTGTTATAGCAATGTTTACTTCTTGCATCTTCCATTTCTCAATGTTTTCGTCTATGTAACGACACACTCCATACAAGAGTAGATCGATCTTCATCATTTTAATAAGGTCGTCCTTGACAACAAATTGTTGAAAGGTCTGTAAAAGTGAAAAACGATTGTATATTCAATACACTAAATCTACGACAAAAACATGTAGATACATGTATGTTGTTTCGTTGCGGATTTTTAAAAGTATTAATAGTAAATAAGATTTTTAAGTAACAATTAAATAAGTTGCTTTTTCTACCTTAGATCTGAGAGTGTTTCTGAGGCTTTGGTTTATATGTTAAGTAGGTCAGGAATATCTGAGAAAATATTTTCTAAATGTAATTCAAAATTCAAACTAAAGGTCAGAAATTAGAAGTATGTCATCTTTGGAATAGTTGACGACACAACCAAATTATCTCATGTGTAATGGGAGTGACTAATGAACTGGGAAAAAAACACTTAAATACATGTTTGTGTCCATACAGGGTCAATTTATGCTTTTCTTGCTTTGAACTTCCGTACGGTAGCACAGTAAAAAGTTCAGTGACAAGTATGAAAGAGTTGTGGTCTAGGATGTCTCACAGGTCAAGTGACAGTTTGCTAGAGGTAAAACAAGGATTCGCAGTGAATTTTATTGCCTTTTTTTTTGCTTTGAAATTCTTGGATTTTAATTAATAATAATTAAATATAACCACAATAATAGATTATTATTCCAATAATTAATTATGTTTATATAAAGACGATTGCTGAAAATGTGAAATATGCATATCAGGAATCGCCACATTCAGAAAAAGCAGCCTCCCCACACAGTCAAGAAGAAGAGAGGGAGAGAGCATGGTTAATAAAATGATCAGTTTCAAAAGAGACACCACTAACAATTAACAAAAATGAGAACCCGCGAGGTTACCGCCTTGGAACGGTCAGTGGCAAATCAAATTGCCACTGGGGGTTTAAACCAGGTTCTAGAAGTTTCAAAAAGTCCAAAAATACCATTTTAGATTTGAATGAACCTTTCCATTGTCTGTGTATCTTTTGTCGAAAAGAAAACAATTTGTTTTTTAATTGCAAGAATTTTCTTAATTCGCGAAACATTCTTATTTGTTTTGTATTTAAAATAAAATTCTTGGTTATATTACCATTTTTGTGATTGTTATGATGTACTTTGGTAACTGGTTGTTCCTACTTCTGGTAGTAAATGCATCAAAATTTACAACCTCAATGACATTTTAACAAGCCCGGTAATATATCGTTTAATTACATATTTTTAATATATTAGTGAATACCCATCAACGCTGAAAATTTTATCAAAATATATTGGTGCGAAAAAAGTTGACTGTAGTAAGCATCTTTAATTGAATAATTGTAAATATTATTATGTATAGTTAAATATATTATTATTATTATTATTATTATTATTATTATTATTATTATTATTATTATTATTATTATTGTAACTGGAACCATGTATGCTAAACACAAATCATGATTTCAAGCCTTGAAATGTAACAAGAAAGGAATACAGTTATTAAACCTGGTTTATAATCTGGCTAAATATATTATGACTTTTCATATTTAATCTTGTTCAAATCTAATTGAAATGTTTTAGATACCTCCAAGTCGTCATCTTCTTTTCAATATCTAGTTTTGTCGAATTCGTCTAAATTATTCAACTTGACTTTGTAAAACGAATTCGAAGTTCGACCATTCTGAGCTAAAAAGTAAAATCAGTAATTTTGACAGACGCTTATAACATTGTATTCAATTGAGAGCCGATCATATTTATGAGACTCATTGAACAAACCCACAAAAATGTCAAACCCATCAACTACAATGTTGTTTGGTCAAAAGGATCAGTGTTTACCAACACCAGCCAGCGCGTCTGGTCTATACTTTTCATCAGAGAAGTTTTTTCTGCAAACGAAGTTTAATAATATAATATCCTCTTTCGGTCCATATATCAATTGTTTCAGGTTCAACACTCATGAAAACCTTTATTTAGTAAGCATCTTTTTAAACCATGCTTCAAAGATTGTTTTTGTGATATAATTTTCACTTCAAACTAGTCGGGTTCTTATTTTTGTAAATTGTGGTTTCAGTTTTAAAACTGACTATTTTATTAACCATGCTCTCTCTTTCTCTTACCCTTTGATGTGTAGGGAGGCTGTGTCATCTGAATGTGACAATTATATGGATGGTTCCAACCAGTCCGGCCATTTTTCAGCATATAATGAAACAAATATAAAGAATAACGATTCAAAGTTATATTAAATGTGATCGGAATAACCATGATCACACCCGAAAGATATCTTAGACTGGGGAATTACAACATATTATGTCTTAACAAGTACGTTTATCTGACTTAAAGCGGTAGCCGACGACTTTCAATGTTGAAAGTTAAAGAATACACCCACGTGACAGTTAACATTAAATACGAAAGGTTTCCATCAGTGTTATATAAAAGGTGAAATATGCATACCAGGAATCGCCACATTCAGAAAAAAAACAGCCTCCCCACAGAGTCAAGAAGAAGAGAGAGGAAGAGAGCATGGTTAATAAAATGATCAGTTTCAAAAATGACACCACAAACTATTAACAAAAATGAGAACCCGAGGGGTTATACTTTTTAATACACAGTTGTTGGGTAATAATAATTGAATATGAGTTAAACTCGATATTATTTTAGCATATATTTATATTATATGAAGTACTGCCACTAAATGCTGGGCAGTATTCAAGTCACAAGATTGGAACATTCATTGGTTATAAAAACAAACTTATTGCAATTACACAATTAAAATGAAAATTAAAAAGTTTAGCAGCTGAATTGATTGAAAACTATAAATAAGTTAAGAAAATCAATAGTATGTGGGTTTTTTGTTTTAGCTTTGTTTTACATTCATTGTATATTTAGATTAAAAATATTGCCCAATACAGTCATGATAATCATGTTTATTGTTGGTAATAGAGGATATTAAGAAAATAACTACGAACACCGTTAGGTGTCCATACCACTGCAATGCATTTAGGTATTAGATCTGTAGAGTAAATAGTTCC
The DNA here is from genome assembly GCA_038501625.1 of Corbicula japonica. NCBI lineage: Eukaryota > Metazoa > Mollusca > Bivalvia > Venerida > Cyrenidae > Corbicula > Corbicula japonica. Next base: position 3,216,447 of record JAZAYU010000076.1, read on the forward strand.
TTGTTTAATTCATTTAATATTGAATATTGAGTAGATGCACTTTCCATGTTGTGTTATGAGACATGTATTTAATGCAACAGAAGCACACTATCAACTGTACACGAAGTCTGTTTATTTGAAAACATGCAGGTGATAATATACTTGTATCAACTTGTATCTGTTGATAATACCAACGAACTGTCAAACCTGGTATAATAAGGAGATGCTTATACAGTGGCATGTTGTGAAACCAGCACAAATACAGTTTGCACTTTATGAGCATGTAATTCTTATTTCCAAATATTAAAATCAAAAGTGAAATATGCATATCAGCAAGGCCATATCCTGAAGACACAGCCATCAAGTAATTAGGGGAAAAAGAGCATTGGTACATGTAAAATGTTTAAAAACCAAAATTAAAATAGACACAAACCGCAATTATGTGCAACGTGTTCAATGCTTAAACATCCCCAGAAACCAGTTTACGTCAATCCACGCCCATCCAACCTAAGAAATGAATAAATTGTTTTCATGCTGCAAATGATGTTACACATAGACTCATATACTGCTATCACAAAGCAATGTTACCTCCCAACTTGCTAGACCACAAAGTAATGCATGGGGATCAATGTCCGTATCAAAAATAACATTCAAATGTACAGGTAGTGAATCACGCTCTGTGGAAAATGATAAAGCTTACATGTACCTGTCAATCTCCATTTCTGAATCAGTTGATGTTTCAGTTTCGTGTATTTGCTTTCTGCTTCATGAACTTCCTCATTGTTATCCTCCGATTCCTGATCTTCACTTCGTCGTTTGAAATGTTCGCCAGACATCCGCGCAATGCCTATTGTCTAGTGTCTCTGTACCCCTAAAACAAGAATAAGGAGACAGAGTTCATGGATTGTAAACAGGCTCCTTGGGTTTGGTAATCCACACACATTTAAAAAAGTAAAATATGCATATTGGGAATCGCCACACTCACAAAACACAGCCTACCCACGCAGCGAAAATGAAGAGAGGAAGAGAGAACACATGTTTGATATAAGTATGTCAATTGAAATAGGACGCCGCAAACAATTAACGAAAAAGAGAACCTTTGGGGATACCGCATTGGAACGGTCAGCGGCAAAACAAATTGCCACTGGGGGTTTAAACCAGGTTCTAGTGTGCACCAACCTCACACTTGCCCCAACAGGTTCTCATATTAACAAACAAGTATAAGTTGTCTTGGTGAAATGACTTCAACACACCCATCAGTACAGCAAAAAGTGTTTTTTCTTTTCTTAGAGTGTTGAGATGTTTTCAAAATAAAATATAGACTATATCATTACAAACATTGTTCTGAATAATATGCTGTATAATTATAATGTGAACAGCACATAACTCTGAAAATGAACACATCAAGTAAATTTTACCGGTAAAAGCATTTGCCTCACAACACTCAATATCATATTAGCAAAAAAAAAACATCGCAAATTATGCTGAACTATTAGTCAACTAAAATATATTCCAACAATCCTTAAACGAAAAGATAATTTCAAGAAATTTTTCTTTTCAATTACAAATATCACAATCTGGTACCGGCTCTCGACATGTTGAGGTACAATATCATCAACGAAATATTTATTGCCATTGGTACTTGTCTAATAAAAAATATATTGATTAATATCTATCTAAAGGTAAAGAAGAAGCATAAAAATGTGTCTTATAAATCAAGTATTGAAATAGACGCAGATACGTCGCCAATATTTTCTTTATCTTGAATAACTTGTAAATCAAATCTTGAACATATCGATTTCGGTACAATATCGTACTTTGCTCCCCCTCGAATGTTCGATATTTGTAACTCCCTTGAATTACACGCATTGTTGAATAAAAAAATACATTTTGTCACTTGCGATAGCAGGTAGACACATAGAAATCCTATTGTCCGGTGGTGCGGCGGCTTCCGGTAGTCCCTCAACTTTAACATGCAACTTAATTGTGCCTATAACTTTGAAAGTGATTTCCCTATTTACCGGAAATATATCAAGTAGTTTTGAAATTTGGACAAAGTTAATCCTTGTAAAACACACATATCGTTCTTCGCTTATGAGACGCATTCATTCTTAGAAACATGCTGTAAACTTTAAGCCTTCTCAACACATTGACAGCTGCTTCAGACTAAGACTGATAAAAACAAACTCTAATATGCGATATATCTTCTTTATGAACAGAGCCAATGAAGAAAACAATAACGATAACTGATGTTTCACTATTGTTTAGTTTTGTCCCTTTCAAATGCAATTTAAGGCGACAGATGTGTTCCGTGGATCACCTAAATTCTAGTTAATATTGCATACATGTAGTTTGTGTAATAGAAATCAGATAATGGTTGCTCACATGCATGGGTCATAGTTTCGTATGTTTTGAGTTGTCAATGAGTAGTTAGCGGATGAAAAACAGAGTCTACTATGCTGATTGTAAGAATAATTTGATGGTGAAGTAGTTCGATGACAAATGCTGAAACATATGGATTGAATGGAGACCATTTTCATCTGCTTGTAAACTTAGGCACAGATACAATATTTAAAGGCAAAGGGTTTTACTTTAATAGCACTTGCAGGAAACATCTAGCAGGTTTTAGTGGGTATGATTTTAGCCAAATTGGCACTGGAAAATCAGGGTTAGGGGTTTCATTATATGTCTTATTAAATCCTAAAAGATAATCACATGTATATTGTACTGTAGAGCAGTTGGTTGTGATTTGAACTTAACAAAACAGATGACATATGCTGTCAGAATTAAAGTCTATTTGATTAAAGTAATGATTTTATTAAAAATAAGTGTTTGTGAACATTTTAACAAAATAAACTCTAGCTATAAAGGGGTGAAGAGAAATGGCAACCATTTCTGTATAATACAATTTTTTTGCAACATCTTACCTTGTACTTTCGTCCGAATCTGTTGAATTCTTCGCCCATGTACACTGTCCGATTTCTGCGGAATACTGAGATTTTCTTCTGCACCATTTACAGATATGGTCGTATGATCGTGAAACAAATAACGATATACGACAGAAACAGAAATAATTAACAACAATTTGCAAGTAAATATTATAATGTAAAAAAGACCATTTCCCTTACAAAACAAAATGGCGTGATTTCAAAATCTAGCTATGCCCGGATTGCATTAAGGGTTGTCCAAAATGTTTCGTGTTTATGTAATGATAATTTGTAAACAGTACAACCAATACAGTACAAATGAAACAGCCTGTACTTTTTCCTTAAAGAAAAAAAACTATTTACTTTAATATACCAACGTACGTAATGCACAAATTTGTCTTACATGTGTTTTGAATATTTGTTTTTGAAACTCACAGAATCGTGTTACTTAACTTTCTGCATGAGTACAAATCAAGCCAGATGTTTTAAACGGTTTGGTTGGCACTTAGCTTATTACCGAACCTTTATGCAACCATCAAAAGCACATTTGACATTATTATTTGTTTTATTTTTCGTTTACAAGATTGCACGGCTTCGTGTACGAGCATCAGGAAGAGTTTATCTTCTTGCAACAATCGCGCAAGTGTCAGGGAGGTGCAATTTAACTATCATCGCAACCTAATTATAAACTTGCAACAGCCTTTTCATCACATCGGAAGCATCAGTCGTGTAGGCCCAATTGTATCGATTGCTACATTTACAAGTACAACTCTCTATCGAGCACATAATTTATGTGGCCATGTTGGAGGGAGGGTTACCCACACAAACATATTAGAGATGTACAAGTATTATCTAGAAAATCAATGAAATGATGATAAAATGATATATTGTATTGAAAGTACTTATTATAATAACCATATTTGAAAGAAAATGACTAGACCACGACTATTTTTGTTGTGTTTATGACAGTAGAAAATGCTATAAAATAACATGCTACATATATTCCTTGCGAAATCGAATGGCTCTACAATGTAGGATTGTTTATAAAATCTTGTCCTCGGCACTTTCATAGTGCAACGTTAACAACTATATATTTTACAGATTGTGTGTAATATGCGGCTGTAGGTGATCTAAGGTAATTGAAGGATACTTTTGAAAACACCCACAATCGATCGCACGCATTTCAGTCTCACTAATCAAAGTCTGCCGGCTTCACATGTGAAATCTTATCAGTTGAATGCAATCTATTTGAAGCTGTTTACGTGCAATATATGTCGAGGGCTGAACGGAAAACTGTCGTAACTCACTTTTTCAAAAGTTTACAGGAGAAGCAAAAAACTGTATATTTTGTTACTTGAATATTTTTCTGAAGTTTTTATTTAACAAATAGGCATAAAATGTCAATATTTTACTATAATAAAATCTAATGTTTTGAAAAAAAAATTATTTGAGATAATATTAAATAATTTTTGACTTACGACAGTTTTACATCTGAAATGTTTAAAATACTGATACTAAAATTAATGGAAAACTGTCGTAACTCAAAACGGCTTATCAACTTTTGGCATTACAAGTGATATTAATACCTTCTTTGAACCTTTTTTGGTATCCATTGTATTTTATTCACTTCCTTTAATGCCTTATAGGTTATAAAATGTATATTTTGATGCGTGTTGATCAGTTGTCGACTAAGGGAAATTAACTTTAACGCAGACTGTTGATTTATAAGCAGTATACTGGATTTATTATTTGCAAAATTCTTGTATTATCAAATGTTTAACATTTCATAGTATTTTTTTTTATATACAGTCAAACTTGCATTAAGCAGCCACCTAAGGGAGTGACAAAAATTGACTGTTTAACTCAGGTGGCTGTTTATGACGGGTAAAAATTATAACAAAATGTCAGTTTAAGACAGATGGCTGCTGAATAAAGGTGTCTTCTAAGGCAGATTCAACTGTAGGTATTTAAAAATTCAACTGTATACTTGTTTTGCATATTGACTTCCATAGATTAACATGAAGTTTGTGAAAGTCTTAGTAAATTATTGGAAACTAATGCAAAATGTCTTTTACTTTCAACCATTAATGAATATTTTCGACGAAGAAAAGGAATTCAGATAAGTTTCATATCAGAAATTAATTTTGACTAGAATAACAAACAAGTATTTTTTTCAAACAGCAGATATTAATATGACCTATAAGGCAAAACTTTGATGAGTATGGTTTCACTGAAAAACAATTTACTGCTATTTTTGTACATTTTGTTTTTAATTGTATTTGCAAAAATTGCTTTTTTCCAGTATTTAATGGATTTTGTTATTGATACAATTATTGCGACAGAATTTGTATTGTAATGGAAAGCTAACCCCTTTTTGGCAAAATCAATGGGTGTTTAGCTGAAAGCAAGGAGCACTTAACCCTTAACTCCATGGTTATACCTTTCATTGCTGGGTGTGATGGGCTAACAGTGTAGAGCTCCATATCAGCCGGCACATCTGTGCTGCCTTACTTTGATTTAAAATGTTCACTTTTAGAATCATTAGGTTATTTCTGACCAAGAAGCAAATGGTGTAGATCCAGATCTTCACTTTTTGCTCATGTGATGAAAGGCATATCCATGGAGTAATCTAACAGAGTAGTCTGATTAATTAAGGCAAAATTTAATTTCCTTTTCCTTTTGTGTTTATATTCGGTTACAACTGTGTTGATTGACAGATGAGCCAATTGTACTTAAACTTTGGGATCATGGTCAAATCACAAAAGCAATTTAATTGTAAACTTTATATATTATTTAATAAATATCATAAACATAATTATATTCAAGGATAATTTTATAAAAACCTCAGAGATACAAAATGACTAAACCAACTGATATAAAAATGTTGGTCTGTGCCACAGAGCCAAAAATACTTGTCACGAAATCTTTTCAAATTTTGGTTACTTTGCTTTTACAATAACTTCAGCTCTTGCCCGTATTTATGTACAGTGGTAAAAAAGAAACGATTCAAGGCAATGATCTTCTGTAGAATCCACAAAAATATGTCTTCATAAAAATAATTTAATCAGAAGGAGAAAAAAATGAAAAAAGAATTGGGAAATATTATGATTTTGGAGAAATACACTTTTAGGAAAGAGGAAACAGCCTTGATACCCCCCCCCCATCCCCCCCCCCCCCAAAAAAAAAACAACAAAAAAAAACAACAACATCTCAATGTGAAATTGGAGTATCATCTTCAAACTTAGCACATAACACGATATCTCATTTTCACTTTTCTTATGAAATTACCATTAAACATCTAACATTCGTTTGAAAACCATAATTTTGATCAAGGAGAGGGTAAAAAAAGGCACAAAGCGCCTGTTGCGGATATGTTTCACTTGGACGTGAACCACTGTATTCTTATTTAAACAAAGATTTTTGTGTCAATTTTGTTTGATTTAGTTGATGCGATAGCTTGAAACAGTTAGGTAAAAGATGTTGTTGCATTTTCGACTGGTTTCAGTCTATCCTTCATACAAAAGCTATTGAAATAGATTAAAAGGGAACTTTGAAAGCCACCGAACACGACAAATATAAAAATATTTCAGACTCGGTTTGATTGAGCCTGTTCATAGACAGTAATGGAAATGCATATTACTGCCCACGCCACCTAGCCTAGGGTTGAGCGCAACACTATATTTACATAAATAAACAGTACAATTTTGATCCTTCCCAAACAATGGAATGCATGTGATGGAACCTTCAATGTGGTATTTTCAGATTACTACCATTCCAAGTTCAGCGGCATAATATTATGGTCCCCAGATAAAAGAATGGGTATGCCCTAAACAAGAAAACAATGGGCGGAACTAAACGGAATGGAATTTTGACAGGGGATCCCAAAGGCAAAATTTAAAAAGCAGGAAATATATCCTTGGGGTGATTGAAAAATATCCAAAACTGTATTGGCTGGGATATTGAAATCACCCATCTTTAAAGTGGCAGAAATATTAAAACAAAAGAAATTTTATTAGTAGTACTATTAACCTAGTACATGAGTAGCGTGCTCAACAACCTTCAAAGGACGTAACTAATAACAGCACTGATTGAATGTACGGGGAGACAAGATTATTTGACATTCAGTTTTACCCCTACCTCAATTAAATGTCATTAGTTTATGAACACACTATGTATTTGAATGCCAATACCATAAAACAGGGTTTTTTCAGGGGGTTTTGGGAAAAAGGCCCCTGCTCAAATTGGGAAATTTTTACACAGTATACACTGGTTTTACACAGGTTGCATACATAAATTTAAGGAATGTAAATTTCACAGATCACTGATCAAATGTAAACAATCTAATTTTGTCATTTGAAAAGCCCCTTGATTATATTTATTCTCTTTTTTGTATTTAGTTTATTGGCAAAAAAGTTATTTCTGTTGAAATGGGAATTTTTTTTTCTTAAAACTGGGAATTTTTTTCTTGAAATTGGGAAAAATAGTCTTTATTTGGCATTGGGAATGGGTCCCATTATCGGCCGCGTGAGACTAGTTGAAAAAGCCTTGTAAAAAGAAGTGAAACTGGTGTATTTAGTTTTCTAAGTTTCAAGAATCAAGAGTTTACTCCAAATCAATGCGGAGAAATGAAAATTACATAATTGTTGTAGTCATAACCTCGGTTAAGTGTTACTCTCAGACAAGTTTGCTAAACTTCTCATCTTCAGCCCTCAAAAAAAATATTGTATTCAGTATTCTGTACTGTGATGGTTGAACAGTTCCAGATATCATGATATCACAATGGTGACATCATCAGTTGTTCATGAAATTAGTTCATGATCTAAGATACGACAGTTTTCCATTAAGATTATTGTATATAATATGAACTCTCATTATGGAAAACTGTATGTAACTCAAGTTACGACAGTTTTCCATTTCTAAAAATATAGGGATTGAGATACGACTTTTTTGCAACTATCATATTTATGTGACTTAATATTAGAATATGGTGCTAAGATTTTTTGTACATATGTATTAGTGGTAAAGAATGTCAAAAATGCAAAAATATGATTTTTGAAAAAAAGTGAGTTACGACAGTTTTCCGTTCAGCCCTCGATGTAGTTAATGTTTGTTTTTGTTTTTTTAAGCAAATAGCTGGCGAACGAATCAAGGAAGAGCATCAGAGAAATGTTTTGACTTAAGTCAAGCGAATTAATTTTATTATATAAAACTACTTGTCCATCGTTTGAATATTCTAAAACGGGAGTGTTCGAAAAAATAATGTATACTTAATTCCCGCATTTATACTGTAGAATCTCGAAACTGAGCCCATTATTTCTCTTACGGAAAACTAATACCTGAAAAAAGCGCATAGCCGTCCCTTACAGTTAAAATCTATCGCAAAAATAAGCACATAACCGTTCTGTAGAGTTATAATCCGAAAATAAGCGCATATATATGCACCACATTAACCACATTAACTAAATAATATATACTGTTCGACTACTTTATTGTCTAAATGAATATACATTGGATGAAGTCATGACCTATGGTTGTAAGTTTTTTAAATTTTTAAATTTGAAAATAAATATGCATTTTCTGACACGTTTGTACTCTTCAAAGACTGTTAATGTTTTTTCAATCATGCTTGATGCATGCTTCTTTTATGGCCATTGTGTTTAAAAAAAATAAGCATATAGTCGGTCACTTTAAGTTTAAAGCGCATATCCAAAATAAGCGCATAGTCGGTGGCTTAAATATAAAATATGCGTATACACATAATTTCGAGATTCTACGGTATGTATTTAATGTGTGTACACTCTATATTTAATTAATTCCTGCTGTCAATACATATATAACATGTATAACTGGATTTACATTACTGTTCGAACACCTGTCGTGCAATGCTACAATGATAATAGACACTTCATATTTGTTTCCATTTATTCTTCGTCAAAAGTGTAAACATTCGTGATTCAGCTCTTCTCCATGCTAAGTTGAAGTACCTGTGGTGTAGTACCACACCATGTACCGCTAGTGCACCCCAGAACAGGGCGCCGTATTATGACCATATTTGGATTATTAACACGGCCTCTACACCACAGGTCGACCGACTACATTGTAACAAACTATAATGATTTTGGTGTAGAAGGAAGCAGTGAATAGCATCTATTAATTCAAGTTATTATGATAGCCCTTTTTAGTAGTCATGTGGTATTATTTGTTGCAAGTAAATGTTCAATCTTTGTTCAAAGAAAGACAAAACGCTCTATCTCAGAACAGAAACGCCATAAAGAGTAGTCTCGCTTAGACTTCTGTTTGACAATATCACGAAGAGAAAATCGATTTTAAATAAGTGCATTTTGTCGTCTGTTATCATGTTCGAAAATGCTCTTTTGTAAATTTCTAAGTATGTATTCAACACATTCGTGGATTGTCCGAAAACTCTGTCTGATTCTGTTGTGATATGAGCAAGTTGGCCTAACACAAAAACGTTCTTCATTGCTTTAAACCTGGATCCGGTTTATATATTTAGACACTTTTTAGTTTATGTGTGCTTTTGCATGTTACAATGTCAAGCTTATGGGTGGATTGGAGCTCATTCTCCAAGACAACTTGTACTTGTTTGTTCATTTTAGAACCTGATTAGGCAATTGTGAGGTGGGTGCACCCTAGAATCTTGTTTAAAACCACAGAGGCGAAAGGTTTGAAACCCAACTTGCAAAATGTTTGCCACTGACCTTCCAAGGCGGTAAGGTCCTGATAGTCGCTCAATTCAAACGATTTAATAAATTTCAAAATGAAGCATGATGCTTACTTTTGGAATGAGTATACGCCTTTCCAATAAACAGTTTCGCAGTCCTGTACGAGTTACTTCCCGTGGGCAGATATCAACCCAAAACGAGGCTTCACAGGAAAGCTGAACTATCGGACTATGGCTTAAGCACATAAGGCCTAACATAATCCTTTAAATTTCAGGTATGTAATCGTCGCCGCCGGTCGAAATTAAGTTACTGGTCTGTTATTCTAGTCAGACATTTTTATTTTCGCTATTTGTTAGATATTTGCATTTTTAATATTGTAAGAACATGTACCATTCTTGTTGATAGTTGGCAGTATGAAACGCGATTCGGATAAACGTGAGTATTAATGTTACGAATTTCTATACAGCAATTACATCTTTATGCATTTTATACTTTAAATTATATTTAACTGGTATGAAATTCGCAAATTGCTAAGACTGGTAATGTACTATACTCCGGAAATCGTGACATGTCAACATTCGGTTACAGTATCTGTACGTTATACTTGTACTCATCTGTTACTTGAATTCATCGTACCGTTAATGTTCAACGAACAAATAATTTTGAATTTTTGAAAACGTCACGTATACTTCACAAGCAAAAATACGGTACGATTGATTCTGTCTTGAAATTAAGAAGGATCAATAAGGTTATCTGATTGTTCGTTTACGTAAGAGTATTATTCATAGAATAAAATTCAAGGATTCTGATGCTGTCTTCTAATGTGTAGAGAGGCTGTTTTTTTCTGAATGTGGCGATTCCTGATATGCATATTTCACCTTTTTCTAATAAAGATGGAGATGCCGGCTTCAAATAATGATGGGGACATTTATATTAACATTAAGACTGCGAAGGTTTGAAATTCTGTCATTTTGGCGTAAACGCTCAATCGCTTGATTGAATATTTATAAAATGTTCTGCTAAGATGAGTTTCTAATTGATGTCTTATGGTTCTACTTGTCGTATTAAGGATTAATAATTCATATAACTGCTATATCAAATACTTTTGCTACCCGATTCAGTAATTAAGGATTTCGATAATTGGGAGGTGAAGGTACATAAAAAAATAAACCGATCTCTATTGGTCAGTGATATCTTCTTCTTAGTAATTGACAGGGGACCCCTTGTGCGCGACAATTTTGCATTTTTATGACATGCCGCTTTCAAAATCAATCGCAGCCGGCATGTCAGAAGTTGATAAGACACGCTAAGCCGGAAACGACACTCAATTTATCCGTGGATAGAACACAGGCTGTTAGTTAAAGTCGTTTAAAGTAAACCTTGGCGCGAGGAATAATGACTTTACACTTTTAGTCAAATTAGATTTGTTGTTTTATAAACTATTCTTAATAAAAAAATTTCATTACGCTGATGTATTATTACTAATTCAACGATAAACGAGAAAATATATTTTAAAAAAGAAATTTCATGATGAAAAACGAAAGTTGTAGGTACATGTTCCCTATTACATTAATACAGCGAGCAATAATTTTTCCTGTATAGTAGTCACGTGACTGAATAGGGGAGGTAACCGAAAAATTCACCGAATTATTGGAAAGGCGTATAGAATGAATATAGTAAAGAATTTATTTAAAATAAAACGAGTATATGTTTACTTAAATTGTCAGTTTTTATCTTACAAGTCTAGTTTTACAATTCCGGTAAAAAACGATGAAAACTGCGTATCAGGAATAGCCTCAGTAAAAAATCACAGCCTCTCCTGGTAGAAACAAAAATCTCTTGCAATATCGAGCGATTATTCTATACCCTTCAGTCACTTACTAGAGGCGAGATCGCCAAAGCAAACTTTAAACTTCCATGAGTAGGCTTGTTGTTGGCTTGTTGGCTCACTGACTTTCTACAGATTAAGAGTTTTGCTACATTTTCTAAGATTTTAAACGGTTGTCATCTACTTAATACGGTTTTTCAACTCAGAATTTGTCCTATGCCAGTACCGCTTGTTAAACCCAGCTCTCTACATTAAGTTAAATTAATTATTTTTATTTTAAAAGAAATTTTTAAAGTTACGGTTTTATTAAAGATAAATGCGCTTCGTTTTCTCTTTACAAATCTGGTACAAATTAAGTTTGATTTAAAGTTTATTCCATTGTGTGATGTCCAATACGAATGATGGTGCGTTTAGTTATTTCATATGTTTCTTGTTGTATTTGATTATTTATGACTGCCTTCCTGAAAATTCTCTTTATTCTTCTATTTTCATTAAAGTTCATCTCGTATATTAAGACGCAGATGGCCTGAAGATTAAAATAAAACCTTAGCTGTGATCAATTTCAGTAAAATTTAATAATGGTTATGATTGTTTATCTAATACAAGAGCATTAGTACTGAATTACGCTTTACCAATGTCTTACCTAAACTGACCTTTTTTTCGGCGTTAGCTGTCTAAGCTCACTTTTGACCTAGTTTTTCGACCAATGAAATGTTGTAAATAATACTCGTACTCTCTTATTATGCAGAGGGAAAATGAAATAAACTATTTCGATTGGTAGCTTTTTACACCAGAGAGGCATCTAGCAGGGTGGAGAGGTATCTAGTGGGATTTTTATTATTATGCGGCGGAAAAATCAAATAGATTAATTCGATTGGTTGTTAGTGGGTGTTGTATTGGAGGAAAAAACATATTTACGATTTAAGTAACCAGTTAAGTCAATATTGATGGCTTAAATACAATATTAAATGGAATATTCTTGGGTGTCAGGTAAACTCTTGCATACAATACACAGTGTAAAACGAAAGAGAAGTGTAGATATTCCTAGTTCTTACTGGTTCCTTTCTAGTTCCTTTGATACTAATTGTTAATTTCAAGTATGAAATACAAGTTAATTGTAGTGTAGTGGCTAACACTCTCGCCTCTCAAGCGGAGGCCCCGGGTTCAATACTCAGGACGGACACTTTTTTTAAAGTTAATATACGTAAAAGTTGGTAGATTTCGCTCTTGTAACAGGCTGTTATTATTTATATTTATTAAATTTCAAGGACATTTATTCATCTTGAATTCTCACTCTACACGAGGTATTTTATTGAAACTGAATATTTTGTTTCATTATCTTTAATCGACTTGTTATCACTGTATGAAATTGTTGCAACAGCTTCAACATTTTTTTGAAAGACACTTTCAATAAATTTATGAGTTGTCATGATTCGGTCGCTTAATCTCTAAATCATACTAAGAAGGCAGGGAGGGTTCGTCGACAGCTATAACAAATAAAATAACTAAACTGTGTCTGCTTTGCCTCTCTGTTTTTCATTCTTTCTTATATACATGTATATATAAATCTTTTCCATCAACGCCGTTTATCTTTTTTAAAGATATTTCTTGTTTAATTTCTAATCGTTAATAATCGTGTTATTCTCTTCAAACTTGAAACATGAGTAGAAAAATCATCATGTTCACATCATTTTATGAAATAATCGTTAAATTTCCCACAATGCGTTTGGAAACCACGGAAATCTAGTCAAGATATGGGTAAAACCAAAAATCACATGATCGACGTCTTTGTTAACCGATAGACGTATTTCCTTTAAGTATAGGTTATAGTTTATTTTGAGGCTTGTATGAAAATTAAACGGTCAGGCCCAGCGCAGCTGGGCGACCGTTTAATTTTTCATACAAGCCTCAAAATAAACTATAACGTATATAATGGTCGAAATTATTTTTGTAACTGACAAAACAGTCGCCTCCTAAATAACCATATATGGGTTTGCAAAATCAATAGTCAAAGTGAAAGTAGTTTTGTCATTCAAAGGCCCGTAAACATACTGAGAGAATATTTTAGAAAGTGAATTATGAAATTTCTTTATCTGAAAACACCATGCGAACATTACTGATTCTCAGGAACAAATACCTATGTATCAGTCTATCATTGCTTTGAGTAACAAGGTTTCAACCGTGGAAGTTCCATTTTACCCTTTATTCATTAAGAAAAATTTTATAACATGGTAAAATAGTTTATTTCCGGATCAACGGGCTCATCCGTGTAGTCTGATCACGACCGACACTTCTCCCTGCTAAATTCACTAGGTTATTTGTGACAAAAAAGTGTAAAATACTGATCAGATGACATTGATTTAATAGGTGATCTTGATCTAAACTGGTCGCCTGAAATAAAGAGTTAATAAATTTAAGAAGATTATCATTAGCCAAACAAGTTCAAGCTAAATTATTTATAAGATTTTCCTTTTTTCAGACTCTCTAAGTCACGCCTCCTTGAACTTGTAGAAGATCGTCAACGAACTATACATGTTTATCAATAAATGTTCGAACAATATTACGGAGGAAATCGACCTATAATAAACACATTTCAGACGCAAGACTTTATGAGAATTAAGGTGCGAAATATTTGAAAAATACTGCATTGTCATTGGCTCAAAAATAATTTCAACCATTATATAAGGATTCTTTAATTCAGTTTAACAATTTAACAATTCAGTGCAATGCTGCAATAATGTCGATCTCATACAAAAAGCAAATATAATGGTTGAAATTATTTGAGATAAGATCATACGCCCTCCTAGCTTTACAATGTAACTTAAATGATCTTATATCAATGGTGATAACAAATATGTAGGAAAAGAAAAAGCAGCTAATGAAAATTCACCGAAAACAAACGCGCAATTTCCTTTGGGAAAAAGTATATTACATGTAAGACGTTCGATGGAATTTCAATAAAGACATATCACCTATTCAGGTCACTTTAATAACAGCTAAGCTTTACAATAAACACTCGCCCACACCCGCCACGTAAAACTAGCTACATATACGTTGACAATTGAAAAAAAATCAAGGCTGATTGAAACCGTAAGTCTACAATTTTATTAACAAAGAAATGTAGGAAGAATTGACCTATTTACGACATTTAATATTTTCTACCTGTCACAACTAATTATAAAAGACGGTGTAACTGGCAGCCTTTCAAAAATAAAGATCGACGGAATCTGCCTAAAGGTTTAGCCAACGTCGGTTATTAGTTATTTTCTTATATCAAACGAAGTGATGTGAACTATCTAGAAGTACGCCATGTAGAGTGCGTTATCGATAAGTTGACAGGCATGCGGCAATCAAGTTTATTAAATATGGTATCAGCAAAACGTTTTACATCACCATGTTCTCTTGATTAGTGTTTAAAACCAGATAAAATATTTTATTCACCGGCACCTGCTTGGTTATTTAAACAGCGAATCACGTGACTGTCTAAACAGTCAAGTTTATGTCAGAAAAAAAACGCCAAAATCATTGGTTATCAGTGTGCGAAAACTAATATTGATTTATTATAAAACACGCTTCTTATTGTTCGCGTTAGAAGCAATAATCGTTGTAATTATTGTTGTTGTTGTTGTTGTTTTTGTTGTTTATGTGTTTACTGCTGCTGCTCTTGCTGTCATTATTAAATTGACCTTAAACGTTTCAAACCTTCGTAAAAAGCTACAGTATTATTTTAATTTTCAAATAACTTTAAGCTAGCAAAAAATTAAATTTAGAGATATTTTTGGAAGGCGTAAGTTTTGAAAAAAAAATTACAGTCAGCTCCTTATCTATTTTGGCTATTCTTTGATTTAAAAAAAAAAAACTTGTCATATTTTAAAGTCTGACAGAAGGCAACAAAAGACGGTCTACCTGTTGACATAAATTATTAACAATTTAGTTGAAATGCACATATAACATCGAGAAAAGGCGTCTTATGTTACTGCTTTTGAATTATTTATAGTACCAAAACACTAGGAACACGTGAGGGGACGGCGGAATCTTTTGTTTCCGATGCGCTATTTTGTATGTGAAAACTGATATCTTGTATCGGGAATGCCCCACAGAAGCTATTTTCTGATAATTTTCTAATGTCTCACTATCATGTCTATGTTTGCTTTTGTCATTATATATCGATAGACATTTTCCTATCTTATTGATATAGCGTATTGTATTGGAAACAAATACTAGACTTTAGCACGTCGCAGTAGCTATGGTTACAAAGGACGCTGGGCTCGCGGGAATCGTTAGAAAAAGTCGCTAAAAATAAATTTACCAGGTAAATAATTACCTGGCTGCGCATGCTCGGTAGAAGAAAAATGGAAATTGATAATATTGACAATGTTTAATCGATTTCTGTGACAGGAAAGCGAAATCCTAACATGACACATACGTTATTAGAGGAGAAAAGCGCTGTAAGCAGTCTAATATTGATAATTGACATTTGGAAGACTGAACCTCATACGGATGGAATATCTAACGATATAATAGAGCGTTTAAGTAACCTTGGAATATATATGATTTTGAAAATAAAACACAGATGGAATTTATTAAAGTGGATTCATTTTTAAGTGATTTTCAGTGATTACGCTTTATGAAAAAGGATTTAAGGATGTCAGTAAAATTCAACCATTGAGTTCGATGTATTATAACCGCTAAAAATCATGCCGGGTGCACGAAGGGGTTTGGTGGCCCCTCAAAATACCTTCCTTGAAAATATAATCCGACGGTTCAGTGGACAGCGTAAGTTTTCTTTTATGACTTAAAGTTTTAAAATGCAGACAACACAATTTTAACAAGACTAAGGAACAGGTTTTGACAACGAATTCCTAATGAAGAAGCAATACTTTGTAGTGAAATGATAAATAAAATAATCTAATTTTCCCGTACAGAAGAAATACATGACATTAAATTTAAATGTATTACTTTAAGTTATTTTAATATTTGTTATAATAGTAACAATATAAAATTTTAATAAACAACAGAAAAAAGGTTTACTATTTTATTTTAAAAATGTCATGCCACTTCAATAAATGCACACTAGTCTTAATTTAATATAAAGCCAACTATATAAACTTACTATTAACTATAAAATTTTAAGTTATTGTTTAATAAATGTGAAACTAGTGCAGTTACATTATCATTTCTATATAATTTTGAATTGTATATATAAAAGGAAAAACGCTTTTAAAATTTGCAAACTGAATTTTAAATGAGATGTAATATCGCACATATAAATCACAAGCCACAAACATATAATAAAAATGATTTTTTGTTTAAACTTCATTTAAGATCAACGAAAACATTTTTATGCGCTATACTTAAAGGACTTACATTAGAATATATATTGCCAAAAATGATCTAACATTTTCCGTTGTTGTACTTGGGGAATCTTTAACTTAATTAGAGGTCTGTGCATCTACGTCATAAAAGGGTAAAATTTAACTAAAATGTTGCAAAATAAATAAAAGCCGACATACGGTAACTTGTGGAAACTTCAACTTAGTTGTCTACGTCGGAAAAGAGTACAACTTAAATAAAATGTTGAAAAATAAATATAAACTGACACAAGATAATTTGAAGAAACATTAACTTATTTATCGTAGTCAGTAAATGGTAAAACTTAAATAAAACGTTGCAAAATAAATATAAACTGACACAGTAACATTTGGGAAACGTTAACTTACTTATCTAAGTCGGTAGATGGTAAAACTTAACTAAAATGTTGTAAAATGAATATTAAATGTAAACTGACAAACGATAATTTGGAGAATCATTAACTTACATATCTCAGTCAGAAAAAGGTAAAATTTAATAAAATGCTCCAAAATTAATATTAACTGACACACGGTTACTTGGGAAACGTTAACATTTTTACCTACATGAGAAAAGGGTAAAATTTAATAAAATGTTGCAAAAATAATATTAACTGATATTATTTTACACGGTTACTTGGGAAACGTTGGCAATGTTATATGTGCCTACGTCAGAAAACGGTAAAATTTAATAAAATGTTGCAAAATTAATATTTTCTGACACACGGTTACTTGGGAAACGTTTGCATTGTTACATGTAGCTACGTCAGAAAAAGGCTAACTTTTAAATAAACTGTTGCAAACTGTTAACAGTCACACAGTAACTACAGAATATTTAAGATTGCGGTAAGCTAAATATACAAGCGGACAAGATTCCTTTCTTCCGTTCCGTACATGTAATATTTTGTTTGTTAGTATTTCTTATTACCGTAACCTAAATGTTTCGCATAATCTATGTGTACGGACATTTATTTATATGTAATGCCAACTAACATTTGGCTTGACTGGTTTGATTCTTGTTTCACAGACAGTTACATCTTGGTGTTGATATTTTGGCAGCCGGAACACTTGAATCCGTTAGTGATATACAAAACAATTGTTATGCTATTAAGCATAACAATAGCGTAATGATAAGAATCCATTGATGTTCCACTTCCGGAATAAATATCATGAGTACTTAATACTCATTCACAGTTTAATGTACGAAGCAGACTGATAAAAAATATCTTGCTAAAGTTCCGTAACGTTGATTTTTCCGTCGCCGAATTAAAGTTGTTTTTTTTCCAGTGCCGAGAAAATTTTTTTAAAGAGATTCACATGTTTAATCATATTGTCATTACAATACGTATAACTTATTTTTTTCTAGTTTTTCCGTCGACGAATTTAAGTTTTTGTTCAAGAGCCGAGAAAATAAATTATAAAGATTCACATGTTTTATCATAGTGTCAATACAATACTAATAACTTATTTTTTCTATTACACTCGAATAATAGATAGATATTCTTTATTCTTTCAAGAGAAGAGCAGTACATAAATTAAACGAACAAAAAATATACACAAATACAAATGTTACACATATTATACAAAAGAATGACCACACAAACTTTATGTTACTCACCTAAATCTTCTGCAGAACATTATAATTATATCCAAAGCTTTTTGATAAAAATATTAAACGTTAGTGTTTTCAAATATCAAAACGTTATCATATAAAGTGTAGCTGACCTGTAAACAAAGTAAAGGGCCTATAAGATTTTTACACAGTCGACGTAAGAGTGAATAAATTTATCATATATTAAAACCAATGTCTTTATATCGTAACTTACTCAGTAAAACACACTCAAAAGGGCTGAAGGTTATAAAGCTAAGACTGGAAACCAGTCTCAAATCTCAAGCATCTGATTGGCTGAAATGGCGACAGGTCGCCATTTCAGCCAATCAGATGCTTGAGATTTGAGATTGGTTTCCATGCTCAGTTTTATAACCTTGGGCATAGATCATTAAATGTGCAGATTAGTCCAAACTTTAGGCAACATTTGCTCCTATTCAGGCATACATGTATAATGGAGTATGTGCATGCGAAATTTCGTGAGGAAACTCGAAAAAAAAATGGGAGTGCGTTCCACCTTAACCACATCTGAGACGTTGAAGTATTTCACCCTAAGCTGTGCATAGGCAGCTTTAAAAGCCAGTGAAATAGTAAACATATAATCGGAGAGGATGTATCTGTGCGATCAATGCTAAAGGTCTATAACCGCTTTTAATCTCCGAAAACTGTTACATTATAGGTCTTCTTTGTACATGTACCTGTACATGTATTTACTCTTTCTGACTTTCTTTCTCAACAGTGTCGGATATTACGTCATCCTACCAATACTATTCATGACACCACACATCTAAAAGTTGATCAAACAATAATGTTCAAATAATGTTCATGAACAAATCATTCATACTTCTAAGGTTTGAAAAAAACACCATTTATACGTTTAAGGTTTTCAATCACATGTGTATACTTTCTAACACCGTTTGCTTTCTACAGACACGAAAAATCCAGTCTTTAACAGAAACTTCGTCTTAAAACTCGATTAGTTTCTGATTTTATTAACTGGAACACAGGTTTTCTACAATTGTATAAGTAATTAAGCGAATATATTGAGAAGAACTTACAGCCGAGCGTGTTGCTATGTTTAAAGCAGGTCTAATTTAGATATAGAAGCGATTTGAACTTTTTGTTGTATATTTTTTCAAAAACAACTAAATAAGAGGCAAAATGGAAATCACTTTATTTGCATCTTACTGGTGAAAAAAATGAAAATATTTTTGTTTAATGCATTTTGCGGAAATAATAATTATTATAAAGAAAAACAAAGATAACGAAAATAAACCAGCGCATTGTCACCATTCGAAGTTTGCTCGTTTTTAACGTCTTTCAGTCAGAATTTGTTCTTTTTAATCTATAAAAGACCTAGTAACATAAATTGTTCAAAGTTGACATAGATTACAATTAATGTACTCCTAAAAATAACACAAGTCGTGCAGTACTGAGTTTGGTCTCCTGTTTATACGGTAAATTTATCAAACTTAGTGCTGTTTAAATTTAACCGAAGTTCGTAACACAATTTATATAAACTGTATTTAAGTACCGGTAGAACAAAAATTGTCTTTTCACATATGTTTGACATTTATTAAGGCTGTTCCTAACTTAACGAAATCCTTCATGTCATTAAGAACCGGAAGAACCTAACTTTCTCTTTCATTCTTGTAATGTCATTGATTAATGTTATATTATTTACTTTACCTATTCCGTAAGACGACTACATGAACACTGTATTCCTAAGTACCTTTAGAACCAAACCTTGTCTTTCATACATGTATTTCATTGATTAATGTTATTCTTAACTTACCCTTACCTTGCTTAACTGAGATATAAAAACTTAAAAATATTCAAAAGTGTCTCTAAATACCGATAGAACCTAACTTTGTCTTTTTCTTTCATACATGTTTGTCTTTTATTAAAGCTGTTCTAAACTTAACTTAATCATTAACACACCTATATGAACTGTAATACTATGTTACTTTTGGACCAAACTATGTCGTTCATGCATGTGTGACTTTAATTAATGATGTTCTTAACTTTACCAAATGCTTAACTCAAATATAAGAAAGTCTTTCAAAATACCGGTAGAATCCAACTTTGTTTTTCATCAGGAGTGTCATTGATTAATGCTATTCTTAACTTAATCAAAACCTTAACTCAGATACATGTATAAAAAGTATTCCTAAACATCGATTTAAACAAATTGTGTCTTTGTCTGTCATACATGTACTCGTATTTCTTTAATTAATGATGATTTTATCTTATCCCACAATTATAAACTGTTATTCTTAGTATCAGTTAAACTAAAATTGGTCTCTTATACAAGTATGACTTCAAAATATCATACTTTTTCAATGTCACTAAATGATACGGTATTAATTCGCGCAAACAGTAGCAGAAAACGACGTTATGGGATGAGCTTGAAAAATATAATAAGCTTCATTAATAATACCACATTAATATCATATCATTTTATATCTATAGCTCTTAATACTTCCTTTTATGGGGAGACTTAAGAATAAAGAGTTTTACGGCATAATGATCAATCACGGTCAAGTACTCCGGCCATAACCGGCCGGCCATTCTTGCTACATAAACACTCGAGAGCTCTCCAGCTTTACTAGAAAAAACGTCAAGTGCTTTCCACCTACGTCAAGAGAGCTTTTTTTTTTGAAGATCGGTTTATATGTGCATGAATATTAAATCAGTCTTTCTGTTTCCACTTCAATTGGAGGTTTGAGAAAAAAACGGAAACACATTCCCTATTAATTTAATATTTTCAGGTATTTTCCATTGAACCTGTTAATTACATTGACATAGCAAATTTGCGCGATTGTCTAAATTCGTCCTACATTTGTATTGTATTACTAAAATCAAGCTAAATGAATGTTACATAAAAAATAACTAATGAATATTTTAAAGCTACATTTGATGTCACATTTACTTGTTCAATGTTCGGCTGTAAAAATTCGGTTTGTTGGAATTTTTAAACAGCCTTGTAAGGAGTAAAACATTTTTCTGGAACGGTGAAAACATAAAAATACCGACCTAGAATGAGGTTTAAACATCGTCGAAAAAGTGTTGATTTTTATCTGAGACAGTTTGTTCTAATAGACATTTATAAGTTAATCCGAATCCGATACCGTTAGCTACTTGACGGTTATCATGGGGGTATTCTCAAAATAATTATTACGAAATTATAGTGTATCTAATTAGCTTAGGTATTTTCGGCTTTACTTGTGTTGCTTCTGTTATAGCAATAACATGTGTGATCAGTATGCTTGTATAAATTTGTAAGTGTTGGTTTTTTCGTAAATGCATACATTTTACGGTGTTCCGTTTGTGCAATCGTTGAAATCGCGAAAACACGTAGGGGATTGTGAAATCAGGATGCGAGGGCGCCAAAAGTATGATGCGAGCGTGCGATATAAGTATCGCCCGCTTGCATCGTGTTTTCGAGAGAGCGCTTCCTGTTTTCGCGTTTTCGTGATCTCGCCTGCAAATCACGACACTAAATGAAAGCTACTTTACGGTTTGTTAAAAATATTAGGGAAATTTTAAGGATAAAAACATTTTGCTTAATTGCCAATCAAGCTGTAGAAAAATTAAATTCTTTTTAAAAACAGATTTTGTGTTTGTTGCGACTGTTGGAAGAAAAAGAAAACTTTAACCAATTCTTGAAGAAAACAATCTTTTGAAATCATGCGTATAAACATGTTGGTGTTTCGTTAATTTAGTCAACATTTAAAGGTGATAGTCTTCAAAGAGAAATTTGAAAAAAAAAATGTCAGAGAAATATGTCTGGCATAAAATAAAACAAAAGGAGAATCCCAAGACAACAGATAGAACATTTAGGTAAAAGCAAAAGTGTGCTCTGACCTTCATTACAGCAAGACTCTAAAACACGATGCGAGGTCGGGAGAACACGATGCGAGGGTAAGAAATATACAAACATGCATTAATATCGCGCCCTCTTATTGTCTTATTGCGACATAAATCACTGTAACACTATGTTATACAAGCATATATGATATATCCGCATAAGTCGTTTTAATCATTTACATAGTTTTTCTCTGCTCTTTTATTTTATTTATGCTGAAGTGTACGGTGTCTTTACAGCTCAAAGAATCGGGTAGATTTTCTCTCCAAGTAGTTACCTGTAGCACTTTTCTGGCAGTTCGTAATGATTCATTTCATACATGTTAAACTAAAACGTCTGGACATTTTTGCATGCCGAAGAAAGCCGCTTCCGAAATTCTAAATATTACAAATGACGGTTTCATTGATTTGTGTATAAAGTGTATAAGTTTCGACCATTCTCCTTGCTTTGCTTTCTGCTCCTCTACAGAGGGCCAATATGCATATGAGAAAAATTTTCAATGAAAAAAAATAAATTAGCGTCCTCAGCTTTCAGTGTTTTCTTTATTTTTACTGCAGGCACACTCACACCAAAAATAATGAGTTTTTGTATAACATGAAATTAAATAGTTACAGTTACGTAGTTTGAAGATCAATGGCGAGACGGCGTATGTGCTGCGCTGGTATGTCGTGTCGTATGTCGTGTAAAATGAGCTTATATAAAATACAAAGAGTTTATACATGCTTACTGACCATACATGTATTTCTTTACCGAAATCCCTCTACTTTAAACCCTTAAGATACTTTATTTATTAGATACACAATATCATACAAAATTCTTTTGAGAAAACCCCCACGAAAACAATCAACTAGCTATCGGATTCGGATTCGGATTAACTTATACATGTCTAATACGACTGATTACATTCCAAGACATTGTTAACAATATTAACAATATTTACCAGGTTTTAACCAGTCTGAACCGAATCATAATTTCATATTCCTACTTCTTCGCATTCTGTTCAACATTGTGTTATTATATGGACCGTATCACGTTAAATATTGTGATATGAACCGCATCGCGTTAAATATTATGTTATGGACCGCATTCCGTTCAATACAATGTATTTTGTTACTGACCGCATCCCGTTAAGTACGATGTGTTGTGGATAGCATAACGCTAAATATGAATTATGTTATTAACCGCATCACTCTAAATATTGTGTCATGGACCGCATCTTGTTATATATTATGTTTTGGTCCGGATCACTTTAAATATTATGTTATAAACCGCATCATATTAATGCGAAATGTGTTATGGACCGCAACAATTTAATAAGAATGTTGTTTTGAATCAAATCACGTGAAAAATTGTGTTATGAACCTCACCCTTTAATATCGAGTTACAAACCGCATCAGTTCTACAGTTATACACGAAATGCTAAAGTCAACAATTACAACAAGGACACAATTATAAACTATATTTACTATTCCATGAACGATAATGAAAAGGATGTTTGACATTCGCCAACATCTGTATAATCCTGTGCGGAATAATAACGAAGTCGTTCGAAAAGAGACAGACGATAATAAGCTTAGTTTCTGGCTTAACCTTGTTTCCGAGCAAATATTAAACTGATAACATTGTAACGGTCAGCCCAACCAAATATGGTATTAATACAGATTGAATGCAGAATCTGAGTTAACGACGTGGTCAATATATGTATTCTATGCATGGTCAAAAGCTCACATAACTGTACGTTTATATGGGTATATTACTTTCAACAATAAACGAACCATATATATATATAAATATACTTATGAATATTACTAGTTTTGATTAGAAAATAAAACAATTTCTCAGAAAATTAATTTCAAAACATCCTTTCATATAACAACTACTCTTCTACATGTTTTCACGTAATTATAAACAGAGCAAGAATGTCAAACAAATTGCTAGCAATATCATTTCAAAACATGCA
The DNA here is from genome assembly GCA_038501625.1 of Corbicula japonica. Classification (NCBI taxonomy): domain Eukaryota; kingdom Metazoa; phylum Mollusca; class Bivalvia; order Venerida; family Cyrenidae; genus Corbicula; species Corbicula japonica. Next base: position 3,240,649 of record JAZAYU010000076.1, read on the forward strand.
TTCATAAAAATCTTTTCCAATATAATTATAAACAACGCTGGAATGTCACACGATTTCCAATAACCAGTCGCCAGTTCAGCCAATCAGATGCTTGAGATTTGAGACTGGTTTCCAATCTCAGTTTTATAACCTTCAGTCATGGTTAAACTGTCAAGCAACAGAGATGAAGGAATAAAATTTCGTTCAAAACAATTTCGTTCAAAACGTTCACCTTTAACTTTAATGAGAATCATTATTAACATAAGCAGATACTTTCTTTATTTTTGCTTTGAATAGTATTCGGATAATTTCAGCCTATTCCATTAATTTCTACTTACAAATTAATGTAACAGTTGTTTACCGCTGTTTCACCATATGGAAATTCTTAACGCTTCATGTGGCTACGATTTTCAAGATATCTAGCAATGTACCTATGCATCAATTATTGTTTCTGTCACAGTTTTCTTGGTAGGTAAACATTTTGCTGATGGTTATCGCTACATGCCGCACATACTAGAATCTCTACACTGTTTAATACTGTTCTTAATGAACACCATATGGGAGATCAACATCTTAATAAAAAATAAAGCATGTACAGTACATGTACTAGCACAAAATGTAATAATTAAGCTATTTTGAACCGGAATTTTCACACATATGAATATGTCGCATCTGTGACGAATTCGTACGAATTTTTCACACCATGTGTGACAAATACGTACGAATATGTCACAAGTAGGTATTGTGAATGCTATGCTACATGTACATGTGAGTTGCATTTGACCTTAATTAGTTTGATGAAATAAATTAAATAAAAAAGTACGTTATTTGACATTGCATAACTGTAAAGGTTATCTTCGTTTGGCATTTTTAAATGAATGTAAAATTAAACTCTCCCTGGACAAAACTGTACTTGTTTATTTCAGTGTACTACACGGTGGACAAAAACTCCCTCCGTTTCTTGCATGGCGGACATAAACCCTGCAGTAAATTTTGCACGGCGAACAAAACGCCCTGGTCCTGAACAGCACGCAAATAAAATTATACCAAGACCAATACATAAACATAGCTTAAGTTTTAGCACGCATTGGTCATGTTGGTAAAACATTAGTGATATTTTAGGGGTTCATCCGGGGACGTGGTGTCCAAATTCCATATGAGTTGTTTATTTAGGCATCCGATTAAGTATGGTTTCGTGATTATTTGGAGTTCGTCAGGATAAACAATGGAAATTTTATATAGTACATAAACAAAACAAAAATTGCTACTGAAACAATAAGTTACTAGAAACGTTACATGTATGCTTTAACAGCAGCATGGGGACTAAGAGTAAACCATGAAACAATGCTTTACAATGGGCGAGAGCCAGTGAATCCCGCGGTCTTGACCAGAAGGCAATTACTGTAATTTCCCAGCGGTTCTGAGGTTATTTAATAAACCAGCCGAGAAATAGCTCCATAACACGACTCAATTAACGTCCCTATCTCTTCCATACGAACCACTTGACACACAATTCTTTGGAAGCAGCGTTTAATTGCGAACTACGACGGTTGTCTTTATATTATGTTGAGAACTAGCTGGAGCGTATAAATTAGAAACACACAGGAAACTGTTAGTTTCCACCAGAACATACTATGCTGTATTGTGATATCATTATATTTTGTGCATGTTTTGTGTAATTTTCACGTATCTCGTGCGAAAGTAAATTAAACCACTGAATATATGACCTCTTGAAAAAAAAAACGAAGTTATGCCCGCGCGAAAGTGTCATGTATGTCTTTGGTGCGAAATTTGATTCCCACGAAAGTTCATATCACAAAAGGTTACAAATAACGTCTTATTTTCAATAAACTATTGGGAAGGCAATGATGCCTTCTATAATGACAATCGTTCTAAAACACGCATACATTCATTCTTTGCATTTCAATCGTCTTATTACAAAATCAAATAACTTGACAAACACTTGTTATCGTGTGTTACTTGTAATGTGTGTTCGTTGTTGCTTTCTTGTTTAATAGTAATCAAAACATTCCATCACCCATTGCATATTATTGGTCAAATGTAATTTGGCAATGTTTACAGTGGCGTGTTTACATTGGCTTCACATGTAAACAATGAATTAATATTTTAATCGTTGTTCAACACAAAGCGAGAAGTTCCCAATACTTGTCAAATTAGCCGAGTGGTCTAAGAAGCAGTCAATTTGAAATGCTATGTAAGCAACGCTGTTGTAATTTCGAAACATGTGTATTTATTTTTTTACACGATAATTAATTTCGCGATAAAATAAACACAATACTTTGAATTAACTGCAATAAAACTTAAAAAAATATAAATCTAAAATATTTCCTTAAAAGCCGGCGTGTCAGTGTGAATCGAACCCGCGTCAACCACTTTGCTATCGAGGCGATGTGTTATAAATGGTCAAAATAGTACTTTTAACGCGTAGATTTGCCTTAACCCGTGTTTTCATTCTATTCTAATTGTAAAGATCGCCAATTAAGCTTGGCCAGCCTATAACTTATTGCATCACTCGCTGCTTTGATTTGTTTGTTTGTTCTAGTTTAGCTATTTTTACACCAGTTCACAATGTCTGATTTTTTTAATTCATACTCTTTCATTTTATATAGTGTGTTGTCATAAAATATTTATTACACAAACCTGTCTTCTACGGCTTCAGTCTGCGCTCAGAAAACTGGAAAACGTCTCTACAAACCCACATTAACGAAAATTGGCATTCTCCAGCGCGGAATTTACCAAACAAAACTCAAGCAAATATTACAAATCAAATAATACCAAAATGGAAATAATTAAAGTCTAGACAAAGAGATAGTACGAAAGACACAGAGATAGTGCAAACGCCTCTGGGGAATATACACACGACACTTCTGAGACAAATTTGGTGTGAACGTAGAGCGTAACTTAGACTCCTTGTGCACGAAATTAAGTTTCAATGGCAATTTCATCTAGGTTCATGAAAATTTGATATCAGTATTACAGGACAATAGAATATTGCACTACGCATGCCATGAATAGCGAAAAGTAATTATATTGACATTATTTTGGGTAAGAACTGCATGAAAAGCTAATAAAAGACTGAAGGAGATCGTGAAAAATTATGACATACCGCTTGGTCACCATTCATGTGTTTGTTTAGTATGCAAAGAGACTGATTAATTTTTCAACAGTTTTAGTTTGCATGTGGCATTGAATGTTTACATTTTATACGTTATTTAGATACGTTGTACAATACAATATGATACAATTTTGCTAAGACATGAACAGTACCCAATTTTATATTACTGCATAGTGCATTGTCTTTTTCTTCGTGTAAAGAAAAATTATAAGATAAAATACAAACATAAAGCACTTTGTGCATTACAGTTTACAAATAGGGCTATTTTACATATCAGTTTAACTCACATACCTTTTCTCTCTATTCAACACGCTTAAATAAAATATGAATTTAAATGTATGTACCTTACAACGAATGTAAAATATTTTGGTCCAAAATATATGGTTTACAGTTTAAATTACATATCATAATGGAAAAAAAGATAAATCTATTTAAATAAACGCATACGTGTGTAATGAGTTACATTTTTTTAATTTGACATTTGTCGTATTTATAGTACATATTGCGAGGAAACTTTTTTTACACCATGTTTGATTAATGTCACAACAATAAATGTGTCCTAGTATACACTGTATCGCCAGGACTGTATAGTTTTAATGTTTATATCGGTTCACCTCGATAAAAAAAAACGAAGCATTTTAATACAGCACATCATTTCACCGTGTTTTCCTTGTTCAAACCGTTTAAAATGTTTAACCGCCGAATAAAACATTTCTCATTATTCAGTCTAGTTATGTTTTGTATTGCTTCGTTTTTGTGAAATTATGTAAATGGAATTTTAAGGAATTTTTAGGTATATTATTAAACCGCTTAACCGTTGGCGAATAAAACATTTCTCATTAGTAGTATTCATTCTAGTTAACACACGCGTTCTAGTTTTTGCTTCAAAGCCAAGATTTTATAAAACCATGATCACACAAGGGAATAGATATTATTCATTAATTTAAATAAATTATATCCAGGTTTTCCCAGATTGGCCTGAGGATTAATTGTCTCGCCTTGAAGTTTGAAAATTGGGTTTATTGCCATAGCTCTTTGTACTTGGAAACCGGAATAAACACGCACTTTGAATACATATTTACGGTATTAAGACTTAGTCTTGTACTGTTAAGTGTCGTACAGGTCAAGCTACCGGTACATAAGATCAAACTCAAGGTACCAAAGCTGTAAAAGGTTACACCATTTGAAGGCCGTTAGTACGATATTTATAATTGTAAAAATATACAATTGAGCTCATTCCTGGGCTAGGCGAAGTGGACAGTAATATGCATTTCAAATGGCTAAATTAAACCTAGCCTGCAATATTTTGATATCTGTCGTGTTGAGTGGCTTTCAAAGTTCCTTTTCCATCTATTCAATATTTAAGCCGTACTAAATAGGTCATATTCATTTTCCCGTACATAGACGCTAATTACTGCAGAAACGGCATGTTCCCTCTTTTCTTAGCATGTCTGTATATAATTGTAATTTATTGTATTTCAACTCAGATAAGATTTATTATGCAACGTTTCTGGGCAATTAAAATACATTGATGCCGTCTTCTAGAATAAATACCTTAGTTCAATGAACGCGAACTTTTTTTGTTGTTGTTGCAGTATTTCTCTACTATTCAAACTTTGACTAAGGCGCAGCATTTGTGCCTAAAGGAACGAACTAACATTTGATATTTTTAATTTTAAAAGTTGATGTTATGAATAAGAAGGAATGTAGAGTCATGTCATCCACTCCAAAAAGCCTGGATCATGCGGAACGGAAATAAAGATTGGTTCGTCTTTTTCATGTATAGGCATCGATCACAACTTTGTTCAGGATTGGGGCGCGAATTCTAAATACTACAAAATAGCTGGTCAAGTGTCAAAAATATTATACTATGAACTACTCCAGCAAACATACATGAGCCCCAACACACACTTAAAAGAATTAAAACGAAAAGCACAGATTCTTTATTGATTTTTTTAGTTGCTGAACAATTAAAAAAGCATTACGTCTGAAAAAAAGGTAAGAGCCCCTCGTAGTTAGATGATGTAATAAGCACTGTTATACAAAATCAATTGTGTAATAGTTTTAGTAAATTTGGTATCATTATATATTCGATGGGTTTTAATTTTAAACGTATTTCGCGATAGAGAAAGTACAAAAAATCAAACCACAGCGAAATCAGACTATTGAATATTTTATCGTATGAATGTAATACAACCGCCGGAATTCTTTTCTGCGCGATTATGTTTTTTGTGCCTTATGCGCGAATTTTCTTCCACGCGAAATTAAATGATATACCACAGTACGCACGTTGGTATATTATGAATGACAGTAGTTTATTACTACGTTGATAACAAAACAAACTAATGTCACACGTGATTTCGTTATGGATATTGCACCATCCCAGCAAAACAAAATGAAGTCATTCACCGAATTTTATCACAAATACGAGTTTCATCTGCATTAATATTTGTATTGTTTAGTATTCATGGCGATGATAATATGCATCCTCAAGCACATCGGGCATGATATCTGTTTATTAAATGTAGGTTCGTGTTTATTAATGAGCATTTTCAAATTTAAATAAGTAAGATCGAACTTTTTTGTTAAAGCCCATAAATAAATAATAACTTGAAACTTGAATTTTTTATTTACAGGCTTCGGTTCGAATACAACGAACAATAAAAGCAACACATACATAATTAACATCAAATGCTGGCGAGTTTTAAACTTTAGTTTCCAATCAAATTATTACTGTTCATCTTTGTTGTTGTTTTCTGTTGTTTATTTTCCTGAACAAACTTTATCCAGGGTCGGGGTTCAGATGGGTTTAAGTGGTGTTGCTCGGCCCCCATCCCATTTTGGACATCAATATTCAATTTTTATGGGGATTTTGACCAGAAGGTTGTAAATTGTAATGTAATAACCCTAAAGCTGCCCCAAACGTACACTCTTTCTGGAAATCGTGCATCAAAAACACAAGACGTACAAGTATTGTCTTCAAATTACACCATTATAGCAATGTTAAAAACGATATGTCATAAATTCTTATTGCAACAAGGCGAATGCTCCAATATTGTGTTAATATAAAAAGCAATATAAACGTCAAGTGCAAGGCAATGGCTTACATTCAACAAGCAATTAACAAAACTAGATAAATAACACGAATAGACCAGTGTCTGAAAAACAACATGACATCAATTCTTTATGTAATGATGTACTTTAAGATAATACTAAAGTCCTAAAGTAGCTGTAGGGTATAATCATGATCAATCTTTTCCCTGGATAGCGGTAAATGCAGTAATTTTCGGGTGAAAATACAGACATCTGGCTACCGTAACATATAAGGCCTGGTTAAATGATTTTTTTAATCGAATACACGCAGAAATGATCTTAGTATGGTGTCCAGATAGGCCTACCATCTTAAGACCAATCAGATTAACAAGCATTTCCTGAAAACCGCAACGCTATCAAGATCTGACGACCATTCACTAAATATTGCTTTTTTATTATATACCAATGAATGATTTAAGCATAGTGCAGCGTTAATCCGTAAAATTGATACAACTCGTCAGATTAGTAATTTTCTTATTGGACCAAGCAGGGACCAAGTCCGTTTTCCAATTCCTTATTTTGCAGCTTCCCGTGTTCTATGTGACGTCATATACTACGTCGCACTATGTTGTGACAGTCGTAATTTTCCGTCCGGCACATAATAAACTCCAAAATAGGAAACTTACGTCGCAGTTTTACAACCATTACGATATTATTACGCCATTCATTTTTTCTACGCCATTCATAAATTTTCTTCGCGTTACTATTTTTAATTCTACTAATATGTATACCACGCTGTTGACTAGAAGTGTAGTGTTAAGTTCATTTATAATTGTTTTGAGCAAGAATGGTATATAATAAAGGGAACATTATGACAGTATGCTTTCTGTAGGTTCGTATTATTTCTCGTTGCGTATGTAAACCACATCAGTCTCGCGTGATATTCTTTACATACCCAACTCGAATAATACGAACCGACAGAATTCATACTGTTATAATATTCCATATGTATCAACATCCTTCCGAACCAGATTATCCCCTAAAAATCGCAAAAATACATCATGATCGCTACATTCTCAAACTGTTCCGAACCTTATATATATTTTAGTTTCGAAAAATTACTGGAAAAAAATGAATATTAGAAGACAATTTGTATTTCAATAAAATAGATATCACGTGGCTGTCAACTTACATGTATATATTACCAGTTATACTTTTAAATAAAATGCTATGTATTGAATATATACAATAAATTGAGAAAAGAGCATGAAACTGATAAGTATATTACATGTAGTTCAATATTTTTTCCTAAATGGTATTTTCTCCAAAACAAAAAAATCTTTGTTTTGATTGAAACTTTCAATAGTACAGATCAAACAATGGCATCTGTTATTAAAGAGCTTAAGCCTCGGCACGCGTCTAATTTATATATGAAGAGAATCGCACTTGCCGACTTATTGGAATGAATAGACCAACCTTAATGTACGCGGAAATCCCATTCATTTGATTGGGACATCGCGGTGGTCATGATCATTCAATGATAAGAGAGTATGATAAATTACATGTTTAATTGGTCTATGAAACATTAAAAATGTGTTTCGGACATCATTCTGTTTGGTAGCTCTCCTGTTCTTTGTGTCACAGTATTATCTAACTCAGTGTAAAACATACAATGTTTATAACAATACGTCAGTCTGTCGTTATTATTATTGTAAAAATCGTGGTCACATGCTTTCCACGCTATTCATTGACGTTACATTCATTGACTAAGTAGTGGAATTCACTGATTGGGTAGCCGCAATGTATTTATAGCTCATTTGCATAAAACGAATGCTCGCAGGTGCGGAGATATACCACTGCTGCTCTTACAGGTGAATTTCAGATGTAAACGTCGCATGTCCTACTAAGTTTCTCTTCTTCTTCTTCTTAAAAGATAAACTATATCTTGTCAGCCCCGCTGGTACCTTGTGTTTCGTTTCGACAAGAACCAGCTCATGGGCAGGACAAAATTTACTTACATGTTAAAGTATGTACAAATATTTAAATTGCTTTTATGATAACAGATATTTAGAATTGTGTAACATAGTAAGAAACGCATCCAAACCTGCTCATTAACACGATTGACTGTAAATTGTTTTACTCACAAATGTATTAATACCTCGTGCTTATAAGCAATTGTGACATGTAATAACAACACTTAAAGCAGCGCTGTTTTCCATTTTCTGGATCTACAATTTGTATCTATTAATGTAAGAATACCAAATGCATGGTACATTACTAAGTATTTGTTGTTTGCTATAGTGAAAACCACTTTAAGCCTTATACGCATGAGAAACTTATGATTTACCCCTGAAATAAATGTCTGCCATTTACATTAAAATCTAAGAGCCCGACACATTTAAATTGTAAATTTGATATGACTTAATTCGTTGCATCTTATTACTCTTTACTAGTTACCATCTTATTTAAGTAACTTGACACTGCAATGACTGGGTAATAATGTCGATTACGAATTCCCCCCAGGCATGCTTCTAAAAGTTGTTATTGTCTTAATCCAATGTCAATTGTCATCAATTTTTATAAAATATGTATACGGATCGCTACCCCACATGTCCGTTCAACCATCATTCTTCATATTATCATTTTCCATTGTTTGTTTGTTACTTTTGCTTAGTTATTGTTGCTTACCTGTGTGTATATGTGATTTATGTCTGTTTGTCTGTATCTTGACCTGAAACCTAAATATTGTTTTAGTATATTGAATTTTGTTATATCCCCATGTTGTACATATAAAGTACCAGGGTGAAATAAAAGATATGTTCTGTTCTGTTCTGTTCTGTTCTGGTTTCATATAATTTCATACATGTAGTCATGGTTTATAATTGGTATAATATATAAATATTTAATATATACATTGATTTACATAAAGGACTTAAAAGAAGTACAAGTTTACCGGTGCACCGGATCGTCGTTGAAACTTTTATTGTAGGTGCATACATTATCTTTTGAGACGTCCCGTGCGCTGTATTTTTCAACAAAATGGCAAAGCTTGAGTTAAGATTTCATTGCACGACATTTGAATTTCAATATTATGTTTGATAGGAGATTAAGTAATTATGATTGCAAATATGTTTATATATTTGTGTTGTTTCGTGTAATTTTGAAAAACTAAAATTAACATAGTTTAACATGGTATTAAACGTTAAGTTATCCTTTAAGGGTTTGAAGTGATTTAGCATTATTTTATATCTCTCAAATGTTTTATAGAATTCTAAAACCAGACCAATTTAAATGTAGAAATCTTGAGAAATGCGATCACAGATTCGAGAAAGTAACTAAAATGAGGGAAGCGAAATTAATGTCAATCTGCAGAGGTTTAAATTACATGGATGGAATTTAAGTTCACCTTTATGAAGATATTTGATACATAGACACAGATACTTTCGAACTCATTTAAACAGTGACGTAGTAATTGAAGATTTATTGAGTTTGTTGTTCTTGATCAAGGTCGCCAAGGATTAACCAAACATAAGGGTGCAAGAAAATTTAGACTTTTACTAAAATGTGCAAGCTCTTAGGATGCAGTTTTTTTTTAAGAAAATATACTAATTGAGTTTTACACATTTTTATGTAATGAACGTATTTTATAAAATGTCTTTTGAGATTTATTCCTTGATTCGCTCAAACGGACTTTTGGCTGGTACACAATGTTATGACAAGTGGCGTCGGCGTGCACGTACGTTTATGCCACGAAAGCGTGCCAATATTCGCTGTTTTGTCAATTTTGCGGTTTTTGTAGTCATTCAAAGTGGATTGTTATTAACCATAAGTTCCAATCGTCATGTAAACGCACAATTTTCAAGCTGGACATACGGTTTGAATTTGTATGTTAATGCATCATTGAAACCAAATGTCCCCAGAGTATAAAAGGAAGCTGAAATATTTATGAAAATCTTTGGAACTTGAAACAGAAGGTGATTGGCCTCACTTGTCCGTTAACAAGAAAACTGGTGACTGCAAATTAAGTGTGAATTATTAAGTAATTTCTTCGGTTCATGTACAGTTAATTACAGTTTCGGCCATATGTCCTGTTACTTTTGTCTGTGTCTATTAAGCTGTTGTAATGCTCTGGGGACGAAAGATCAATACCCTTATATAAGTCCAGGTTATTATTTGTATCATGATGAGGAAACTAGAATATGTATAACTGATTGTGGATAAGTAGGCAATCACGTGATACTCTGTTTATATAATCAAGCAAGATTATACGACAGAAATGAGCGAAATAAATATTTCCCAGTGATCTATATATAAATATATGTATTCAAGAAGCAATCTCATAATTGTACAGCACTATGCTGATAAACTATATTTAAATATTAAACGTGTGTGTCATATGACCGACAAGTTATCGGATGCGTACAATAGGTAACAGATGGGTTAATAATTCCTGATTATGCATAAGCAGATAGTTTATTGATACACACCATAACATAACATAACATAACATAACATAACATAACATAACATAACATAACATAACATAACATAGCATAGCATAGCATAGCATAGAATAGCATGACATTACATAACATAATAACAAGACATTACACAACATAACATATATAACATATTATAACATAACATAAAACCATAACATAAGATAGAATAACATAACATAGTAACAAAACATTGCATTACATAACATAAAATAAGATAACACTACAAAGCATAATTATAATAACATAACAAAACATAACATAATATTGTAAAATTTGACATAAACTTTTTAGTCAAGCATAATAAATTTATGGAAAATATGGGCGAAATAAATAATAATTAAATATTGTTCTAGTGATATATACTTATCAACAGAACTTCGGAATATCAAAACTCTACAATTCTTTGCTGATAAAACATTATTTATTTTTAACTTGTTAATCACACGACTGTCAAGTTATCGGTAACATACTATAATGTTCTAGGAGGTTTATTATTAAAGTTCCTTATGTGTATGTTCCCGATAAAGGTAAAAATGGATTTCCAATGAAAACAACACATTTAGATACTGTCAATATTATTTGTTCCAAATGACATTTTCACCTATTTTTATCTTAGCAACAGTATCGTATTGCGTCATCAAACATTGTTAGGTATAATATTACCGAATTTATTGTTAATTAATGGCTACTTATCGAGTTTAGCATTCAGACCAGACTATTTATATATCAATTATTCCATTCATTTTTGTAGTTGTGGAGATGTTTTAGTGAACAGTTCCTTTTCCGATATTTTTGTTGAATAACCACGCATCTTGACGTTAGTCTAACTATTACTTCTTTAAACATGATAAGACCAGTTAATCGCAAAAAGACAACTGGCAACTGGCATCTGGGTGCCAATTCGATTTAAGTCGATGTACTCAGTTGAATTGGCAACTGGCATCTGGGTGCCAATTCAAAATATCTCGATGATTAGGAATATTTTTGAATTGGCAACTGACAACTGGGTGCCAATTCGACTTTATTTAATGTATTGACTTTTTAAGTTGAATTGGCAACTGCACACTGGCATCCAGTTGCCAGTTGCCAATTAAACTTAAATAGTCAATACATTATATAAAGTAGAATTGGCACCCAGATGCCAGTTGCCAGTTGCCAATTCAACATGTTAATATTTGTTTATGTGAAGAAAAGTTTAAATTGTCAAGAAAAATAGCTAGACTTAAAATTCTCTAAAATTCTATTTTCATCGAAACACAAAAACTAAGCAACACAAAACATCAATTTAAATTCCCAAATGATTAAAATGATATTGACAACAATAATTATGGAAGGTTCTATAAAAGAACTTTCAATTATGAAATTAGAAATCAACATTTCTATTTTGTTGTTTTATATTTGCGCAACCAGAAAATTCAAGGTCAAAAACACTCGCGCGTCATATGAATCCTTTTTTGAAACTGTTAGGTTCATAAAATGGAATCGATTTACATGAACCTGAATTATGAACAAAATAATTATAATGAACAACATAGAAACATCCAATTTATTTACGTTAACTATGCAAAATTATTATATTTTATCTTAAGTTAATTATGTTGTTATGTTGCAAACACATCTGGATATCTTTTTTAAAGCTGTGTTTTACAGAGGTCAAGGATATAAATAATATAACACATTACTCACTTTAACGTGAGTAAATTAATTATTTCCTTTATCTCATAATACGTAAAAAAAACACAAACAAAAACTAGGATTAGGTCGTTGTATTCAGCGTTAATACACATTAAATTTTTCAAATGTCTGTATAGTCCAAGTGCAAGTTGCTCAAAAACTGTCCAAACAGAGGTACAAATGTAGAATCAGTGTGCCTGTACTGTGCGAACCGTCCGAATAAAAAGCTGTCATCAGTAGCTCTTGCTATTTAGCTGTCAAGCAGACGAACTCGAAAACTTTCAACACATCTGGATAAAGCTTCATCTAATAGTACCACTCGAACTTGAAACTAGCGAATTGCTTTAAAATATCCATATTTCTTACATGATAAATAAATATATTGTTTATGACTAAGAGAATACACCAAACTCGGAACACCTGAAACAAAAATAAACACTTTATTTACACCCATTTTTCTATTTATTCTCTGAAAGTTCTGTTAAACATCGACAGTCATCCATAAACAATATATTTACAACATATAGGGCGGGTGGGCGGGTGCCGACATGTTTACCGCTGAATAGAAACGCCTCGAATGGTGTACACATATAAAACCAACACTTAAATAGCCTAATCGCACGAGATACACGCACCTTTTCCCTCCACACTGACAATTACCGTCAAGTTCGTATTATTCGAAACGTAAATAATTTCATATAGCTCTAGTCAATAAAATAAAAGTTTTCTAGGCGCTGTCGCCGTACGGGTTCGCTCCCCAGTAGGGGCAATAACATTAGAAATTAACTTGAGTTGTCAATAAGCTTCTTTCTATCTTTTAGTGCCGTTAAAATTATTCTCTCGCAAACTGAAAGCTATTGACATTTAAAAATGTTGCCATTTAAATATTGCATAAATATTCCGTTTTTATTTGCTTATGCATATTGAAAATGCCAACTTGAACGAAATGTCTAATGAGATATCTAACGGTTCTCGGTCTTGAGATCAACATTAAATTTCTATCGATCAAACTGTCGCGGATACAATACATATTTAGGTAAAAACTAATTTACTAAAGTGTTCATTTGTTTTGTTTTAACATTATATACATCATACTATAGTTTTCGTATGAATTGTGCAAATCGCTTGACATGCAAAGAAAAACAACATTATATTTTCAAGTTTATTCAAAAGGTAGCCGAAAAAAATAATACTACGAAAAGAAGCAGATAATATTGTGTCAGAGTCTAATCAAGTCCCGTAACATCAATGTACTTGCAAGACATGGCAGGGCTATGGTCAAGACAATGACATTTTTACATGTCGGACACCTTTTATGTCTCATATACAACATTAATTCATTTGTAATGAAGCCAAATATGCTATGAATAATAACGGAAATGAAATTCGCTAGAAGCTCAGAAAGTGGCATAATCTAACAAATTTAATCTGGTGTCGTAATGCTTAGATAAGCCGTCATATTTGCTTTGCGTTTGCTTATCTCATGACATTCCTTCAAATTCTAGGATTACGGCAACGTCACTACATTGAAAGATATACGCTTGTCGTTTAGAACGGTATATTCAATTGGTCCGTAAAACATTTTGTAGACTGATGACATCAAACAATTGGATTTAAGCCAGTCTGGTAAATCTCTTTGAATCTGGACAAAGTTATTTTGGCAACCATAAGAATAAATAAACTAAGGATTAGGAATTAAATCACACATTATCCGAATAGTGTCTAGTCTAGAGATGGTCCTAATGTTATTAATCTGAGAATGGAAACCAATCTCCTATCTCAAGCATCTGATCGGCTAAAATGGCGAACAGACTGGTTTCCAATCTAAGCTTTAGATTTAACCTTCAGCCATGTTATAACAGGCATTTCTATTTTCAGATTCCAGTTTCATACTTGCCAACGCCCGTATTGTTGACTACCCTACCGTATACTGTAATGATGGCTTCTGCAAATTGTCGGGCTACAACCGGGCGGAGGTCATGCAAAAGTCCAGCACTTGCAGTTTTATGTACGGGGATCTTACGGACAAGTCAACCATTAAGAAGCTGGAGGAAGCGTTTGAAAGTCTGAAACAAGAGCAAGTAGAGATTCTTCTGTACAAGAAAAATAGTAAGTATACACTTATGACGCCGTTCGTAAATGATCTAAAGGTTAAAAACTAGACGAACGTGGAAGTGCCTCACCTTGCAAAATACATGCCACTTGCATGTATCCTATGACCAAAATCATAAAACTAAATCAGGAGACTGGTTGTTATTTCAGCCAATCAGATGCTTGAGATTTGAGACTGGCCTCCAATCTCTGTTATAATTATGATCTTAGGACCTAATGTCTGAAAAATCAAGTTAAATTGAAAATGAGGTACGCCGCATGGAAAGGTCTTTAAACTGCTGACGTAAATTACATTCTTGAAATGACGTCATAATGTCGAGTAAATGACATTGCTTATTGTGCATTTTCCGGTAGAACTATCAACATACATTCAAATAATTTATTGTTTAATCGAATAATCGGTAGTCATGATAAAAATATATTAATGCTAATAAGTTCTTAGCAAATACAGTACATTGTAACAACTATGATGTCAAGACATACGTTCTTGTATGTGACCTATATTCTTTTTTACGTATGTCCGAATATTTATCAATACAGTTTTTAAAAAAGACGATTTCGATGAACTAGATCCTTTTTAAATCGAACTGAAACGGTATGTTCATGGTTATTTAGAAGATTCCTTAAAGTAACCAGGAAATTAAAAAACGCTATTTTTGTCGATCGAAAAAATAAAATCTCGTTGCCAGACGGTTTAAATGAATAATGTTTCGTCACAACTTTGTACTTTAGCCGCATTTGATATCTGATATAGAGTCCTCGACAATTTCCCATCTTCAAAGAAGAAGATTTTTCTACTTGAGAGTGTCTATTTCATTCTATTAGGTTTGTTATAAGCACAAAATGTTGTGAGTTCATTTCAGAAAATTGAAAATACATTCCTTGAACCAGGAAGTAAAACAAGGAACATGAATCGGCAAATCAAAATGATGAATAAATCATGTATATTGGTTTCGTATTGAGATAAATATGTCATAATTTGTTTATTAAAATAAATCATGTATTTTGGTTGAGTATCAAGAATCTACTTACATTTGCTTTACTTGAAAATATCGTGAATGTATATCGGTTGCGAATGAACAAAATATTGCTTGCTTGTTGACATAAATTTATTAATATAATTCGTATATTGCGTACTTTGATTAATTTGACACAAATTTGCTTATTGAATAACAATTTATATTGGTTCCATATTGACATAAATTTGACATTTTTTTTTAATTAAAATTCATCATGTATATTGGTTTCATGTTGGGATATAAATTTGACATTATTATTTTTTAAATTATATTTTTTCATTGAAATATTTAACGAATATTGGTTGCGTATTGATATTAATTGTATTTAAATATGTTTATTGAAAATACAGAAAGGTTGCGTATTGATGAATTTGACTTAAACTTGACATATTATTATTCATTGAAATACATCATGTATGTTGGTTGCGTATTGACAAATTTGGTGTGTTTTCGAAGAATTGTATTTAGGGCTCATTTAGGGATAATCTGTATTCGATATTTTTGACATTTTAGTGTTTTTATTTTTTCATATTAACTAAAAGATTATTTTGTCACAATCCTTTCTCGAAATGCACAATAAGCAGTCGTCAGCTTAAGTTAATGACATCATTTAATGAATTGCTTTGCACCCGACCTGCGCCAGTTGAGTTTTATAACATTAAAACAAGATACCCGACTGAAAAAAAAAACGATCAGACGCATCCGTATGATAACAAAATTTATTTTTCACGAAAAACAAACGCCCACAAACTGGTGGCATCCCCTAAATGTAACTTTCTGATCCTTGTCGTTTACTTGGCAACAGACCGTCATAGCTGTAAGCTCTCCCAATGCGATTTCAAATCGAATACGACCAATTCTTGTTCTAAAACAATTTTTTTCCAGCGAGTGTGAATGTAACTGTTGTTTATATCAACTGTCAGTGTTCGGATTCCCCAGAGGCAGGAGGATTTCTAAATCTGATTAGTGCCAATTCCACTTTAACCGCCATAATTGAATCATCGCTCTGAAAATGGTATATTATTATTGTACTAGGCCATATGTACTTGTTAGAAATATCAGAAAAAAATGAAGTATGCCTTTTGTGAACAGTTTTGCGCTATGTAAGGAGACGCAAACTGTTCAAAGAGCAAAAAAGTAAAACATTCAAAAATGACATATTTCAGAAAACAATATTTATGTCAGCCCAGATTATTTAGGAAACATATTCAGGAACGTCTGTATAAACATGAATCGACATAATACTGAATAAAAACAACTTTTTCAGAACTTTTTTTTTTAATTTTGAAAAACTTCTATCACATCCAGGACTAAGCAATTTATTAATTAATTAATTTCACAACTATTATCAATTCCAGTTTTACAAAATCTCTGTTTGTATGTTGTGCGCAAACTATTTTCTAAAAATGTGTATACTATGCACTCTCACAGTCTTGTATACTGTATCATTTTTTTTTATTTTTAAATCGAAGACGAATGATCGAAGCAACATCTGTTTCAAATTGTATTACAAATCATAAACTTAAAAAAATCACAAATGCATAATTTCTTCCAAAAGGGAAGTTAGTAAAAATTAAATAAAGTAAAGTTTCACTCTTTTATTCAAATTTTCGAACACATGTCCTTTTCCAGGAATAAAATAGAATTAATTATAAAATTAGATGCTAACACGTTTATATGATAAACTTTAAAGGTAAACATGGTGGTGAAGATACGTACGTACACAAAGCGACGCGACGTCACCCATAGACATTTACAGCAACTTTTTAAGGAGGATGGACACGCTGCTCGGCGTTTTGTTTTGACGTCAAATTTAAATATTATCCAAATCCTATGAAATTTGGACAGAATAAAGTTTGAGGATCGCTTTATTGAAATATGCAAAAAGACATTCTATGTCCTTGAAATATCATAATAATCTGCGTAACCCAAGCTTCTTGGGCACTGTTTTTAGCGTACCCCTACTGACATGATAAAAGCGCGAAAGCAGACGGTGAACTATCGTTATTTTTATGCCCCCGCCATGTAATGGCGGAAGGGCATATAGTGTTCACCCTGGCTGTGTGTTTGTGTGTGTGTCAGTGTGTCAGTGTGTATGTTCGAAAATCGTGTCCGCTCTGTAACTTTGTTATTTCTTATTGGATTTTAAAATAACTTGGTATGAATGTTCACCATATCAAGACAGTGTGTCGCGTACAAAACCCATGCCTGTAGGTCCAAGGACAAGGTCACTGTTACTAAAAATAGAATTTTCTTGTCCAGGCTGTAACTTCCTTATGAATAGAGGGATTTCAAAATAACTTGGCACAAATGTTCACCATGATACGGCGGTGTGTCATGTACAACACCCATGCCTTAAGGTCAAAGGTCAAGGTCACTGTTACTAAAAATAGAATTTTGTTAAAAAAATTGTGTCCGCTCTGTAACTTTGTTATTTCGTATTGGACTTTAAAAGAACTCGGTATAAATCTTCACCATATCAAGACGGTGTGTCGCGTACAATACCCATGCCTGTAGGTCCAAGGTCAAGGTCGCTGTTACTAAAAATAGAATTTTCTTGTCCAGGCTGTAACTTCCTTATGAATAGAGGGATTTCAAAATAACTTGGCACAAATGTTCACCATGATACGGCGGTGTGTCATGTACAACACCCATGCCTTAAGGTCAAAGGTCAAGGTCACTGTTACTAAAAATAGAATTTTGTTGGAAAAATTGTGTCCGCTCTGTAACTTTGTTATTTCGTATTGGACTTTAAAAGAACTCGGTATAAATCTTCACCATATCAAGACGGTGTGTCGCGTACAATACCCATGCCTGTAGGTCCAAGGTCAAGGTCGCTGTTACTAAAAATAGAATTTTCTTGTCCAGGCTGTAACTTCCTTATGAATAGAGGGATTTCAAAATAACTTGGCACAAATGTTCACCATGATACGGCGGTGTGTCATGTACAACACCCATGCCTTAAGGTCAAAGGTCAAGGTCACTGTTACTAAAAATAGAATTTTGTTATAAAAATCTTGTCTGCTCTGTTACTTTGTTATTTCTTATTGGATTTTAAAGTAACTTGGTATAAATGTTCATTATATCAAGACGATGTGTTGTGTACAATACCCATGCCTGTAGGTCCAAGGTCAAGGTCACTGTTACAAAAAATAGAAATTTTTTGTACTGGCTATAACTTCGTTATTAACAGAGTGATTTCAAAATAATCTGGCACAAATGTTCACTATGACAAGGCGTTGTGGTGTGTACAATTCCCATGCCTGTAGGTCCAAGGTCAAGGTCACTATTACTAAAACCAGAATTTTCTTGTCTGGGCTGTGAGTTTGTTATTACTTATTGGATTTTCAAATAACTTGGTATAAATGTTCACCATGACAAACATGCATAGCGGGGGCATCCGTGTCCTATGGACACATTTCTAGTTTATTGCCAGATGTTTCTATTTCTTATTTCATATTTCGAAAATATAATGTCTCAATTAAAAGATTAAACTAAAATCATATTGTACTAGTGCATATTCAATGCAAATTTCGTAACATTTGGCGTAAACTACATTCAATTGTCCAATGAACATTTAATCTACATGAGCACTGAAAATAGTACATCTTTACGTTAAGGGAAAAATGGCGGAAATCAGGGTGCCTCAATAGAAGGCGTTGTTTTTCAATAACCGTTTGGCAAGAAAAAATATTTTGAGTATTTTAATAAAGCGATCCTCACACATTAATCTGACCAAATTTCATAAGATTTGGACAATATTTAATTTTGACGTCAAAACTGGCTGAGCAACGTGTCCATCCACCTTAAATATAAAGAAGGATGTCTTAGTTTAAACCTACATAATTCGAAACCCACAGATGAGTGAGGAAACTTAAGCGTTCTCATAGCCACATTCGAAACACACATCTTAGATAGAAATTGGAGATGAAAAGCGAAATATTCTGTTACGCTCAATTCCAGGCAATATTCCGTGAAAAGAAATAATTAAGAGAAGTTATTTATGTTCATATACAGATTGTTTCAGGAAATAATTATGATCGAATTCTGAACGCTGTAAAGGTTAATATGTCAGTTCTTTATCTCCGGACGAACATATCGAATGACGTACGATGTCTTTCTTCATCGCTAAAAGTGGTGCAGTAAAACATCGTTGGATACGGTTGATTCTATTAAGATAGCCGCCGTAAATAACCCTTTGTAAAATTGGTAGACTTTCTTTCATTTTATTTGAGAAGAACGGAACATATTTGTCCAATCGCACTCGATGGTACAAACGCCATTCATGTACCCTTTAATGCGAGGAAGAAACAGACGGTAAACATGGCAACATTTCCTTAAAGATCGTCGAGTTCCCAAGCAAACATTTTCTTAAAGATCGTCGAGTTCCAAAGCGAACATTTTCTTGAAGATCATCGAGTTCCAAGGCAAATATTTTCTTGAAGATCGTCGAGTTCCAAAGCAAAACTATTTTGAAAGATCGTCGAGTTCCAAAGCAAGCATTTCTTGAAGATCGTCGAAAGAAGTCTAAATATACTTTCTGAGAACAAATACCTTTCTTGGCTCGTGGTTGTGTTTAGAGATGGACTCCTTTGTGACTTTTCTCTCTTTTTTATCAGCTACGAGCATTATTTACTTGCTTTGGTGTCTTTGACCCTTTTCGTTTACATATGTTGTTTTATTTAATCTAGGATCGCCTTTATGGTTACTTCTTAATATGGCGCCTATCCGAAACGAGAAAGACCAAGTTATACTCATCCTCTGCACTTTCAAAGATATCACCGCCCTCAAACAACCCATCGATGATGAAAACGCCAGAGGTAAGTTGTTTTTTTTTAAATAATTATACAAGAAATATTTTTTGTTAAACATTAAAACCAAATGAAATTTGCATTGAATTTCTTGTCAGGAATTGCCACATCCAGAAGACATTGCCTAACAACAGAGACAAAAGCAAAATAATAAATTAAATATAATAATAATAATAATTATTATTATTATTATTATTATTATTATTATTTAATTATCTTCCTGTGAAAATGTGGTACATAGAACGAAGAATTACGGGGGCGAACTGGACTTTGTACTGGTAAAACATGAGAACGCTGGCATTTTAGTTACATTTCGTTCATTGTTAAAAGGCAGATGTAAATTATTGTGCTTATACCTGTATTGTGTTTGTTTATAACTTGTTACATGTAATAGTATTTGACTCTCCGTATACATGTATCTAATAACCTCATAAAAATTTCTGATTATGTTAATATACTACTTTGTAAGCCTCGAAAATATCAGTCATGTATATCCTCATTTTGTCATAACTGGCATGAGAGAATAAAAGGTTTTTTGACTTGACTTTTTTGACTTGACTTGACTTGACTTTGACGAAAATCTCGCACTTTAATTTTATCGACACTAATTGGCTGTTTTACAATATGACGTTTCCTGCATTTAACGTAATTGACACTGAATCTATAAGATGAATTTCAAACTTCCTCCCGATATTTAATAACATTAGATGTTGTATCTTAACGAGAAATCGCAGTTGGTGCAGATGTACTCATTGACAAGATTTCTGTAATTATAATAGTAGACATCAGGCCGCGCGTGATTATATTGATTATGATTGACATTCAGCATCAAAGTATGACATCGGATTTTCAATGTCATAGACATTGAGTATCAAATTCTACAAAAACTGATATTACAGAAAATAAATCCTTAACTTAGATTTTTAAAATTTAAAAAGTGTTAAATTTGACATTAAAATGTCATCTAACCATGTAAATCAATGTCAGATAGACTTTTTTTAACAACGTCACCAGATAGTTTTAAAATGTCATCTCAAATGTTTGTTGTTTTTTTTTAATTTGGATTTAGTCTATATTTAATGCTTAATGTTATCAAATTTTTATCATGATTCATATTGCTAAACCACTTTCTATATAATCTTCCGTGGATGCTAATGTCGACTTCCACCTTTTTAACAGATCCCGAATTCCCGTTGCTAGGCAACCGTTTTTCATGTCCCTAACGTAAATATGGTTACGGTTACCATGAATTTATGACTTAACCTTGGCCTTTACATGAAACAGTTGAACTGACCAGTATTAACATTTTTTTCTACACAATTGAGCTAAATGTGTTGTTCCATCAAATTATGGCTTGAACATAAGGCAGAATACCCACATGAAATATAGAGAACCATTTGCAATTGCCATTACGATGGAGCGGCTTATACTTGTAACCTATAGGCTTTTAATGACCTCAAGTTAACGACAATCACTTCAAAAATCATGTCGGTTATCTTTCTTTCCTCATTTAAAACTTCAGTGATATCCCTATTCTAGGAAAACCTTGAAAATATGATTGACCTGCTAATTGCTTCCTTTATTTCAACTTATCTCTGTCTCAGACAGGCCTTCCACTTACATCATTGCATAACAATCGTGTTTTTAATGTACCGTAATTACCCCAAATATTCAGACAGCGTTAAGATTGGAACAACATTATTTTTTTATAAAATTAAATCTTTTTTTCCGCCCTAAATTTTGGGTCACTTAGCGATTCGTATTTTTCAGTGTCCCTTCGCTAGGGGAAACTTTCAGTTTGTTTTCTTCCCAAAAGTGTGTGACACGAAATATTATTGTTATAATTAGTTTTTAACTGTTCCGACACTTAGAGTGATTACGGTATTGTAAATGGGACTTTACCGAAGATTGGATTCAATTGTAGCTGCAATTTTGTCGTGTCTTAAGTTCAAAATCAATAGTAAACAAACTTCTCTGACAGCAATGTAAACGGTAAGATTGTATTCATGGCTTTTGAAGCAAGACATACCTTTTTGATATGGAGTTATTATCAGCAAAAATTACATTTTAATCGATCAGGGCTGAAGGTGAGATTGAAAACCAGTCTCAAATCTCAAGCATCTGATTGGCTGAAATGCCGACCAGATGCTTGAGATTTGAGACTGGTTTCCAAACTCAGGTTTATAACCTCCATCTCAGTTCTGTCAACGGAGAATGAAAGATATATGGAGTGGTTATTGGTCCGAGAGAAGTTTATATAGTCCAACTGAACTCTTTTATTTTAATTAAAAAAAACACAAAAATACATGTAACACATCAGCAGAGCAATATTAAAATAGATGAAAAAGGAAACTTTGAAAGCCATCGAAAATGACAAATATGAAAAACTTGCAGGCTCGGTTTGATTGAGCCTGTTCATGGGCAGTAAAGGAAATGCATAATACAACCCACGCCGCCTTACCCCGAGTTGAGCGCAACTCAATGTTTACCAATAAACAGTACAATTTCGATCCATCCCAAACGATTGTATGCATATGGCGGTGAACATGGAACCTTCAAGAATAGACTTGCATATCTCGAGGGATCGGTGCAATACTGCTCTAACTCATTCATAATTATAGTGGAGAGAAGATAGCACAGCTTTGCACCGTGACCGCTATTTATGTTGCCAGTTGTGTTCATATTAAAACGTACAAAGATGGAACGAATTTTGGGGTAAAAATCTGGGTCTCTTACCAATGTTACACACATTTTTTGTTCGTGCCCGCGTTTAACTGTCTGGATTTTTTAAAAAGTAAAATAAATTGAAAACTTTCGAAGATTGCAGTTATTTTCAATTTAGCTTGTTTAAACAGTAAAGTCAAATCGTTTTTAACGCAAAACCTTTTATCTGTCAATAACTTGTTTTAAAATCGTCTTAATACCGGAATAGCGCTAATAATTTTCAAGAAATAGCATAAAGGATTAGGTTCACGAAGGCCTTATATTGGCCTAAAATATGTAAATTTTTTAATTTTGTTACAGATCTTAAATTTTAATGCAATTGAATACATAAATAGTTATACTTTTCATATCTTAAAATTTTATATTGATTACTGCTAAAGGTGTTTGACAAGGGGCCATCAAAATTGCTAAAAATGAGGAAAATGTGCAAAAATTCATATTTTTGTCCATTTTCACAACAGATTTTAGAGGATTTCGATAAGAGCACACTTCTCGACCAAAATCAAATTTTGACCATGAATTCAGCACACATTTATACAAAGAAAATTCTTTAAATTAGTTTGGTCGAAGCCTGTGTCCAATATGATAATCACCAAAATATGATGAAAATTTAACAAAAAATTGCATTTTGTCAAACATTTTCAAATTTCAGACATATATGACATACTTATTTTTTTTATTTTGGTTTATGGGCTCATCTTCACTTTTTATCTTTTCAAGAAAACAACCATTATAGATTATAAAAAGCACACTTTCAGTGATGTAAATGCAATTTGAAAATTTGAGATAATTTTAGGCCAATTTTGAGCCTTCGTGAATCTACCCCTTTTATTGTTGAATAAACATACGATGCTTTATCCATTTACTTGTCTGGCTTTTCTAAGTATGATATATTTTCTGAAGCATTGTGTTAATGTTTCGGCTTTTCTAGAAATAAGTGAGGCGGAAAAATGTCCTTTGCCCAAGGTTATAAAACTGAGCATGGAAACCAGTCTCAAATCTCAATCATCTGATTGGCTGAAATGGCGACTGGTCGCCATTTCAGCCAATCAGATGCTTGAGATTTGAGACTGGTTTCCAAACTCAGTTTTATAACCTTCAGCCCTGGAGACGCTATACATTAAGGAAGATCGCCTGCTCCCTTTAAAACGTACATGTATACATGTATAAAAGTTACCATCGTAGTTTTACTTACAACAGTTTAAACACGTGTATCAAATTTCTTTGTTTTCTTTTTCACATTTTTATTGGAATTCAACAATTTTGATATTGCAATCAAAATGTTTATATTTTCATTCATACAAATGTATATGTTCGGCATCAAAATCCGTTCTCAATAAATAACGATTTCAAAGCAGATGTTATTTCCATGAAACGTTCGTGTTGCTAAACTAAAAATGAATTAACACCAGTCACACTCGCGAGACCATTGTGAACAAGAACATGCCCTTCTATCCTGCTGTACCCGGATAGAACTTGCATACTTATTGATTCTGATATTGGAAGTACGGAAGGATACAATACATCAATGACCTGCTCGATATTCTATATTGACACATTAGCATAATTTTAATATCTTGCTTAATGCGAAATACAATGAGTATTCCTGATGCATCAAAGAATTAAAATATTTAAATGACACATTAGCATGAATTTGTAAATACATTGATTAATGCGGATTAAACAGAGTTTTCTTGCTGCATCAAAGAACTTGAACAATTTAATTACACATTAGCATAAATTTGTAAATATGTTTCTTAATGCAGTATAGAAAAAGAGTTTTATCGATGCATAAAAGAGTCCGAATTTTTAAATGACACTTTAGCATCAAACTGAAAATATGTAGCTTAATGCAGAATTCAAAGAATTTTCTTGGTGCATCAAAGAATCCGAATCTTTTAAGAGCGCATTAGCATAAATTTGTAAACAGTTACTCAATCCAGAATTTTAAGAATTTTTTTGATACATTAAAGAATCCGAAGGACATCTTTTTAAAGGGAAATTGCTGACAGAGTTCAGTCAATAAGTTGTGATTATTTTATCACAGCACTAAATATAGTCCGGAAAACAAGACACCTGACACTTTATGAGTTTATATAACATAGGTACATAATATGCAGAATCTATATGCTTCTTCCTAAAATACCTAATGGCTAAAAACTTGTTTCATGCTCTTAAAACAGTAAGATGCACAGACAAGTTTAAACTACATTCAATTTTCATATCCAACTACAATTCAGATAGCAAGTCAATCTGACTTAGGACACATAGGCCAGAAATGAAATATTGTCAAGGTAATTGTGTTGAGCAAAATAAGGAAATAATAGCTCCATGTTCTATAAAACTCAGAGCTTATATTGTACAATGACAACTGGCTGGATTCCCATTTTGAGAGGTTGTTTTGCAACACAACGATCAAACTACTGGTAGAAATCGGACCAACAACCCGAGGGAGTGGTTGTCTATAGATGTAAAAAGTCTCTCCGTACATTTTATCAGTACTGTTAGCAGTAAAAAAACCGTTACAGTTGTCGCGCAGTGTTGATTACGTATTTCAGGGCTATCCGATCAACCTTTTTGGGGGGTTGTCCCGGTTAGCTTAATTGGTTGCGTCGCCGAAATGGCAGGGATATGCGCTTTCGCCGTGACGGTGCGGGTTCGCTCCAAGGTAGAGGCAATATCATTTGTTAAATCCATGTCTTACTCTATTTCAGGAATGAGTAAGTTCGCCAGGCTGGCGCGGTCAGTGACGAGAAATAGGTCAACAATTTTACAGTTTTCTTCAAGTATACCAAGTATGAGATTTGAAGCAACAAGACCCTCACAAATTGCCAATGTAAGTTTTGTTTTTAATTGATTGGGTTTATATTTTTTTCTTTGTGAAAGCTTAATGTGATTCTTTATGTAATAAATGCTGCACTAACACTTTATATTATTCGATCACCCAGTAAGATTTTGTGAGTACAAATATACTGTGGACTAATTTAATTTATAGGAATTTTCGCACAAAAGCCGCGAATGATATATTCGCGCGGACGTAATTTCTCGCAATATGTAT
Source organism: Corbicula japonica (assembly GCA_038501625.1). Lineage (NCBI taxonomy): Eukaryota > Metazoa > Mollusca > Bivalvia > Venerida > Cyrenidae > Corbicula > Corbicula japonica. The sequence goes on from JAZAYU010000076.1 coordinate 3,266,697, forward strand.
TTAGCAGTTAAAACATATTTCGTATTAAATGGTAAAGTTTCGCTGGGATTTACATTCGCCAAATTTCACTAGCGCGAAATATAGTACATACTGGTAGCATCACATTGTTCTTCCTCTTTATAGTCATTAAAAAATCAATTTTACAATGTATGATATGAATGCACAAAGGCATTTTATTTAAAAAAACATCCGATAATTAAATTTGAAATTTCTGTGGAGTTTTAATAGCGTTAAGAACTATTATTTCCTGTGCCAGAAGAGAGCAAAATATTTGTCTTTAATCTTCTGCTTCGTGGCAATTAAGGTAAATTATGTCACTTAATTGTCTAAATAAGTGTAAGTGTTTAAACGCTCGAAATAGCTACAAATTAGTACAATCGATACTTACAGAAGAAACACAACTAAATAAGCAGATAGGCAGTAATTGACTATGCATATTTAAATATCAATTAACAGTTTGTATCTTGGCCTTCTGTTGAACTCGCATGTACGAAAACGTACTGAATGAGCGTACTTTTGTTTGAATACTGTGGTATCATTTAATCTCGCAGTGATCGAAGAACTATAATGCAGAAGCCTCAAATAACATTTTCACGGAGGAAACGGTGTTTCATATATGCGCTTGTGCACTATTCTAATTAGATAAACTGTTTAAAACTCGGTGCGAATTTATCGTCCCGCAAAAATGTTATTTGTGGCTCATGTGCCAAAATCCATTCCCTGAAATTAAAGTAAATTGTAGTCCTACTTAAACAAAATCGAGGCGTGAACAAAAGTTTGCTTTTCGATTTTAAATGCAGTCTTACTTTCCAAATAGCGAGTAGTAAAATAAATTCTTGATTTACTTCTGTTGCAAACGATAAATTTAAATGCACTCTTACTTAAACAATATCGATACGTGAAAGTGCAATCTTACTACCAAAATACCGAGACGTAAAATAAATTCTTAATTTACTGTTATTGCAAACGATAAATTTGAATGCACTCTTACTTAAACAATATCGATGCGTGACCTAAAATTCAATTTGCTTCTCTTGCAGATGATGAATCTAAACGCAGACGTACTTCCACAATATCGGTTAGAGGCGCCAAAAACTCCACCACATATCATCCTCCATTACTGTCTCTTCAAGACGATATGGGATTGGCTCATTCTCATTTTGACCTTTTACACCGCCATCACTGTGCCGTATAACTCCGCGTTCAAAAACAAGTCCATGGATCAAGTTCCGCTTCTTGTCATTGACAGCATTGTAGATGTCGTGTTTTTCATTGATATTATTTTGAACTTTCACACCACCTTTGTAGGCGCGGGTGGGGAAGTGATATCTGACCCCAAAATTATTAGAATGAACTATTTGAAAAGTTGGTTTGTGATTGACCTACTTTCATGTTTACCATACGATGTGTTCAATGCCTTCCAGGACGTTGATGAGGTAAGTATGTTTTATTGGCTCTTCTGTTTACAGTGAGTTACAGATAACTTGACAGTCACGTGACATACAAATTCATCTAAATGTTTGTTTATCAGCAAACAATTTAAAAAATATAGTATTACCATGTTCTCTTGAAGGGTTTTGATTGCTGGAAATACATTTATTTATAAGTCGGTCTCTTTTTGCCATTAAATCATATTTGGTTGTATAAACAAAGTATTTGTGATCATGTGTCTGCCCACTTAACCGTAATCTGTTCTTGTATTGCCAGTATTAATAGAAATGGAATGCAGATATATAATTTGTAAAATAATGGCAACAACAATGCGGTTGGTTCTCTTTTCTTAATAGTTTGAGGAAGTTATCGTTCCAAAATGAAACATAAGCCATTTAAAACCAAATTGTCATTTTTTGTAAGTAACTTCTAACAGCGAAAACTAATTTTAATTATTTATAAAATTGTCGATAAAACGACTACATGACTGGCAATAATTGTAACACTCGTTCTCAAAGTAGCATGGAACGCTCTATTATCGTCGTACTTGTTAAAATTATTAATGATTCTTTTGCAATTCAATATCGGTTCATTTCTTCTGTATTTCGGTGAAAATAACTAACATATTAACGTATTATTTAACAAAAAAGACCCCAGTTCGTCATATCTAGGTCAAAGCAATGAAATATGGAAAATTATGAGGAAAATAACTAATTTACGTAGACAATAGAGATGCGCCGATAATACAGAGTCCGGGTATACCTATATACATGTACCGACCGCAACAAAAATACTCAATGTTTTGCACTTTTGTATTTTCCGACCTATGTTTTTACATGTTACTGGCTTGTGATTTAATTTAACAGATAAAACACTTGTTTCGTTGCTATTTTCAGGGCATCAGTACCTTATTCAGTGCTTTAAAAGTAGTTCGGCTACTGCGTCTGGGACGAGTTGTCCGGAAACTGGATCACTACTTGGAATATGGCGCCGCCATGTTGGTCATGCTCATTCTTGTGTTTGTTCTGTTCGCCCATTGGTTGGCGTGCATCTGGTACTCAATAGGAAATACAGAAATCGCCGCCGGTGTGGACTATGGCTGGTTAACCGTGTTATCTAATGTGACAGGGAATGATTTTTATAGATCAAACACTACAAACGAACTAGTCGGTGGCCCTGGAAAAGGCATGAGATACCTCTCGTCACTGTATTTCACATTGTCGTGCATGACGGGTGTCGGCTTTGGAAATGTTTCCGCGGCAACGGAATCTGAGAAGCTATTTTCAGTTTTCATGATGATTATTGGATGTAAGTATCTACTGAAATTTCTTTAAATTGTGCATTAAAAGTTGCAATGTACATTAAAACATCGCTAATAAGAACAACTCCGAGAATAGGCTTAAGTGGATTTTACATTGGGGATTTTTTAGTATCGAATGAAAAATAGTGCAAAACTGCAGACAGAGCCTTTGAAATAGCGGTCTTATTATGGGGATGGTTTAAATTATAGGCTGGTTATAATGATGGGTTTCACTGTAAGTGTATACTTTGTATACATCTATACATTTATGGTGATGATGTCTTATATATTCCTAACATTAAAAATCATAGAATAAGATTGGTAAAATGGGTGATTTACCTTGACAATATCATTTGAACTGGAACCTGGCTTCACCTGTTTGTTTTGAATACGTCAGCATTTTATTTAACGTTTTCTTCAGTTTACAACTGACTGTATTCTTTACACAAGAATGAGTCTTTATTCTCTGCCTTTACGTCACTGCTGCAAATTTTGATTTTTTTCGGCCTTGACGTCATTGCTGCAAAATGTGATTCAATGTTAGCATAATCATTGCCCTTATTGGTTGCTTTTGCCCAAGAGTTATAAAAATGTTTATTATATAAAAACCTTTCGGAACAATGTTATTTTTCTCCTATGTTTGGTTTGACCTTTGATTGTCGTAAAATAGGTGAAATGTAAATGTCGTAAAAAACGAGACCAGAACACTTAATGATACGTCCCGTTTGAAATCATTGTACAAAACATTGAACCATCAGAAATTCCTTAGGAAAATCCGATCAATCCGATAGAAATCAATCGCAATAGTATATTCATTTCGTTCCGTAAACATGGCGTGCGCGATATGTTATTGTTTTTTTTCTATAATTGGCATGATTGTTCAATGATACAGTGTAGCAGTTTAGACTATTTACTTTACATTAATTCACAATGAAGTGTAATATGAATTAGGCTATGCCTAGGTACGGCAAAAGCATTTTCCAAATAATACAACTTCATTGATATAATTCACTTTCCTTGAGTTCTGATTGAAGAATTCGTCTTTTCAACCTATCTTTGATCTAGACTGGACTTAGTATAGATTTAGATTTGGTACAAGTAGCACTGAACGAACCAATTGTTCACAATTACAAAACATAATACTAGGTGCAGTCAGCAGTACTGGAACCAACCTGTAATAAGAATGTCATACATTGTACCACCAGTCCTTATATTGTTTTTTTAAAGAAAGAAATAAATAAATTGCAAACATGCAGTCGTCAGTAAAGCACCTTAATCGATTTTAAGGTAATTAATTACAAGCACACAGTCAGAATCATTGTGGTAGAAAAATACGCAAACCAGGAATTTTTTTCAGAGACCAAATTATCGTCGCCTTATTATTACAATGTTCTAACTTACTTTTTTACAGTTTGGAGAAAATCGTCTTCAAAGTTTCAGATTTCTCTAAAACCTTCATATTCCACCGAATTTGCTCAGAAAAACAGCAGCATGTGTGTTTTGATGAAGTCTATAAATTACATGAGTTTGTGTTTAGTCTTTATCTTTAACTTTTTAAAAATTCTCTACTTTCGGTTTAACCTAACCAGTGTTCTTGGACTAACCAGTACTAACCATTATTTTCTCCGCAAGTAACTCGTCGCCTTATTATTACAATGTTCTAACTTACTTTTTTACAGTTACTTAGAACAGTGTAATCCTTACACGAGTGTGAATAAACCGCAAGATAGAACATTGTGTGATTGGGAATTTTAAAAACTAAAGTGAATCAACCAATTCTGAAACCATATTCAGATAGGTCTTTTTTCCACGATTACAACGGTATAAAAATCTCATTTTTCGAAAAATATCACTTAGAACATTGTAATAATAAGGCGACGCAATGACAACTGAACAAACCCAAGTCCAGAGGAGCGGATCAAAACAATACATGTTTAAAGCTGGACTCTCCCTAATGTTACATTTATTTCTTTTATTGATCATGTGTCCATCATGATCTACATATATATTCTGGTTTCTTTGAACTCTTTCAGTCAGCAATGTAAAATGGTTGTTCCACAGTCCTCGAGTAAACATATAGTATTTTTGATTTTGTTAATGGTGCGTATGATTGATATGTATATCGTGTCTGGCTCTGCATAGTAACATTGATAATTGATATTCTCTTGAACACTGTATCAATGTTAATTTGCAAAACATCATGTGCAGCTTTAATCTTACACATTGTTGCCCAGCCATTTCTTAGAATCATTGAATTGTAATACGGAGTGACGGAACCATTGGTTAGGCCATGAGTGACAGTAGCAATATCTTTCCACAGAACCCAGTTCTCAATTATATGCTTGCAGAATATAATCCTGTAGTGAAAAGTTTTAGAAACAACTCCAAGTAGAGCCATGCTGAGACAATGAAAAAAAACAGTTGCCATTCCCTGGAACATCAATATTTGAATACTGAACTACACTAATACACTTATTGTTGCAGTGGCCTGGTTGTTTTTTTTCTAGTTGTTTTATTACTTGCTGAGTAACTATGTTCTGTTAATATTGAAGTGTCAATTTGTTGTACACTTTGTTCATTTATAGCATTAAAAGTGTTTTGGTCTTATGCATGAAACCCTTCTTTTAATAACACTTGGATTTAACGTGTAACTATGCTCATTCAAAATGGTGCAATGTAAAATTCTGTTAATCATAAAGAATGTTAGCACAACTTTTTGTGCGCGACATGGACTTTTCTACATATGCGATGTTCTGTAAAAAGTCAGTATGATAATGGGTCTGTGCTTGCAGTCGAATTATTGAGACTAAAAGAATGTTAAGTTTACATATTTGCATGTATTGAAATTTGTTATTAATTAAAAATTATAATAAAAATAAAATAAAAAAAACAATTTAAGTGATGGAATCGACCTGCATATTTATCCTCACATTTACATTAATAGGACGACTATAGACCTAAGAATTACAAATGCTCTTATGCCTTAGTCTTAGAATGATCATGGCTGAAACTCCTATGCAACAGATTTGAAATGATTGTCAATGATTGTCAATGTACAGAAAAACGTGTTATTTTCATGAAAAAAAAATATTTTAAATTAATTGTACACTGCAGTAGATATTTTACCCACAAAAAATTGGTATACTTCGATATAGCTAGATTCTAGTATGCGGCATCGCTAGTCTAGTGTTCAGCAGACGTACACCGTTTCACCGACCTTAACGGGAATCAGGTTATTAGCAAACAACGTTGTTTGACTGTGTAGCAAAATACTCATGCCGGCGTTCTTTTTGAGAACGGAATACATTGAACCGAGAAAAACAAATTTTTTGTGGGATAATTCAATTTCAGTAGCGGCTTGCTTATTTATGACGAAAATCGAAAATGGTTAAAATTTGCATGTATGGTAGAGACCGTTTAAATATCTATAGAAAAAAAACTTCCGGAAGTTAATGGCCCATAGAAAAGGACAAGGGTAAATATCCATCCAACTTATCCAAATTAGTTGTTTTTTTTTCAATAAATTACATTGTTTTTAAATAAATTACGTGTTACCTATAAGCGGCAACGTATTAAATCAATACAACTGAAAACTTTATGCCCTTAGTTCGGAGAAGTATAACTGATTATGTATAAGTAGACAATCGCGTGATACATGTACTCTGTGTAATACATGTACAACCAAGAATGCTTTCATCGGAGATACAATCTATAGACGATTTAAAACTTTCAATATAGTCCAATGATAAATACCTGTAAACTTTAAGAAAACTTGACGAACGGATATCAACTGTGTAAAACTGTTTGCTGATAAGCCATTTTTGAAATGACATGTCTGTCACGTGACTGTCAAATTATCGGTAACCTACTGTATATTGAGATTTTATGATTGTTCTAAAATAGCTGCAAAAATATTGAATACTGGCAGTCGTAAGCACCTTTCAATCGGTAAATATCTATCACATCACAGAATGTGTTTCATTTTCATCTAAAACGTCTGTAAGCAATTACTGACAGGACTTCAATCATACAAAACATGTTTACAACCGTTAACTGTAAGTTATGTGATTCGGCACGGTGGTATGCATCCTAATCTTGGAGATTTAAATATCGGTTGTTACTTCTGGTTAGCCTTGAAAGGCGTTTAGCTTACTTTCTCTGAGTGAGTTGTGCTGACACACTGACTGGTCTTAAATTGTCTCAAATTCAAACCCATCTCTGTTTTAGACAACATGCAATTAAAGACAGAATTGTTTTATTGATAGCGGTCTTACAAGGAAAAAGTTTCCGAATCTTAGGGCACTGTTTTACAATTAATACTAAAAAGGTATAATAAGAAATTAACATATAATCTTTGATAGCGTACCTTCAAATACTAGACTTTGTCGATATGCCAGATGTGTTGAAATTAAATGCTTCATATTCTATACATCGGTTTCTTACAAAAATTGCATTTAATACTTTAAACAATGAAATATTCAAACCCGGAATTACCAAAACCTGACAAGACAGCCTCTATACGCTTCCAAAATGAAGAGAGGGAAAGAGAGCTTGAGTGTATAAGCGAATTAATTTCAAAGAAGACACCAAAAACAATTAACGATAAACAGAACCGTTGGGGTTATCGCCTATGAACATAAATAATTTGCCGCTGGCATTTTAACCAGGTTCAAGGGTGCAAAAACCTGACACTTGCCCCAACAGGTTCTAATATGAACAAACAAGTTCAGATTGTCTTGGTGAAAAAACTCCTATCAACTCGACAATGTTGCAAAAGCACACAAACATAATATTATAAAACATAAAGTACATTTGGACATTGAATTTTTGAATATTATACAAGAATAATAAGGAATTACATGTAACATCTAGAATTTGATCGTGTAACTTCAAAAACTCTTTAGACTTTGTAGATATGCCAAATATGCTGAAACTAAATGCTTCCTTCTTCAAATATTGGTTTCTTTTTAAAAATCAATCCATTAAAGTACATTCGGTCAATAAAATTTTATAATACTTATGGGAATTATAAGGAATGAACTTATATCCATTGAGTTTGTTCCTTCAAAACCGCTTTCGATTTTGCCGATCAATCAAATAAGTTGAAATTAAATGCTTCCTAATTCAAACAAGAAATAACAAGAAATATCTTTAAAAAAGATAAACGGCGTTGATGGAAAAGATTTTATATATAAGAAAGAAAGAAATAAAGAGCGTGCAAAAATTTCGTCTGGTGATAATAAGTCGATTAAAGAAGAATGTCTAACATTAACTGTACATTTATTCAGTTTCAATAAAATACCTCTTGTAGAGTTAGTACTAATGACGAATAAATGTTATTAAAATACAATAAATGAAAATAAAAACAACTTGTTACAAGAGCGAAATCTACCAACTTTTACGTAAACTAACTTAAAAAATGTGTCCCTCCCGAGTATTGAACCCGGGGCATCCGCTTGAGAGGCGAGTGTGATAACCACTACACCAAGGCGATTTGATGGTCTGGAATTGAAATTAACAATCAGTATCAAAGGAACTAGAAAGGAACCAGTAAGAACCAGAAATATCTGCACTTCTCTCTCGTTTTACACTGTGTATTGTACTCGAGTGTTTACCTGACACCCATGAATATTCCATATAAAATCGTATTTAAGCCATCAATTGACTTAACTGGTTATTTATACCGTAAATATGTTTTTCTCCAATACAATTATCGCTTTTAAAAACGAAAATGCCCGAACATATAAGTGCTATTTAAATACTAACACACAATATAAAAATCGTTACGGTAAGCATTAACGAGACCCACTAATAACCAATCAAAATAATCTATTTGATTTTCCCGCTGCATAATAAGTTTTATTAACAATATTTCATTGGTCGAAAAACTAGGTCAAAAGTGAGCTTAGACAGCTAACGCCGAAAAAAATCAATGCATAAAAGTACCTTATGTCTTAATACTGTACAGGAGTTATAAAGTATGAACTTTAAGCCTATGAATTCGTAACTGTAAAACTTCTTTAGACTTAATCGATATGTCAAATATGTTGAATTTGATTTCTTCCTAGTTCAAACATCGATATCTTTAAAATGCGTTAAAGTAAATTCGGACCATACGAATTCTTATTAACTTGCCACTGAGTAAGAAAATAGTTTACTTTCAATTACTTGTCGAACGTATGCTTTCCACTTCGTAGTCCTAAGTGAAAAACGGCATACAAAGAAAATAATTACATGTAAACATGTATACCCATATATGGGCTGTTAGACTTCTTATATCACGCTGCCAGGCGGCTAGGCTACTAGGCTGTCAACTTTACGTACATTTCAATACATTTACTAGAAAGACAGAGTTGTCATTGTCATTAAAACGCACTTGCGGACAGTAGTAATAAATAACAACACCCGATAAAACCAGAAGATATACGGTTACAGATCACGTGACAAGAAAGGAATGCCAGTCATATAACTTCTAAGGTTTCAGTGCTAAGAGCCTTAATCTGCGTGGCAGACTTGTCAATAATTGATCGAGTAGCTCAACGTGCAAATTAAACGCGTTCTGTGAGTTGTATTCTACTTACAGGAGTGGTGCTTAATGATATACGTAGATAGATATACACTTAAACCCTTTCCTCCATAGATACACCTTTCAAGCTTGGGAAAACAGTCGAGATCCGGATGAGCTGACACATCTATTTCGTATGATCAGTATCCACACTGCTCGTTATTTTTGAAAGGTTATGTTATTTCTGATCAAAAAGCGAACAGTGCAGATCCTGATCCGACGGCACGGATGACACATCTGATCTGGATCTACATTTGTCGCACAGGCGTAAAATGCGTATATATGGAGTAAAGGGATCAAAAACAGCAGTATTCAACCTATGTTTAGTTGACATGTGGTTACAGTAAAGCTATTCAACTAAATAAGACCACCATTAAAACTGTATCTCATAATATTATTCTGGATACACTTAAGTTCGTGGGCATAAATTTCGTGGTTGTCCGTTAGATACATGTACCATTTTCGTGGGTTCTTTATTTCGTGGAACTATTTTTTTTCTATGCTTATGTTCGATTCTCTATTAAGTGGTGGTTTTAAATTTGTGAATCGATCTTTTAACGAAATCCCCCCCCCCCCAAAAAAAAAAAATTACTAAGCTTAATATAAATGATTTTACAGTATTGGAACAATTATTATTTATTACCTTAATGGCAGGGATATAAGTAGTGAAGATGATGTATAGAGCCGTGCAATGCCATAATTTTAATGGTGACTCTGACCTTTACGAACTCTTTTACCAACTTATATTTTAAACAGTTACCAATTAAGTGTTTAAAAAAGGATAATGACAATTTATATTCTCAAGAAATCAAAAACCTTAATTATACCAATGCAATGCGAGACTGAAATAAAAATGGTGACTCGAGCCGTTATGAACTCTTCCAAATTTATATTTCCAACAGAAATCAATTTTGTATTAAAATAGAAACATGACACTATATATTCACAAGAAATCAAACACCTTAATCATATTGATGCAAAGCGAGAAACAAAAATGTTGACTCTGGCCTTTGTGAACTCTCGTCAACCTATTTCTTAAATAAAAATCAATTTTGTGATTTAAAAATAGGAACATGACAAATCACAAGATATCCGAAACCTAAATATCAATGTCAAACATTTTTAAGGACAGATTGAGCTCTCTTTTTAGTTTCATTTGCCATCTATTTTTACTGAAACGCGAGAATCTTAAATAAATACAATCCAAGCGCTTCGAAATAGCATGTGTGCCTAGAAAATTATCATTTAAGCCCTTTTATATTTGACTTAATTAACGTTGTGTGTACTTTCGTTCACGCCATTCAAATTTGAATTGCATGTGCTGACACATCAAACTGATACTGTATTTGAATTATTGGCAATTCGATTCCTTTGTTTTCACTACTGGAGCAGTTAAACCCGCCATTTTTTCATTTCCTATCATCGAGTTACATTTCCGCATCAATGTAACAATTGGTTTTTTCCGTAATCAATCTGACGAAACTTGGGAAATGCAATGACACGTAAAATGCATTACCAAAAGACAAAATGTCATGGAGATAATGTGTACAATACCACACGCAACATATGTCATGCAGCTCAGATTTCCTAATTATGACGGAGAGTGTCTTATCCATTATGCAAATCGACTTCCTAGGACAAAAAAATCAGTTATATTTTTCCTTAGCGTGTTTATTAGATTTATGAATCCCAGGTTGCTCTTTTGCTTCATCGGAATTTGATTTTAATACTTGTCGTGCAGATAATAATGCAGATAATGTGATTTTCATACATGTCTTTAAGCTTATTATGTAATAAATGGTGCAAATGAGAAATTGTTAAGTCTAATGTTCTTTCAAATTGAAAAAAAAACAAGAACATATACTTAAAATAAGTGACACACACATATCTTTTTATAAAAGAAACATACATTTTTTATCACCTTTTATTTTTTTCTACTTTTTACGGTTTTTTTTTTTTAATTTCGTCATTTGAAAACGGGAATTAAAACGTTCATAACATATTTTGCATTTACACCTGCTGATCAAGCTTCTAAAACTGAAACTACTACAGTGTGACGGATAGACTTTATCAGTATTCAAACTGAATAGCTTAATAATACTAATGTTTATACACTGCCCTCTTCAACAGAGTGATCTTGTTTCTGCACACACTCTCCAAATAACAAAAACAAGAATCAGTGTTGAGACAAAACAAGATAAAGTACCTTGTTGAATTGAAGTCAAATAAATTTAAAAATTTATAAGAAAACGATATAATAATTGAAATATATTTGATATTTTTATTTCTATTCTTACATTCGTTAATTTCTCGGATTCTTATCACAGTATGTATTTCTCTATCTCTCTATGAGTTCAATGAGGTAAAAAATTTCAGAATTTATTTCGTAGCGATTAAATTATTTGTTTCAACGCCAGACCGAATATCATAAACATATTGGTGGAACACAAAGTTTTAATATTTAACTAAGACATCGCACAAGTCATCCATAACATATGGAGATGTCTCCCCCCTCCCTCCACAAACCTCGCCTCCTCCGCCTCCCCTCTAAACTAAATAAGGACAATATTAGCTGTTGTTTTAGGCATAAACTTGTGTTGTTTTCTTTTCTCACTTTTATATTTATTATCAAAATTAACATCCAGTTCATGTGCTTTTGGCTTCTACAAGCTTTTACTTTTATCTGACAGCACACATGTTGCTATAATGATGTTGCTTTCACAACAGGAAAAACAATAAAAACTCATCATTTGGATTCCATTGTCTACAATAGAGCTATATTTCCACCTCAGTACGACAATATTATTGACTGAAACGGAGATGATAACGGAAAGGCAATTACAGAGAAAATGCATTATCAAAGAGATAATAACAGACATATATTTATAATATAGAGACTGGCAGTGACCAAATGCGACGTTTTTAAGGGATTAAAGAGTAGCAAACACGTTTCATTAAACACTAATGATTTATTCAACGATTTTATCTTCAGTTTCAAAGAACTGATTTTATTTTTCAGCAGTTCCATTGCTGTTAAAATTTCCTGTCTAAAGTTCTATATTTTATTGAGATTTACTCATCAAGTTACACGAAATGTTATCGGAAGAAAAATCGTATGCCTAATGCGGAAACAAGATTTCTACTTTAATATACTTTCATTTTACAATGCTCCGAGTTCTGTGTCCGTGTAATGCACGTGAAAAGGTAAACATGGAAACAATGTCACGGTTTAACCAAATTTCTTTTAAACAGTTTTATGAAAACAAAAAAAAAGTATACAGATTTTATTGAACAAAAATATTGAAGTATTACTTTACAGGTATCTGGTCAACTCGTGCTTGCAGTTTTGATATACATTAGGATGTCATTAGCATTAACATTCACAAGTTTGACAAACATGTATAGTACAGTAGTATACGTGTACTAGTAAGGGGGCATTAGTATGGAATTTTATGCTACCCTTAGTCTAGTTGTACGTACTTAGCACAAGCCTAACAATAACAACAGTATTATCATCAGTATTTTGTTTAGTCACAGCCATAGTTAACAACAGCAGCAAGATAGTAAAACAAAAATAAACATTAACAACAACATTATCGTCGTTGTCGTACTTATCGACATATTCAGACAAAATCTCCGGAATTTTAATGAAAACGTTTTGGCAGGCCTGCTTAGGTCCTTTTAACTTCATTGCCTCTCTAAACACAATTTGTTTTTTTTTCTTGCTTACCTAATCTGTTTTTCCATGTCTTACCGGTCATCTTACAGAACAGAACAGAACATATCTTTATTAAACTCAAACCAAAATACATGGTATAAGAGTATACGATGCACATATAACAAAAGATATAAGTCACTTGACACTCTCCGTGTAAGACAAGTCACGCGCAATGACCTATTTGCACACTTTAGAAGTAGAAATAAACTACACCGCTACTACAAAAATTAGTTCAGGAATGGAAAATAGATATATATATTATACCAGTATGATGTCTTTGGTTTGGTATTATTAAAGTTGCGTGTGTAAACAATATCACATGAGACAGATGGTCGAGCGTGATGTAGTTTCCATACGCAACGAGAATATATTGTCACTGTGTATTTTTTCCTATTTTGGAAGACGGTATGTGTCGGAGAGTACCGGAAAATTACGATCAAAATACACGACGACGTAGTATGACGTTGTTATGACGTCGCATATAATACAGACAACTGTAGTGATACGGACTCAGAAAACCACACTTTGTGAAATGCATTTACTGATCTGCCTCGTTGTATCATATTGCGGATACACACTGTACTATGCTAAAATCATTCATGGGTATATAGTAAATGAAAGTAAAATAAAATTAATAGAACCTCGAGCACGTGAAAGATACTTTTAATATAACACTATGTTTTATTTTCAGCATTACTTTACGCTACTATCTTCTCCAACGTGACGACAATATTCCAACAATTTTACGCCAGTTTTGCCAGGTATCATGATATGCTTAACAACGTTAGAGAATTCATGAAACTACACGACGTTCCTAAATCACTCAGTGAACGGGTCATGGACTACATTGTATCAACTTGGGCAATAACCAAAGGCATTGACGCCGCAAAGGTAACCAAATGTACCGCTTTAACTTTCTTGGGTCACGTGACTGGAAAGGGTGTCTTTTTCAGTGACAGCTTTGGCATTTTAATTGTTTTTAATATTTGAGAAATAACGTACAATTGTCTATTGTTTTCACATTATTATTATGTGATATAATGATATTATTAAACATCTTTACACAAAAATGTTATTCCTAACGCGAAACGCAAATAAAGCGTTGTCGTCTGGTAAACTTCATGGCATCATTTGATGAATGGACGTCTGCTGTTCGGATCACTATTCACGTGACTTAGGTCAGTTTATTTTTATTATATTTTGTAAGAGATTGTGTATGCAGTGATTGTTTCATAAGTCAGTTGGGTGTCGTTGGCCATTATAAAAGGTGGTTACTAAATGGTTATAGACGGTAGTAATTTTAACGATTGAAACGGAATGATATAGCCGTAATAGGCCACTAGAATCTGAAGTAACTGCAGTCGCTATAAACAGTGGTGACGGTAGCCACTTAAGACGGGTTGACGATTGCCGTTATGAAATGGAGATATGTTATCATCTTCTGACAGGATGTTAACTATTTAGAACATTGTCGTGTTCTGTTAGTTTAAAGTAAAGAAAACAGGCATTGCAAGTTTGACAATTGATTGTCATCGTTGACGATACTGAAATGTAAGTATCTTGGGGAATGGAAAGTGCTAAAACATTTTCACAACGCTGAATAGACACTAATGGGTTGAATTTATATTTATTATTTGTTTATCTGTACTTCTGCGATCACTACAGGCAAGGCGTCATTGGCTAGCTTCACAATATACTCTCTATTGAAAAGGCTAAAACCGAGTTTGCCTTTTTATCTGTAACTGTCAAAGTATTTCATATCTCTTTACATCTTATGTCTTGTTAAAATATCTCTAACCAAATCCAAGGTACAATTTTTGTTTATATGAAAACCTGTTGCGGCAAGAGTGATTTTGGTGCACCATTATTAAACCAGGTTCTAAGGTGAACCAACCTCAAAAGATTTTCGCATTTTCTCGTGCGAACAAATGAGTACAAGTTGTCTTGGTGAATTAACACTTACCAAACCGTCAACTCGACAATTTTGCACACAAATAATTAAAACGTACGATAATAACGACATAATGAAGCGTAAATGTTAGGCAATAATGTTTCATTTCCAGCTAATATAAGTTCTTATAGTGCACGTGTTTTGTATAGGGTCTTAATAGGCTTTCATCCTGG
Source organism: Corbicula japonica (assembly GCA_038501625.1). Classification (NCBI taxonomy): domain Eukaryota; kingdom Metazoa; phylum Mollusca; class Bivalvia; order Venerida; family Cyrenidae; genus Corbicula; species Corbicula japonica. Next base: position 3,281,835 of record JAZAYU010000076.1, read on the forward strand.
CAAACTAATTTATCTGCACGTATCTGTTTTAAGTTCGAGAAGCTTTCAGTTCCTTTCCAGTCATTTGTAGTTAATCAGTTAGATACAATCATGTCCATCTGATAATTAGTACATAGAAATCCCAGTTCATTAAGCATCGACATTAAAGAAAAAGTATATTAGAATTAACCGACTGTTAGGTTTGATTCGCATCTTTTTATTAAGGACGGGTTCATCGACAATTCTGTCCTGGTTGTCATGGCAAAATTTGTTTATTTCCTTTCCAGTGAATTATATTGTGTTTTTTGTGAAATAAAATTTGATTATTTTACTATTTTGAAAAAAAATGGAACATTACTATTTTTTATTTACATTGTTTCTGCCGAAAAAAACTTAAAGTATTATTAAAGTTCTTAAAGTTACTACACCCCTTCTTAATTGTTCAGATTTGTTTGGAAAGAAAACAACATATAAAAGAAAATGTGTTTGTTTCAATGAAATACTTATTAATTTAACCCATGAACATCAAAATCTCACAATTTCACACGTGGCTCCACAACACGCAAAATAAATGTTTATAGTGTTCACTCGTAAAATAAAATAGATTTATCACTGAAACAAACAAATATCCTCTATATTTTCGATAAAAGTCTCTATAGAAAATGATATTGCCTCTACCTGGGAGCGAACCCGCACAGTAACGGCGACAGCGCCTAGCTAGGCAATTCTGACGACGCAACCAACAGAGCTAATCGGAACAACTCCCAACAAGGTTGATCGGATAGCCCTGATATACGTTATTATCACTGCACGATATCGGTAACGGGTTATTTTACTGATAACAGTACTGACTATAGAAGTTTTGACGTGATTATTTCCCTTACCTTTATCTGTATCTTTTACCTGTAACATGCTTCAACCACTCATAAAGTGTCTGTTAAGTACTAAATATTTATAAGGTAATGACGTTATATCTGATAGGTGTAAGGTGAAAATGCGACAAATACTTAGTTATTTAGTATTTATATTACCCTGGTCGCTGTTCCCTTGGGGTCTCTTACTTGTAAAACTCCACTTAATAAACATTTGTTTCTGTAAAACTTAAAGCACTAGTTTGATCATATATGTTTCCCATTATCAACAAATAAAGAGCGTCACGAGATATTGACCCAAGATCATAAACCTGAGACTATTCTCCAATCTCAGTTTTATTATATTGGGCCAAGGTTTCTTCAAAATTATTTTATACATTTTGTTGTTACTATATTATAAAGGCACTTAAATTTATCTATTTTTTCTCATAACAGAAAAGAAACGTCAATATCCGGCTATTTCTTTACCAAGAAATGCTTTATTATGTAATTTCATCTGCCCAACGTTATGGCGTCATTTTAGGGATTGACGAAATTTGTAGAATGTACCTTTACCTGTGATGCCAACAAAATATAACACGTCACTGCTTTGTTTCCGATAACAAATAGAAATAAAAGATTAAGTAACATTGAAAGCCAACGAACACGACAAAATTTATATGAAAATATTGCAGGCTCGGTTTTATTGTGCATGTATACGAACAGTAATGGAAATGCATATTATTGCCCAAGCCGCCTAGCCCCTGGTTAAGCTCAACATTTGCACTATTTAACAGTAAGACTGACAAAAAGTCTATTTTAAACAAAGATCAAAAATTTCACTGAAGACCAATTGATAGAATCTAAGAATTTACTGAACAAAGCTTTTACAAATGCTCCTCATCTTGACAGTCATAAATAAGCGAATCTCTCTCTCTTCTTTGGAGTTTTAAGTGAATTTGAAAATAATTGAATTAGCTTCAACTAAAGGTTAATTAACTTTTGTTCATGAAAGTGCCTCACTAAATTTAATTAAGCTTTATTAAATTTCAATTAATGTTGAAGAAAGTGAAAATTATGTACATATATTTCTATTCATACTCGTTATCTTTTAATAAGAATATTATAATGCTAAATTTAACTTTTTGGATAAAAAAGTGAACACTAATTCACCTTAAAAACGTTCGTGAATTTTGGTTTTACCTACTGACCTCGTTTTTTTCACTCAAGTTGACCCAGTTTCTAAGAGACACAAATATGAAAAGTGAGCGTTTAGCGTCCTTACTACTCCAATCTCCAGCAAGTCTGTGAAAGCTATGAATAATTATCATCGTTCAACTAGATAAACTGGAATGTTTATGTTTTAGCTGATTATGGATAAGTAGGTTAAGTAAACGGTCATGTGATACTATGATTTATATAATTTATAATGATCAAATGGCAGAAGGGAGCAAATTGTCTTGTCAATTCACTGTATCAATTTGTTAAACTTTATCATACTAAACCATACTTAAATGTACATAATATTTTTCTTATGTGACCGTCTAGTTATCAGAAACATACCATACATCTATTATGAATAGCAACACTGATTAGATAACTTATTTAATATGTATTATGTGTCCGTTGCATTATACCCGACCTTATGCCTAGATACCAAATTAAGACCAGCACATACATTGCCTCTCATGTAATCCAAGACAAACAATTCCCTTGTGTGTGCTTTAGTGTGCTTAACAAAGGCAACAATATACCAAACTCGTTTGTATTATACATGTTATACTGATATAAAGACTAATTACCTTAATCAGCGGTCCATAGAGGCCAACCACAGTGTTACAGTAAGCGTTGTGTTCTGCAAACTGAATATATATGCAATTAACCGAAATATTGTATTGATTACTACTGTCACCTGTGTGCTATAATTTGTGAAGCACCAACAAAGTATACATGTACATGCATCACTGTATAACAAATATTTAATTAACTATCTCATATTATCCCAGAAAAACTCGTATTAGCCCAGTTTCGGCTTCATGTGAAATATATGTTTTTTATTCTGTTAATTACTAGTAACAAAATTGTCATTATAATTAGAAAATACACATTTGCATTTTTCTTGGCCTCCGACAGTCTTATTTAGCCCTCGGCCCTCGGTCTCGGGCCAATATGACTACTCTTGGCCAATAACAAGGCCAATATGAATTCACTTGATTAATAACATTATATTATGAATAAGTAGACAGTCATTAACTTAAAACTTTACATTATTTATACAAAGATATTAATGACAAAAGGAAGAGTGAATCTGTACGTTTATGTTACTACCAATTTCGATTTCCGGTAGATTTTGGCTTGCTACCAAACCATTAAACGCTTGGAGCGGCGTCTGATATTTTCGTTGTGAAAAAGCGGGAAAGTTAAATTGACAGAACGCTTTTCGAAGTTTATCACGCCTTCAGATTGCTTTACTTTAAGTCGCGCATTTTGTTATTGGTTCAGTGGTACATGCCTACATTCATATCATTAGAAAACGAAATTTTCAGTTCAACATCCGCAAGAAAAATTATCTCCCAGCGACAATAATTTGACTGACAGCAAAACATTTATTTGGAAGCTGAACCACCGTCTTCTGATTGGAGCGGCAGTTCTAACAGTACTCGCATGACATAAAACGAGATCGGCGTTTTTTTTAAGTGTTGCAGTGCAACAGGTGTTCACGGAGGTCGTTCGAAGGGTCAATATTTAATTGAAGTCGAAATTTGTAGTAAGAGCGTCTATATGCCTGTCGAAAGAATAGGTTTGGTCTTCAAATCCATTTAACCACCAATCGAACTTTCCTACTCATAAATTTAGAACTTTGTTATGTCCCTCCCTTGGTAATAATGAAGGATAGTCTCAATACTTGATAATTTGTTATGACGCTGGTTTAAATTGCCTGACAATGTGTTTGCAAGAATGTATCCAAACTAGTACTTATGAACTGTTATTATTTCGTTTGTACCAGAAATTGCCCTAACTGGAGAAATATTGAACACCACACTGATGGCATTGGTTGATTCAGATGGAAAACTGAAAACAAATAAATTCCCGAAAAAAATTGTAATCGATGTGGTAAGCAAGTTCAGCATTGGGAACATGTTCGTTATTTATAATAAACAATGTCTCAATCAAACCGAGCCTACAATACTTTGATAATTGCCGTGTTTGGTGTCTTTCAGAGTATCTTTTCCTGTTTTGATGCAAGAACAACATCATTGTCATCTCAAAAATCCACATAATCAACAGTAGAATTGTTGTCAAAGGAACAACGTGTTATTTCATAAAGGGCTCAGCATAAAAATTCCCTTCAGTGGGCACCAAAAAGAAGTTATAGAGGATATTTGTTTTTACCAGTAAAGGATAGAACAATATTTCACCGAGTGGGCTCCGGAACTCGTATTTTCACGAATGAAATATATTTCTATCTTTCACTGGTAAAAACAAAATTTCTTTTTTTTTATGCTTTTAGTGCACAATTTGCGTGAATAGGACAGAAAATTGCACGAAGTGGCGCCAAAACGTTTGTGTAAGACATTACGTCATGACGGCATATACCAAAACTTGGTATAAACCCGTTTTCTTAACGTTCGCATTCGGAATATTATGTGCGTTTGTGTAACAACGCTTAAAAAAGTGAAAATAAAAATGATATTACACTGTTTGAAATACCATTTTTTCACTGAGAAAATTCTTGAATTCACTGGAAAGCAATAAATAATTACATATTCTCAGTATAATTTCATTGATTGCAGCCAGTTTATGTAACGAAACATTTCACTCAATTAACAGAATTTCTCGAAGGCAATATAAAGAGTAGTTTAAATAATAGAACAGGTATTGCGTATGCATATGAAAAAGTTGCATTAGTTTAAGAGGAAATCACAATTTTTGAAACCAACCTTTACAACGTGTATGGAATCTTAAAATTAACCTTTGAAGTTCGCTAAGCATGATAATTGTTTGTTTAGAACACGATGAACAGTTTTACGGATAACTGCAATATTCCATAATAAAATATCACTCTAAGTGAACGCTACTTGCTGTAAATGTTTACTTTCAACGATTTTAATGTGTTTTAAGAAATTTGGTTCCAAGATTCTGCTTCAAAATCCTATCCTGTTTTATAAAGTTTTGCCTAAATGTTTGAGTTATGGGGAACCCTCAAATACAACAGATTGTTACGAAGGGGTTGCCGAAATTATATTTAGTTTAGAAATAGTATTTCTTCATGGACAAACTCAAGGGTCGCCAAAATAAATTGTTAAAATTGTCAAAATATTTAAGGTACCCTTGATTTGAACGCATGTACTTGTATTGAGGACGTTATCACAGAACGTATAAAGCGACACAGATTGTCGATCGGGTAACAAATCTATTAAACCTCATTATCATTCCACAGATGTATCTGTTAATTTGCGCCAATTTACAAGTTGAAGAATGGTTGGTTATCATCATGACAACATATATTCCATTTGAGGGACGCAAAAATACTTTTTCTGAACGTGTTCCAAAAAAGTGAAACATGCATGTCAGGAATCGTCACACTCACAAAACTCAGCCTTCCCACGCAGCGAAAAAGAAGAGAGGAAGAGAGAGCATGTTTGTTATAAGTATGTCGATTCAAATTAGACGCCACAAACAATTAACGAAAAAGAGAACCACTGGGGATACCGCCTTGGAACGGTCAGTGGCAAAACAAATTGCCACTGGGGGTTTAACCAGGTTCTAAGGTGCACCAACCTCACACTTGCTCCAAACGGTAACACCAAAAATAACCGATCCTATAAGAGTACCAAAATATCGCATGTTAAAAGCCAGAAGGTGTTTTCAGCCTTCTTTGTTCAAATGCTGATAGCCCCTTTTCATTTTTAATAGACGGTATAGGTACACAAAACATAATTAATTTCATTAAAAATAAGCGTATTCCGATATTAAGGATGTCCAAAGACTTTGACTGATTACGGGGGTAATACAAATATTTTATATAAAACCATGATCACGTTCATGTCCAAGTTTAAGAAGATCACCACGTGTACTTTATCGTCATAAGCGGTAAAGTAGTAACTTGCCCATTTGGCTTTGCAATGCTATAAGCTTCTTATGCTTTATATGTTTGGATGCTTTTGCCTGCAACATTGTTAAGCTGATGGGTGAGTTGGAGTCATTTCACCAAGACAACTTGTACTTGTTTGTTTATACGAGAACCTATTGGGCAAGCGTGAGGCTGTGCACCCTCGAAACGGGTTTTAAGCCCCAGTGGCAAATTGTTTTGCCACTAACCACTCAGGTTCTCATTTTTGCTAATTGTTTGTGGTGTATGTTTTGAAATTGGTCATTTTATTAACCATGCTCTCTTTTCCTCTCTTCGTTTTGGCTGTGTCTTCTGAATGTGGCAATTCCTGATATGCGTATTTTACTTTTTTGCATTTACTACTGGATCTCTTTAAACCGGAGCTGTTGTGTGTTTTAACTGTCGTCTGCGTGGGGTTAAAAGTTCACGTTTTATTTCTTGCAATTCATAAACAAATAAGAGAAAGAGTCTACCAAAAACAAAACGTTCAAAGTGTGAATAATAAAATCATAAAACATGTATTCTGAAGTGTAAACGGGATAATAAAACTGATTGTTTAGGACAAATAGCATTAACAATTAAAGCGTTGTTTGTGACGCGTGGCGGCCGTAAAAAAGTCGCCCCATACATTCGATCAGTGCTGTTGTCAATTACGCCCTTTGAAAGCCTTTAAGCACGATATTTATATTTGTTTTATTATTGAGTTGCATTCAACCCGGGGCTAGGCGGTATGTAAAGCAATATACATTTCACTTTTTTCTCATGAATATGCTCATTCAAACCAAGCATCAAATTGTTTTATATGTTTCGTGTTAGGGGGCTTTCAACGTTCCTTTTTCATAAATTTTAAATAATATTGTTTAAGGAAAGTGGTGATTCGTTGAAAATGACTATGTATTATATTTATTAAATGAGGCACGCCACGGGAAAAGGTACCTTCGGGCAGTTGACGTCAATCCTTGAAACGACGTCATAAAGTTGAGCAGACGACATTAATTATTATGCAATTCGCGGTAAAAATACCATTTTATTGTCAAAATGTGTAACAAAATCACTGTTTTGTTATGAGAAAATAATAGAATTTTGAAAGTTCTTTCTAAATAGAGTAACAACAATAATGACATAAAAAATTACCTAAGGTACCTTTTCCCGTGGCGTGCCTCAAATAATTATTTTTTATACAATTTGATTCATGTTTATGAAATTTAGATCAATGCTTATCCATCTTTTACTCTGAGAAAATTATTATCTTCTTTTCACGTTAAAGATCATCGAAAATTAACGTTAATTTAATCAACTTTACGAAACTACCAGACTTTAATCTGTAAATAATCAGTGAAACGGATAATGAACTCACTAATTGAACTCGGATAGGTGCGAAGGCTATCATAAATAACGTTTAATTTAATAAATAACTTCTTTGGTATTTCTATGCGGAGAAAAGTAAGATTAAGGAACGTCGAAAGTTTTTACCTAACTGGTCACTGTGACAGAAAAATTACGAGACAAACAAATTCCCAAACATATAATAATCCTTTTAATGCTTACATCGTTGCTAGACTACACCGTCACCTTCAGCATGAAAATAAGATTTAAACCAAATCAGTTGTGAGAAAAGAAACCGATAGGGCGTAGTTATGTCGGTCTTCCATTTCTTGTATAACATCAACGATGACCTTATCTACAACACGGTTCAAAAAACTGGATACAAATAAAACTGAATAGATTCAGAATGCATCATTTTTAAATATGTTCATTTTGCGGAAAAAAAGATAGTTCTAGTTCATCATGTTTTGCCAAATTGAATGAAATAAACATGCATTCCAAGCCCTTATAGGACTTTTGACAGTTTTAACGCGAATACAATTCGATGCCCATTCCATTGATTGTAGGCACTTTCCGTGCTTATTTTTAAAAAAGTCGTGCGTTTAAAAATCTAATGTAGTTTAAACCCCTAAAAAATTTGCGATTACCCGTTTAAGGTGGAACGCGACACTTTGCGAATTTTTGAATTTCTTTATAAAATTTGGTATGGTATTTATTGACGATGATTCCAACATGAATCCGCAAACCGTTTTTCGATTAATCAAATAGTTGTTTAGATATTTACCTTCAAAGTTAGCTATCAACGCTAGTTTTCTGCACTGACGTCAACGACGCTCGCCGAACACTTTTTCGGGGCTGGCAAAAAAATTTGGGGTTTCCAATTTTATTTATTCGTTCACAGATGAATTGGCGCCGAAAATACCTTTCCGGTGATATAAGATTTAACATAATGTGACCAGTTTTGACAACGTTGTGTACCGTTAAACGCCGTTTTCGCGTTAAAAATGACGTCGAGTTTTTCCATTTTTCTGTCGACTTTTTCAAAATTGTGAAAAATTCCCGAATTTAATTTTTGATTTTTTTGCTTAAAAAGTTTTAAAAAAAGAAATTCCATTAGAATTAGCGAATAAAATTCGGGGGTCACCGACTTCGTTATTGCGCCATTACCGTTTTCAGCACCCCTCCCCCTTTAAAAAAACGTGTAAAGAAAAGTGACGTTTCTGTAAATTTATGACTCTTTATTCAAATTCTACAATATTACAGCAATTACAATGACTTATGGTAATTTAAGAAGAACGAAAAAATAAATAAAACATGTTTTTACACAATATGCGCTAATTTAAGGGCAGGTAAATTCGCACGATAATTTCAAAAATTTTGGAGTTTCAAGAAACGTTCCCTCTGGTGTTATTTTGTCAGCGTGCCTTACATATGTTGCACGATAATTTTAAAGTTATATTATTAAACTCGGCTTTTTGGCTAAATCCTCGTCATAAGGCAAACTGCTATGAGAAACCTCTGGAGATACTGTCGTATCATTATATTTCACGCGAGTCTAATTTTCGCGTAATTCGCACTTTCTAGAAAACTTGCGCGAAATGAAAGGGCAGTGAAGTTCAACCATGTGTAAGCTTATAAAGAATGCTTCTGAATGTAATATACATGTAACTGCGCAGTTTTATGGCACCGCAATGGCTTATTAATAAAATGCTACAACAGAAATAAAATAAAAAGAGCAAAACTTGTCTGTATACATGTAATTGTATTTGCTTCATTTAGCTCGATGAACATTACGACTGACTCGTGATGAAAACTTTGATGCCACAAATCAAATTTATTGACACTAGGTATATTCGGGGTAGATGAACAACAGTCTATAACCAATATGTGTTAATTTTTTACAACTTATTCATATTACGCGAAATCTCAATTAATTTATAATAAGGGAAATAATGCAATGTTCAATTATTGCATCACTGTAGCTTCTGTTATAATAAAAAAACAAAAATCATAAGACAACACAGACTGCGGTCTATATTTAAAATTGTTTTACAGTATATGGAATGGACGAACAGTGTAGGTCCCGAAGGATCTACACTGTTCGCTTTTGATTTATAAGGTTATTTATGACCAAAATGCTAACAGTGCAGATCCTGATCAGACAAAATATTAAGAGAAATCGATTAGATTGAATGTGCAAGCTGATCTGGATCCACGCTGTTTGCTAATGCGATAAAATGCGTAAATTTTTATATTATAGGAATGGGTTAAACGAATTTCGGATTATTTCTATTACAGCAATTTTCTTCGTCTGATGCTGCTTCATTTCGTGGTACCTTTCTATGTTGATTGTCGAGACAGTAAAAATCGCATATTGCGCATAACCACAGACACGGCACATAAGCACGGAATCGCCGGTCTTAAACTTTTTAGCAATCTATGGCGGATAAGAAATAGACACGTACAGGAACCACATGTTGCTTGGTCAGTGTATGTGTCGCAGCAGTTTCCGAGAAAGTACATATAAACAAAAAAACGAGGGACGTATTCTATACCTCCGCGGTCTTAACCGTTGTTGTGTCGTTTCTCACTGTGTGCGATTCTCACTGTCACAAACAAAAGTTCAAGCAACATACCACTTAACAACTTGGCTATTGTTTAGCTATTTCTTTGACGCTTTTATGAGAAAACTGTGAACTCTTCGATAATCATAAAAGAATTTAGAATTTACACAATATGAAGTACAATGTATATGGGTAAATTAAATACAGTTACGACCGCGCTAAAGAAGCATCCCATCATGGAAATGTAAAACTACCTTAGATGCAGGTAAAATCAATGTCAATCATTTGAAATTGCAGCTTACAAGCAAAAAAAAGATGTATGTTTGCAGAAAATAATGGGAACAAATCAAACATACGCACGGCTGGTGGATTATTTGTCATCCCTTTAACTCTTTACAAGACAAAATAAGGCCGTTAGCTAACTAGAATTGATAGATATTCCTTTTATAGATCCGCTTGGGCTACGAAATATATTTTTTAAATCATTTTAGGCGTCACCGCGCACAAATAGGCGCTACGGTATTTCTATTACGTGCATAGACTAACGATTTGAACAGTTTTAATCAAATGTATATAACTACACTGAAATCTTGTGCGTTTCTTGAGTAATTAAGAACACTATTAAATAAATTAAGCACGCCTTTGCGAAAATGCTTTGACAATATATGAAGAAAACAGCAGAATTTATGAAATTGTAAGTATAGCATCGAAATACTTGATAATTATAAGTGTAACGTCTGAATAGAAATAATTGACGTAAGTATTATACGCATTTTGGAATGTTCGTTTTTACCCCTAGTAACGTTTTTAAAGATATTTTTGACAAATTAACATAAGAGAAATCGATTAGATGTCATTTTTATATCATAATTCAATTCAACTTCCTCTGTGGTGTCTTTTGACGAAGTTTTTAATTAAGGAACTAATTTTTTTTCTAAAATTTCCAAAAATAACTTATTTTTTTCAAAGGGGATAGGGGTACTTAAAATGTTAATAGCACAATAACGAAGTCGGTGACCCCCAAATTTTATTCGATTATTCAATTCGAATTGCTTTTCTCAAACTTTTTAAGCAAAAAAATCAAAAATTAAATTCGGGAATTTTTCACAATTTTGAAAAAGTCGACAGAAAAAAGGAAAATCTCGACGTCATTTTTAACGCAAAAACGGCGTTTAACGGTACACAACGTTGTCAAAACTTGTCACATTTTGTTAAATCTTATATCACCGGAAAGGTATTTTCAGCGCCAATTCATCTGTGAACGAATAAATGAAATTGGAAACCCCAATTTTCAGCCAGCCCCGAAAAGGTGTTCGGCGGGCGTTGTTGACGTCAGTGCAGAAAACTGGCGTTGATAGCTAACTTTGAAGGTAAATATCTAAACAACTATTTGATAAATCGAAAAACGGTTTGCGGATTCATGCTGGAATCATCGTCAATAAATACCATACCAAATTTCATAAAGAAATTCGAAAATTCGCAAAGTGTCGCGTTCCACCTTAATTCCCATTATTGTTTATTTAATGTGGTTTCTTTGTGCAATTAATTGTTATAAATTTTATGCTGGCTTTTCCTCTTGACGTTTTTACTGTTTGGGGGCTGTATTATCTGAATGTGGCAATTTCTGACTCGCGCGTTTCACTTTGTTTCAATAGCCCCTTATAAATAAGACTCTATAGACACATATAATTCATTTACAATAACTGTATCAGAATTGTTTTTGTCTATATTTCATTCCATCATTGTGCAATCGGATGATTGATTAATTTTGTTACTGAACAAATTCTATGATAGTGGTGTCTGTAACGGCAGGAATAAATGCCATTTCTATGTTTATACGTCCTTTTGAGTACAAAGAATTCAGTACAAATCAATCCATTTGATTGTCCGTTGTTATTATTAGAAAGACACTTTATAAATCAGGTTAGAATAGAGATCAACATTGAGGTTTAGTCTAGCTACTTAAATGTGGTTTAGTCGTTTACTAAAGATATCGGATTAATTGTGCAAACGGCTTGCCATAATTAAGTGTATTAAGCGCTATTACTATGACAGGTCGTTTGCGTTATGACACATAATAACGATAAAAACACTTAAATAGAACCATCGTACTTAACATTTTCATCTATTGTGTCTGTTTACTGATGTGAGTATTCGAGGCAGACATTCATTGTCGGCGTTAGAAGCTTTGAGGTCATAACGACCCGCACCATGGCGTGATTAAATTCCTCCAGGCTGTCTAGTAATCTATTATTATAGACGCATGATGGAAAGAGAGAGTTTTAGTGTATATATTATGCACACTCAACGGAATTTGAGTAAAGAACATTTAGTACAAAGTCAAGTAATCAATATCGATATACAGCTCTAACTCTAATCATCAGACAGAAAGAAAGCATACTGTATACTCTGAAATCAAAACAGAAAGTCACAATAAATGAAATAACAATGGAAACGTTTTTTATTTTGTAATTGAAGTATTTTGTAATCTCAGGCTTTGTTTTATATTGATAAAAAAGTTTATGAAAAAGTTAAATTGAGCAATTAAGCAAATAAAATTTTTAAGTAAAAAAGGAGTATCAGTAATAGGCAAACTTAAAAAGACAACCCCGATAAACACAGCCACAACATGGAGAAAACATGATTATATAAGTATGTGATTGTATCAATTTTTAACTAACACCAAAATACAACTGGCGAAAGAGAACCACGAGGTAGCACTACGCTTCGTAACAAATTGTTTTGCCACTGGCCGTTCCAAGGCGGTAACCACTCGGGGTTCTCACTTTCGTTAATTGTTTGTGGCGTCCACATTGAAACTGATTATTTTAATACTTTGTTCTCTTTTCCTCTCTACGTTTTGGCTGTGTGGGGAGGCTGTGTCTGCTGGATGTGGCCATTCCTGATATGCATATTTCACTTTCTTGCAAGGTCAGTCGTAAAGCATATTGCAACTCTGGGTTATAACAGTATTGCGTGCAACCCTCGATATAGTAAAAAAAATTTTTTATCTTGATTGTAACAGTGAATGAATGGATATTCAATGTGGTTTTTGTCTAAAAGTTTTATCCTCTACACGCATTGGTAATTACCGTAGCATTTATCATCAACAAGTTCTTAGGACAACTGTGAAAAATAACGCCTTAACAATAAGTTTGTGTGCAGAAATATTTTTAACCTGAACAACTAACAGGAGCTCCTCTGGTAGGGGACGGTAGAAGCAATAAATTACCAATTGGATTGTGCCTTCAAGGTTAATTCTCTACATGCCATTTCTATCTTTTATAAGCAACATGTAAATTTCAGACGAAATACGAAGTTCATTGAGATTGTCATTGAAGAGAAGAAAAGTAAGATAATCTTACGTCAGAGACTGATGGCTTTAAACAACCTTGAAAAATGATGTCTTAGCATTAAGTTTCCGTACAAAAGCTGTTTAACATCAAATAACAATTATCAGTTACACCTCTGGTTGGTTGCTTGATAAAAGCAATCAATAACAAAATCGTGGTCTTTGCACAAACAACCAAAGTTGCCGGTACCTATCCTAGGCTAGGCGAAGTGTAACAACCGTGTTTTTTTCTTGTTTAAGGAAACAAAGCAGAGACTCTGGTTAGGATCGAAACCCAGTTTCTACGCTGCGTAGGCTAGAGTCCCAACAACACAGCCAGTCACACACAGTTACGTTTTAAAGCTGAACTAAATAAATATTCTGTTTACTTTTCAGGTATTGAATTACTGTCCCAAAGACATGAAAGCCGACCTGTGTGTACACCTTAATCGTAAAGTCTTTTTGGAACATCCGGCCTTCCGGCTTGCAAGCGACGGATGTCTTCGTGCCTTGGCAATGCATTTCACAATGACTCACAGCGCACCCGGTGACCTTATTTTTCATCAAGGGGAATCATTAGATGCACTTTGCTTCGTCATATCCGGTTCCTTAGAAGTTATTCAAGACGATGAAGTTGTTGCCATTTTAAGTGAGTATCTGAAAATGATATAATAAGTCCCCCATAGAAATGGTAATAAAACATCACAATTAAATCTAAGTATCTAATGAGCGCAATATGCGTTGTGATTAAAAGCTCTCTACATGCGTAATGAAAAACATTCATTCATACAAGGATTTATAACAACTTATTGTTGCCAAAGCTGAATATTAAAGAATCGGTTATTTCGTTGTTTGGCTAATCAACGACTTAAAACTCCTGCGAAGATTTCATCAAATGACGGAAAAGTCACGAATTTTAAGGTCATGAAAATACTGACTTGATCTAACAAGTATTTAAATGAGCCTCATTTATTGGCGAATGCATCTTTCAAATTGGCAATATTGTTTTGACATTGTCAGAAAAAATGTGAACTAGGCCTATCAGTAATATACATAATCAGAAATCCCAGCCTCCCCAAACAGAAAACATCAGAGAGGAAAACATCAGAGAGGAAAAGAGAGTATGGGTTTATATAATAATCAATTTCAAAACTTGAGAACCTGGGCTGAAGGTTATAAAGCTGAGATTGGAAACCAGTCTCAAATCTCAAGCATCTGATTGGCTGAAATGGCGACTGGTCGCCATTTCAGCCAATCAGATGCTTGAGATTTGAGACTGGTTTCCATGCTCAGTTTTATAACCTTGGGCACTGGCGGAATTTGTTAAGCATTTGTCTTTTACTTTGAAAAACAGTGTGTTTAAATGTAATCTAGGCGTTCAGATATGTACATACTGAAATAATGGAGAGAGCTTTATAATAAGAAATTATTATAGAGGATATTTGTTTTTACCAGTGTAAGATAGAAAAATATTTCATCGAGTGAGCTCCGGAATTCGTATTTTCACAAGTGGCGAAGCCACGAGTGAAAATACATAATTCCGGAGTTCACGAGTGAAATATATTTCTATCTTTCACTGATAAAACACATTTTCTTTTTATTTTATGCTTTTAGAGCAAAATCTGCGAGAATTTGACAGAAAAGTTGCAAGAAATGGCGCCAAAACCGCTTGCTTATGACGTAACGTCATGACGTAAAATATTCAAATTTGAGCCCGTTTTCTAAACGTTCTCATTTGGTATGTTATATGCGTTTGGGTACCAACGTGAAAAAATCAGTGAAAATAAAAATGATATTCCACTGTTTGACAACAGTGAAATACCACTTTTATTTCACCGGGAAAATTCTATAATTCACTAAAAAGCATAAAATAAATGGGGTTCATCCACCTTGATGACGTCTTTTCAATTAATGTGCAGTAATGGAGATGCATATTAGCCCACGCCGCCATGCCCTTGTTTGAGCTGAACTTAATAGTATAGTTCAATCTATGATGTGCATATGGCGGTGAACATGGTACCTTCTGATTTATACCATTCCTTGTTCAGCGATGTAGGATATAAAAATATGTTACTTTTTTGGTATCTGTGGCATTTTTCTCTGTATGAGTCAGGCCCTTTAGTCACATAAGGCAGAAACCTTTTTCGGTCGTAAATCTGTTTTTTTCGTTTTCAACATTTTGATCTTAATGCCGCGGTACAGGTATGATTAAATGAGAGTGAAATCATAGGAAAGCGGTCAGGTTATCCAGTCTAAACATTTTCATTCTTGCGAGAGTTCTGTTCTTTATCCAAATCCTCTCCCATAATGATGTCAAAATCTGCAACTCAATAATAAATATGTTTTATCGATTTTGACAGGCAAAGGTGACGTGTTTGGTGACAACTTTTGGAAAGAGGGTTCCTACGGGCAATCGACAGCCAATGTTCGAGCCCTTACTTACTGTGATCTTCATACCATCAAACGAGACCGGCTGTTGGAGGTCCTAGAGTTCTATCATGCCTTCGCTAATTCTTTTGCGAGAAATCTTACACTTACCTACAACCTCAGACATAGGGTGAGTTGTTTCATATTTATCATGTATTAGAACAATTTTTGTCTAGATATCATACATTTAACCATTTACATGTACACCTAAGCATATTGCTCTTATCCTTTAGGCGATCAGTTTACTTCCAGATCAGCCTGCACATTCATGCAGTTTGTTCAGGATTTACAGTAATCGCAAGTACAGCATAAGATTATTTCTTGCACAGAAGTGAATAGTTTACATCCAGTTTAGACAGCACGACTATGCTTGCTCGTCTGGAACTACGCTGGCAGCCAATTTGGTACGTGAACATAAAAAGTCGTATCAATGGCATAAAGATTTTTAGTTTAACCCAATGCATAAAATGATCAGTTTTGTTTTGCATTTGCATATTCTATTGCATAGCTAAGACGTAGGAGGAGTTCCATTACGCTTTTGCAGACTTATTTCGAAATAATATTTGCTTTTATCGCAAACTATTTAATTAAGCCATAGGATCAGATGCTTCATCACGTTTAGATGAACTTTCACATTTTCTGGTAACCAGAGGCATATGGTGTCTGTCTTATTAATGCAGAACTTGTGTAAAAACTTTAGTGACTGGCATAACACCTGGCTTGGTCTGTGACTCTAGCTGTTTAGCTAACATTTCTGGATAATCTGCTTCCTGGTACAAAAATAAGATTTTATCAAATTTACTCGAAAGCTAAAGATTTCGTATATTACTTCTTTTGTACGAATACTTAAATAATAGTATTCTTCTTATTTGTTTTTCCTTCTCTTAGGGAAGCTTGTCTTAAAAACTGTCTAAAACAAAACAGTTGAATCACGCATAATCGACATTTGTCTTTTTCAAATGTCAGAAATGTATGATCTGTTGAATGGTACTTCATCATAAATCGGTATGACAGATAGAAATGAATGGATGAGTTTGTCCACTTCTTAATAATTAATGTCAGATTTACCCTTTTCATAGTTTCCCTGTAGATTATTATTTTTATATAACATATGATATATTGACGATCGTCATATTATTAAGCTTTTAGCTTGATGAGTTTTCTGAGACAAATAATATTTAGCCGGTGCTATCATTAAAAGAGCTCATCTGTAATAACAGCCAACATGCAACTGTAGCATCAGTAATTTGTTCGAATAAATTTCTACAGGAAATGATACGAGTACTGAAAAAAGTTGTAAATTCATCGAAAATTGATTACATGAAATAAATTTTGCACATTACTTTTTTCTTCTACTATCTCTTCCACTATCTCTTCTCCTTCCTTTTTCATTCATTCATTCATTCATTCATTCATTCATTCATGCTGTCCGTTCGTCCGTCAGTCCGTCCGTCAGTCCGTCCGTCCGTTCGTCCGTCCGTCCGTCCGTCCGCGTCCGCGTCCATCCATCCATCCATCCATCCATCCATCCATCTATCTTTCTTTCTTCCATTATTATTATTCTCTGAAAAGGTAGAAAAAAGCATCATAATCATCATCATCATCATCATCATCATCATTATATAGCATTATACAATATGATTATCACAATCATGATGATTACCTTGATGATGGCGACACCGAAATCATATCGTTTTTTCCCATGGTCATGTTCATTAAGTCATCGTATTAACGTAAAAATGTATTACGATGAGAATATTTGTGTTTGCAAAAATATTTAGGAAAATTTGATTCTTGTTACGTATTGATTAATATTAAACAACCTTTGTTGCAGATTATATTCAGAAAAGTAGCTGATGTTAAAAAGGAAAAAGAACTTGCAGAGAAGAGGAAAAATGATCCACCACTTGAACTTTCCAACGACCATCCCGTCCGGAAACTGATTTCTAGATTCAGGAAAATGGGGGACGCCTCTAAAGGTCCAGATCTAGAAAAGGGTGGACCTAAAGTGTTTACTATCGGTGAGCGCCCTGGCAGTGGTACTAAAATAATAAACGTGAGCGAAAATCCAAGCTCTGTAAACAATGTTACTAAACTTGGTGGCGGTACATCAAAATGGGGTAAAATATTGTCAGGTACTTCACAGAATCGCACCAGCAATAATATAAATGCTTATAAGTTACCCGAGACAAGTGCCCAAGAGGATCAGGCAAAGCTTGCGTCTGAGAATAAAGACAGAAACAATGAAACTAGGTCCCATGTTGTGAGACATGTTGCCAAATTGAATAAATTAATCGAAAATCCGCCATCTACGGTAGATGAGAGCCAAGAAGATGAGGAAAAAAGTAATTTAAAGAAAACAGAATCACTAGATAGTGGGATTTTAAAAAGCAATAAAACTCTTGACCAGATTAGCAACAGTTCTGACGGTTCACAGTGTAGTAGACATCAGCAAAATGGTCCTTTATCTATTGCTGAGCAGCAGATGCTGACGTCATTGTACGATATCAGATTAGAATTCAAAGAGGAAATGGAAATAATGCATCAGAAAATGAATCGAATTGACGAGCAAATTTCCGAAATATTACGGATTTTTTCACCTAGTGTTTCTCAGTGCTCATCTCACGTCCAATCATGTCCATGTTCACATTTATGTTCAAAGTTAACATCCCCACATAACACATCCACAAATAGTGTAGAACATTCACCTAAAACATCATTGTCGTCCTCACCTCATCGAATCTCACAAGACGATTGTAGTAGTAGTATCCAGCAATCAGAACTTGCAACTCTTTGTGACGATGTTATCAATATGGACATATCTCAGCCGAAATGTGAGTCGGACAAAACTAATGCCAAACAAACTGTTCATCACCCTCCCGGAGAAAAAGAAAAACAAAAGTTACCAAAGCAACAATCTCACTTTAAAGGGCCTAATTCGCAAGCTGTGTCACAGGAACAACATGTGAAACAAAACGTCGGCAACCGCGGTCGGACAAACCGAATTTCTCCGGAGATTCACGGAAGTTTTGACGATAAACGATTGTCTCAGAAAACAGCTTCGCCTACCACTTCTAGTGAACCTATCACAGCAAGAGATATCGATATTCCGTTAAAAGATCGTGATTTGGATATACTGTGATGGCAAGAACTTTGTTTTGTTTTCTTGTTATTTTCTACTGTGATATTTTCAAGAACTGATGTTTTCCTTAGAGTTTTGTTTTATAAGATATATTGTTAACATTGTTAAAATGACTCAATATGTTATCACCTTATTGACACAAGTTAATTTTTGTTATTTCACTTACACATGAACGTTGTTTTTTCTGTCTGTTTTACATTTACTAAAAGCATTTTGTTTCTAGTATCAATATAAGCAAAATATCGTATTCCATGTAATGTCATTAAATACTCAAGTCTTGAGGTAAAACAACATGCATCTTAATACACGTTCTAGATTAAATAAAAATAAATCATTATGAAAACTTAAGATTATAAAACAATCAGCATTTATTTCAGTGCTGATTTAATAAGTCATTAATCCATTTATCGGCTCAAACCATCCTGTTATTACATTGCATGAAGTTTTCACAGTTAACTATGAAGGTCAGCTTTGGTGATACAAAACGAGGTTATTATATTGTTTGATATTTCGGAATCTGGGTTCTTCCACATCACATGTTTAGTTAAGTCATGTTTCAGATTCTCATTAATGGACAACACAAGCACAAACGCCTCTAAGACATGAAGACAGTACTGGAATTACATGAGCTGGCTTTATAAAGAACGTTTTTTCTTTACTTATAACACATGTGTCAGTAATATTAAGAATATAAACCATCTTTCGCCCATAAATTAATATGAAAAAAAATAACGACAGACGTAACATTATATATGCAACAATGATGCACAATTCGCAATGACCATACCATATTACAAGAAGTCAGTTTGGTCATTCAAGATAATACTGAAATTTGATAACAGGCTATCAGAAAACAAGTTGATCAACAATGTTTACGGTGTCTATTGGTAGCCCTGAACGCAATTCTATTTCGTAGAAGAAAAATAAACATATCAATTACAAATGTCATCGAAATTTCTATGTCAAAAAAAATGTAAATGTGATGTTTATGTTACATGCATATGTTATTTGAAGTTGATATCATTTTTAAAGCTACTTATTCATGTTTCATTTAACACTTATCATTTGCAATTCACAGTAGCGCTATTTGTGCAGTGTGGCGGCCTTAAAACGTCTCCCCGTACATATAGTCAGTACTGTTATCAGTAAAATAATCCGTTACCGATGTCATGCAGTGGTGTTAACGTAAATCAGGGCTCTCCGTTCAACCATTTGGGGGATTGTCCAGGTTAGCTCAATTGTCTGCGTTGTCGGAATTGCAGGACTAGGCGCTGTCGCCGTGACGGTGCGGGTTCGCTCCCAGGTAGAGGCATTAACATTTTGTGGGGATGAAAGCGGACAGGTTTTTATTTACTTCATATTACCTATAACCTTTTCGCTTTCTACCCCTAAATTTTGAAAAATATATACTTAATGAAATTAGAAACGCAACTTCTTTAAGTAGAAAATATATTTCGTGTTTTATGAAGTTGAGTTTTTAATTTCTTTTAGTATGTATAATATACTTCTTTAGACACGAATATATATTTCGTGTTTAAAGAAGTTTAGACTTTAATTTCTTTTAGTATGTATAATATACTTGAAGAAATTAAAACAACGCCACTTTCTTTAGACAAGAATATATATTTCGTGTTAAAAGAAGTTGCGTTTCTTATTTCTTTAGGTATATTATAAAATAAAATTATATACAATGTCGACACTGGTAATGAAGCCATCAGTTGCAAATAGATTATAGCCAGTATTCAAATGATGCCAGCCACATATTTTTGTTGTGTTTTTGTGGGGGTTTTTTTTGTTGATTGTCGTTATACAAATTTTACTTTGAAAGTCTGAAAAACAATAAATGGATATAAAAAACTACGTCGATAATAAGATTTGAAATGTAACAATAGGCAAGCATGAGAAATACCTCTCGAGGGACTCGATCCTGGGTTATGGTAACTAAGGAGCTTCTTTTACAGATGTGTGAGAGTTTTGTTATGCCAAGTTAAGCTATCTTAAACGTCATTATATTTGTTTATTATTTAGAAACATGGCACTGGGCAAGATTACGCGATGTTAATAATGCCAAAATATCGTCAACCAAAGTCAAAACAAATACGAGACTGCGAGTGTGTTTCCCAAATAAATAAATCAGATTCTGAATATTGCACCTACCTAAAATAAGTTTTCCAATTTTTATTTCATTGGATTCAATAGGTTTGACCATGTGCAAAACAAGCAAAAATAGACATTAAAACTTATTCGAGTACTAAATAGTTTTTATAATGTAAACAAACTGTCAAATTGTTACACAATTTATATATAATATATATACATACATTTATATATAATGGTTATATATAAATATAATTTTAATACAATTTATATGTAGTTTAAATAAACATAAAAACATGCTTTATAAATCAGAAAATAATATGATCTTAAAATGTTTTGGTCATTGTTTGTGGAATAGGGTTCTGAAGTTAGAATGTATCCCATATTTTTAAGAAAGGTTATTACAACTTTCAGAGGAGACTTATGCAAAATATTCTTGTAATGTTGTAAAACAAATAACAGTAAATTGTTTATCTGTTTATGAAGTGTAACCTTTGTTAGAGAACTTATGATAATCTTGCAGGCGCTTTGTAACGCCGCATAGCAGCATCGCCGCATAAACACATTTTTGTTTATGCGGTGATTTTTTCAAAATATAATATATACCTTAAACAAGTAAGGTTTGAAAAGTGATGATATGATACCAACCACTCTTGATCTAATATGTGTTTTAATTGTTTTATGCGGAAAACTGTGATTTTTTGCCACATAAAAAAGTATTTTCATGCGTTGAAAATCGCCGCATAAACGATAAAAATTTTGTTAATGCGGCGATTCTGTTATGCGGCGTTACAGAGCTGTTCATGTAGTACTTAAAACACGTTTTACCATGCACCAAGCGGGCTGGAGTACAAAATGCATCAAATCCACTACTAAGCACCATTAGCTCCCTCCGTAGCTCCCTCAGAAAGAAAAGTTATGACAAGGGTGTTTATTTAATAATTTTAGCTAATTTATCAAGTTCTTGTCATTTTATAAAGATATCATAGCACCGACGAAAACTTTAATTTTTTGTTTAACCTTATTTGCCCATTTTATTGACTTTTTTGCTTGCCATTAACCTTAGCATTAGCCGAAACATTCTAAGACAATACTAAGACATTATATGAGCATAGGTATCAAACATTTTGCAAAAGTTATAAAAATGAATTGTGTTTGCCTGGCTGCCATGCAAGGAATAATAAGTTAAATGGAGACCTTTGTACAATATTAATCAATCTGTGTTTTGGATTTTAAACGACTGATGGACGAAGCCATATTTACCTATTAAAATATTAAATTCATTTAAATAATAAAGTTCAATTGATTTATTTGAACAATAATAACAGTTGTATTCTTATTGAATTATAAAATGTTTATACAAAACATGCAAAAGTAATTATAAATTGTTAAACCGCACGAATATATAATCAAGTTTTATCGTTTAATTTTATACTTCCTTCGTCTATATTTTCTATGTGTAACGAATTCAGATATATACATGTTCAATCACATTCCATATGTTCCGATCGTCAGAATTTATATAAAACAAATAATAAAAATTGTGTTACTTGTTACTTTGATATCAATAGAGGAATCTATAGATAATCCCGAAGCCTTACCAGTACGATGGCAGCGCCTAGCCAATCATGCAAGAGAGAGACACAGTACATACAATCCGTATCCCCCAAAGGGTAGTTCAAGTATGCCTATTTATTTTATGCTTTTCAGTGAATTATAGAATTTTCCCGGTGAAATAAAAGTGGTATTTCACTGTTTTCAAACAGTGGAATATCATTTTTATTTTCACTGACTTTTTCCCGTTGGTACCCAAACGCACATAACATACCAAATGAGAACGTTTAGAAAACGGGCTCAAATTTGTATATTTGACGTTATGACCTCACGTCATAAACAAGCAAACAAGCAGTTTTGGCGCTCCTTTCTTGCCACTTTTCTGTCAAATTCACGCAAATTGTGCACTAAAAGCATAAAATAAAAAAATGTGTTTTACCGGTGAAAGATAGAAATATATTTCACTCGTGAACTCCGGAATTATGTATTTTCACACGTGGCTTCTCCACTCGTGAAAATACGAATTCCGGAGCTCACTTGGTGAAATATATTTCTATCTTACACTGGTAAAAACAAATATCCTCTATATACTACCACCTACAAAAACTGACATTCTGAATGGTTTAAATAAGCATATTACCATCAAGGGAGGTAATTGAAACTGACAACTACACTTAACTGAAAAGAATTTCGTGCAATCCATAATCAATTTCACATGGAAAATGGACATTTGTTTTAGTTGCGTCATCCGGTAACAGTTTGCGCTGTCACTGGCTAGCCGATGGCATATAGAGTCAGTGCTTTTCAGGGATAAAATAATTAAAATCTCACACTGAAAATCGAACCCAAAAGTCAACAGCGCAGATCAAAATAACGAAAACTACCTGTCAACCGGAACAAACTCTAAAAAGGCTGTGCGGACAACTGTGATATATACATAAACAGAAAGAGATGCAATACAATTTCTACAAAACGGAAACAAATAATGTCAATGAAAACACAGTGCGCGGAACCAAAGAGAAACGATTTTTAAATTGGTAGAACGATTGAATTAAAACATTTTATCGATTCAAGACAGAGGAGTGCAAAAAGAGCAAAGTCACATAACAAAACCAAAATCAACCTTTTAAAACAGAAAACCAGGATAGCGAAATAACATGATTTAAGCATTTATAAAAAAAAAACAGAGATAAAAACGCGACATACAATTCAAAACAGACATTTACTCGATAATGGCATGTTCCGAGTATAGATGCAAGAAACATGTTCTTAGTTGATCGTTAATTAGTGGATTCGATCTGAAAGATAGGGCATAAAAAAATAAAGTTCGTACAAACGGTAATCTCATACAAGGTTTCCGAATTTCGCGAAAAGGAAACAATAAATACGTATTAAATTAAACTGGCCATAAAAAGAACTAACTCACACACTATTTCACCAATTACTTCAAGATAACGAATTTAAATGAAAACTAATCGCCGTGTTTAATGTTAACGGGAGAAAATGCAATGCGCGTTATCAAATCGAAACGATTTTAAGTCTACCAGCAAACAAACGAATTAAAACCTTTACGCTATTGAAGACAGAGCAGTGCAAAGAAAGCAAATTCACATAAAAAAAACAAAAGGAATAATTTAAAACACGAAAATCACGGTAGCAAAATAACATGTTTTCAGTATGCATAAGGAAAAACAGATATAAAAAACAAGACATACAATGCAATACAGACATCTGCTCGATGACATGTTCCAAGTATAGATGCAAGAAACATGTTCTTTGCTAATCGTTATTGGATTCGGTCTAAAAGATAGGAAACAAGAAATATCTTTAAAAAAAGATAAACGGCGTTGATGGAAAAGATTTTTATATATAAGAAAGAAAGAAATAAAGACCGTGCAAAAATTTCGTCTGGTGATAATAAGTCGATTTAAGAAGAATGTCTAACATTAACTGTACATTAATTCAGTTTCAATAAAATACCTCTTGTATAGTTAGTACTAATGATGAATAAATGTCATTAAAATATAATAAATGAAAATAATAACAACTTGTTACAAGAGCGAAATCTACCAACTTTTACGTAAATTAACTTTAAAAGAAAGTGTCCCTCCCGACTATTGAACCCGGGGCCTCCGCTTGAGAGGCGAGTGTGATAACCACTACACCAAGGCGTTTTGACTTTCTGGACTTGAAATTAACAATCAGTATCAAAGGAACTAGAAAGGAACCAGTAAGAACCAGAACTATCTTTACTTCTCTGTCGTTTTACACTGTGTATTGTACTCGAGTGTTTGCCTGACACCTATGAATATTCCATATAAAATCGTATTTAAGCCATCAATTGACTTAACTGGTTATTTATATCGTAAATATCTTTTTCTCCAATACAATTATCGCTTTTTAAAACGAAAATGCCCTGAACATATAAGTGCCAGGTAAATACTTACACACAATATAAAAATCGTTACGGTAATCATTACCAAGACCAACTAATAACCAATCAAAATAATCTATTTGATTTTCCCGCTGCATAATAAATTTTATTTACAATATTTCATTGGTCGAAAAACTAGGTCAAAAGTGAGCTTAGACAGCTAACGCCGAAAAAATGTATTGATAAACTCAAAGTCATACACATGTAGCGGCGGCGCTTAACCAACTGTGCAAGGGACAGATGCAATAAATACCATCCGTATCCTACCCGCCGCCCCCCCCCCACCCCCGCAGTAGATTATTACCATCTCGGTAGGTAAATGAAACTGATATCTACACAGATAACCAAATGTGGTACTCTTGAAAATGGTTTCTGAATCATGCGATAAAAAATACTAAATCACTCTCTCGATCTACCTCCAAACACACAAACGAATAGTTGCTGCCAGCAAAGAAGTTGTTTTTGTACATAAATTATCAGTGACATTCGAAAGCTTATATAGTTGTAAAGCACATATAGTAACTACCTTTAGCAGTAAATGTATCACGTTTATTAAGACCGCCGCTCAACCTTTTTTGAGGGTTTTATTTTCAGCTAGCTCAGTCGGTAGCGTGTTCGGATTTGCATGGCCAGACATTGCCGCTGTACGGTACGGGCTCGATTCCCAGCAAAGTTAATATCATCTCCACTAATACTGAAAAAAAAATCTTTAATACTTTCCATGCTGGTTTATAAGGATGATTTATAAATATTGTGATATATTTGAAAATGATCCCTTATCGTTTTGGGAAACAATCTTTGCAGTCCATGTAATACATTTGTTGCATGGTAACGTACCATCAGCATTTTAACAGACAAATCAGTGCCCAAGGTTATAAAACTGAGCATGGAAACCAGTCTCATATCTCAAGCATCTGATATATAATGTGACATGTTCAAAGTGATTGCCTTAAGTTGGTAATATATTTTAGTTCAGTCCATTTGCCGTTAGCTCTAATCTCTTAATTACTCGTTAAACATTTCTCGATTTTATTATTGGTCACAAAATTAGAATGAATCATTAACTTGATTGAAAACAATAAAGTTGTTTAGAGTTGGATTGTGTTATTTGACGTGTGGTATCTCTACAGTTAATTCTAATGATAAAGTAATGAATCTCAATTCCTGTGAGCATATATTCAATCTCTATTATCAAATCAGTTCCGTTTTCAAGTAATAATTGTATCACATAATAGATTGACTTCAACATTATTACATTACATACTGAGCTATTACATGCAATTCAAGAGCTTTTCTGCAAGGATATGCCATAGAAATGGTCGAACCTTGACAAAAGAACTTTATTTCATAACGTTTCTGATATAAATTACAACGAATCCAAATTTTTATTGCATGCCATAGTTTCATTTTTGTGGTGCCTATTGATAATAATGTCCGTGTCTTTCATTTCACCAGCGTGTAAATCAGTTATCCATTGTCAGGATTTTCTATGGAGCTTCGAGAACAATTATTACTACACTACATGCATCTAATCAAATTGCTGCCACCAGAAAAATATGCAGTTGTTGTCATCTCTTTGCATAGAAGCTTGCATTTCACTGCAAAACAATAAACTATAGAGTTGCATACTTCATGCTTTATTTAAATGGCACCGATCCCAGAACATTGTTAGATATCTATTCCTTTGGGTTTATCCGGTTGTTTAATCACTGTAATCCAATATTTTCATTCTAAGACTAGTGTACGGAGTGCATTATTACACGTGTTATCTTGATTTCAAATATACTTACGAATATAGTGTTAGTTTTAGAACTATTAGAAAGTGAATAAAAAAAGTGAAATATGCATATCAGGAACCGCAATACCAAGAAAACACAGCCCCATGCAACCAAAATGTAGAAGGAAAAGATAGCATGGATTTATAAGAAGATCAATTTCAAATAAGACATAACGAACCATTTACGAAAATGATAACCTTTCGGGTTACCGCCTTGGAACGGTCAGAGGCGAAAGAATTTTCCAAGACAGTTTTTTTGTTTTGTTGTTTTGGTTGTTTTGAGGCCTTGCTTGTTTTACTGAATGTTTTACTTTGTTCAATCGGATTTTGTTAGGATATTTTTGTTGACCCAAGATGGCAATGGATATTATATATGTGTAATAAAGCGTCGATGTACCTTGATGTGTTTTTAAAGGCTGTAATTGTGGCAACATGGCACTGTATAAACTGCAGCCGACGAATTATTTTCAGTAAAACTAAACTTTACATACAGGTTAGCCTACCATAGTCCTATAAGAGGTTGATTAAACATGCCTCGCATTCGGTTTCTTGATTCCGAACAAATCAGTGCTTAAGTTGTTTTTATTTTGTCTATTACTGCCAAGTTTTTCTATATTAAGCATAACACTCTGTTTATATTTTTGCTTCAGTTGAAAGCTGGTTTAGCACATAATATAAGTCTCCATTTACTAAGTACCCAACTTAATATTTTCCTTTTCTCGAATGTGATTTTTATGATACGGGTATTAGGTAAGATATTATGCCAGATCACTTGTGTTGAAATGGATTTTCATGTCGTATTGATGTGTGGTTTAAGAGCTGTGGTCCAACATCACAATAAACTATTGAATCTTGATTCTTTTTATTGCTGTCAGAATTATTTAGTTCTACAAAAGTTTTCCTTAAAACATAATTATATTTTCAAAATATTATAGTTTTTGCCGTGTATACCTGTGCAGAACTGAAAGCAAGAAAAGTTAAGTTGTAAATTTAACTAACGAAATTAGTTGATTCAGATGGCAAATTCTCTCTTAAAGTGTTTGATTTAGTTCCACAATATTTGTTTAATCATTCATTGTCTGCAAAATCAACACATTTTGTTCTAGGTTAATTACGTTTCTTCAAATAACGATGATTTGGTGCGATTACGATTACCAAAATAGGTTTTATCAAGCCATCTAGAGATGACTT
Source organism: Corbicula japonica (assembly GCA_038501625.1). Classification (NCBI taxonomy): domain Eukaryota; kingdom Metazoa; phylum Mollusca; class Bivalvia; order Venerida; family Cyrenidae; genus Corbicula; species Corbicula japonica. The sequence goes on from JAZAYU010000076.1 coordinate 3,309,621, forward strand.
GTATATAACCCATCTAGAGAAGTATATTTATCAATACCACAAACTATGTGAACTCGCAAAATGCTATTAAAAAAAATCTCAAATCGTACTTGTCAATGAATAATGTTTTCGAATCAGACAGAACGATATGCATGTACATTGTATTTATGCTAACAAGATAATTAAAGTAATTATTTTATTACGGTTATTTTTAATCCTCACCACCATCACTACCATCATCAACACCATCATCATGAGCATCATAACCACCATCATCATTATTTCAAGTTTTAACTTCTTCTTGTCCTTGTAAAGAGAAAATATTGAACAAGTATTTTATTTTTATTCAGAAACAAATTTTTATTTAATAGGCGGTTTCTATTTGTCAGAAATTGTCATACAACTTTCAGGCACAATAATTTACTTTTAAATTAACATTTTTTGTCCAATATTTCACTTGAATGGGAGCTGCTGACATTCTTGTGGAATTTTCTAAGTGATTTTAATTTTAGATTAGTTATCTTTTCATTTTTGTCATTTAAATGTCAATTCTCTATAATTTAAGGACATCACTGTTCTTTTTAGAATAGGAAAGGTTAAGGTCAAATCAAAAGACAGACTACTTTAAAACTCAAGCTTGTCTTAGTTTTAAATCAAAAGACGTTTCACTCATCATCATACGAACGTAATATATTGGTCGTGTAATTTCAATCAGAATCAAAACTTGAATGTTAAAAGCTAAAATTTATGATAAGGTATGATGGTAGAATTTTCAATTCTTAGAGGATGATCTCTCTCATGCCATATCAAATCAAAATCGCAAAACCTGTTGAGGTTTTTAGAGCTTGTAACAATGTTAAAGATTTCAATGAACACCATGTTTCCTTTTTCTTAACCTATCACCGAAGATATACGTTTGCACAATCGTATCAACTCGGCAATCTCCGGCAAGCTTCGGATATACAATAGGTAAAATCACCGAAGCGTGATCCGAGTGATGTTTGCATTGGCCCACTCTTTTTTTTCAAATAGATAAAAAAAAATTCAATTCCAAAATGCAATGACGTTTCCGGTGAATAAGACGATTTGTTTCTTGGCTCCAATATTGTAGACAGCTTGATTACAAAATAAAACTATCGTTGTTTAAATAAATTCCTCTGTCTCGTTACTTTTCAATATCGATAGATAAATGATGCAAAAGAAGCTGTGTTTTATAAAAATAAAATGTCTGCTGCAATAAAAGGACGCAATCAAACCAATAGTTTTACGAACATAAAACAAATTAATTTTTGCTTTAAAATATTGAAGAAACATAATAGTATAACCCCAGTATATTTAGTGTGTGTACCTTACTGTATATTTTTTCATATTTACAATGATAATAGATGAACTTTTAAAATATAATTTGAACACCACCGAACACGGCATATATAAATAATTTCAGGTTCGGTTGGCTGAGCCTGTTCAAGAGGAACGGAACATTGAAAGCTAAGGCCGATTAAGAAAGCATCAGACTCGTTATGATAACGTTTGAAGACTTCTTGTATTACATATCATTAAAGTCAACACTGGAAATGACCAGTAACTACATCTTAAACAAAGTGTCAGTAACTGTTGATATATAGGGTAGATAATCTGAGGCACGCCTCAGGAAAAGGAGTCTTCGGTCATATTTTTGACTTTTGTATTGTTATTATATTTGGAAAAAAACTTAGAATTATCTTTTGTTTCTTCATAACTGAAAGATGGGTCTTCTTACACATTTTAACAAAATAATATTGATTAGCAAAACTCACAATAAGCAATTGCGTCGGCTCAACTAAATGACGTTATTTCAATGGATAACGTTAATTTTCCGAAGAGACTTTTTCTGCGACGCGCCCTTTTTATAACTTTGATCAAATCGAGCAATTGACTAAGTACATTCTGCGTATAACTGAAACGAACACCAACGACTTATCGTCTAATAAAATTCAAGGAAAATTTCGTGCAGTATTATAAATTATGTATTCAATTTTGGGAAGTAGGCAGGCGTTTACAGATTGGTAAGATTCGCGTGTTTAATTTGGTCGTCTTAGACATAGTTCACTGTCTGTTTTGTTATTTATAATCCAGAAAAAAAAACAAATTGTGTGATGCGTAGATTGCTTTTCTGACCAGCACCACTATATCAATGATTGCTTCTTTCGCCATCACATATTTCTAGAACAGACGCCAAAATTGAATGTCGATTACAAAAACATACAATGTTCTTTATACATCGGTCTTCCCAGTCGACTAGACATGACAATCTCATTATACATATTAAGATGACTATCAATCAGATGTTTGGAATTTCTGTTTTTCCCTTTCAGTTTAAAAGAACTAATATCTTGCTTTTAGATGTCGATGCATCACTACTGGCAACATTTTGACATATAGTTCCCAGACAGATGAAACTAAAAACTTTCGCAAACTCCATCCATAGCCAGCTCAGCAATTCAAATATCTAAGTTGACGTACATGACGTCACCGGCGTGAACTACTTCATCTTCACACCAACACTATGGAGGCAAATACCAAGCTGGAATGTTTGTACGAAATCATACGGTCAATGTTTAGTTTGTTCATATAACTCACGTGATGCTTGTATGCCTCAATGTCATTCTAGTTTGAATTCAAAATAGTATTTCGTGTTAGCAATGTCATTATGTGTTGCGGTGCGTTATATATTTTAAAAATAATTATATTTATCGTACCGTTTTAACAGATTAAAAATAATTGGAATGAAAGAATTTCAATTTTAGTCTTGCTCGGTTGAGCACATTCCGAATTCGATAAAACTTATAAATAAATAGATTTATTTGAGAAAAAAACAAAGTTTCAAATTTCAGCTGTAAGCTGTTTTAATTAATCTTTATGAGTGTACATTTCTGCATGACATGAATATTCTGAACGCCAAAGTGTAGGTCAAATAGAGGGACACTCGATTAGCTGAACAATGTTGATACGCCAATACTTCTTCACATAGAGGCGGAGCTTGAATGTGCTGAACGCCATTTGAAGTGTTAGTCAAATAGAGGGACACTCGATAAGCTGAACGTCGTTGATACGCCAATACTACTTCACATAAAGGCGGAGCTTGAATGTGCTGAACGCCATTTGAAGTGGCTGACAAATAAAGGGACACTCGATTAGCTGAACGTCGTTTATACGCAAACACTTTTTCACATAGGGTCGAAGCTTGAAATACGTTAGCTGGAAACCTCCAGATTTTGTTTATTATGTTGACGATTGGGCGATGCGTTTTTCAACACTACGCTTTATACAAATGTATATATTTTTTTTCAAAATTACAGTCAATACCTGAATAACACTCAGACACTAGAAAAAAAAAAGATTATGGAATCCATTAACATCATCTTATGCTTTAAGGTCCAGCTCTTTGTTCACGAATCTGACAGTAATTTGTTTAAATTTGTCTTTTGTGTTGTATGCCAGTATATCAGTGACACAAATTCGAATAAGTATCATGCATAGGTATGATGAACACTAATGCAAATACCTTAAAGTTTGCAGTAAAATGAGACCTGAAAGCCAGGTAATTTCTCCTAAAGGACCATTGTTTATCTCTATGATTACATTTTCTCATTAAAATCATGCCGCTAGAACGAACCCTTCATCTTCATTAAACAACTAAACGACGAATTAAACGACAATTGCATGCCTGAAACCGTTGGGATGCATATTCGTTTTCCAATCTTATTAAAATCACTCTGTGCTCTTCACTCTTGAGACAATATTAATCATCGTTCTGATTGATATGGAGCGCGTCAAAACAAAAGTGTCTTTGGAAAACTGACATTATTTCTTATAATTTGTGGTAGCGATACCCCGGTCTTGAAGTTCTCTCTGTTATACCATGTTATAAACCTAAGAAATGCAAAATAGCTGTAAACTTAAAACCTGACAAGATGTTGCGTGTAGGACTTTACAGTCTAAGAACGGACAATATACCATATTGATATATATACATTTCGATATATATATATATATTCGAAAAGCCTTGTGTTTTAAAGAACCTTGTGATTATAAGTATTATTCACGCACATAATATTTCTCCCAACTGCTCACCGAAGGTCAAAACATGATTGCATTGGTTATATTTTTAGTTTAGTCCGTTTAGCTCTAGTTTATTACTTTCACGATAAATTTTTGCCGATGTTTATATTGGTCATAAAATTAGAATGATTTACAATACTTTCATGTCATTAATTGAAAACAATAAAAAGTTGCATTTAATTATTTGACATGTGCTATCTCTTCAAGTATTTCTAATGATAAAGTAATGAACTCTATTCCTGTGAGTATCAAGTCAATCCACATTATCAAATCAGTTCCATTTTCTGGTATAAATTGTATCACATTATAGATTTACTTCAACGTTATTGCATTACATACTGAGCTCTTACGTGTAGTTCAATAGCTTTGCGGCAACGAAATGGCAATTAAACAACTGGTACTTGCAATGGAAATTAATTCAGCTTGGACAAAATAACAGCATTTCTGTTATTACAGACATAAAAAATGAAATGTGCATATCAGGAATTGCAAGAACTAGCAAACACAGCCTCCTCAAGAGATTCAATATCCAATAAGACAGCGAAACAATTAACGATAAAGAGAACCTTTGGGATGACCGCCTTGGAACGGTCATTGGCAAAATATTTCCACTGGGGTTTAAACAAGGTGTGGGGATGTATAGTGGTATTAAGACAAATACGTTTCCAGGTTCGACCTTTTACTCATATCATTTAATCATAACAATAACAATAAGTCGGATGTGACGTTAACGTAAAGGCGCGGGACGTCACGTGGGACGTCGCGCTATAAAAGGCACGCCAGAGATTCCCGACATACTCGGGGGCGCAAAAAGTAATCTGAAAATTAATCACTTCATTAACTGATAATTAAAGTTATCTCTGTTAAAGTATAAATAATTTAGAAATGTCACTTTAATTATGTTATCACATCTTATTTAAACAGTGTCTCTACTTCACGAATCATTTTTTTTAAATTTGTAAAGTTAATACACTTCTAATGGGTAAAGTTTCACAATTGCACGATGTGTAAGTCCATTTTGAGTTCGAATTTTTGCACTTCGAATAAGACCATCATTTCCTTTAACGAGTTCTTCAACAACGGCAAGTTTCCACAGTAAACGGGGAGCATCGTCGTGGACCAATACAACGTCTCCGATGGATATCGTCTGGTCATTCTTGCCTGTCGTCTGATGACGTTCTCGTAAGGCGGTCAAGTACTCGTGACGCCATCTATCCCGGAAGTGGTTTATCAACTTCGTTTGCATTGTAAAACGTTTGATAATTGAAGAGCGATCTGTTGTTACGGGGTCTGTTGGTTGGTTTTCTTCATATGGAAGCTTGCTGATCCGTCTGCCGTAAAGTAAGTGTGACGGTGTAAGCACTTCCGGTTCATCTGGAGTATCACAAGATACATATGTCAGCGGCCTGTCGTTAATCATAGCCTCGATTTCTGTGATTATTGTCTGTAATGTTTCGTAGGAGACGTAGGAACGTCCCAGCACTTTCTTTATTGTAGATTTTGTTACGCCTATAAGTCGTTCCCACATTCCACCAAACCAGGGGGCGCGCTTCGGTATCATTTTCCACTCAATTCCACTGTTGTTGAGTTCTTGTCTTACTGTGGTAGACTTAAACAAATCTTGAAGTTGTTTTGATGCGGATATGAAGGTGTTTGCGTTGTCTGACATCATCACGTGAGGAACGGACTTCCTGCTGCAAAAACGTCGAAATGCTTGTAGGAATGACTCTGCTGATAGATCTGGAACAAGTTCTAGATGAATTGCTCTTGTGTTAGCGCATGTGAACAAGCATATGTAGGCTTTCATTTCCCGCCTGTTGCTATCTCGGACTAGTAATGCTCCAGAGAAATCTACTCCGGTGTAAGTAAACGGTTTGACGTCAGAAACCCTGCTCTTGGGTAACGGAGGCGGATCAGGTGCTGAGTAGGGTCCACCAATAACCTTCATACAACGGGTACATTTACGAAGTATTGTTTTCACAGTTTGACGGATAGAAGGGATCCAGTACTTCTGTCTTAAGTATGTGATAGTTGAACTAGCGCCAGCATGTAACAATCTAGAATGTGCGTCATTCACAACTAAGTTGGTAAATGGATGCTTAGCCGGAAGTAGGTACGGGAACTTGGTCAGTTCGTCCAGTGGAGCATTGTGAATACGTCCACGGCATTTTAATATTCCATTTTCCATAAATAATTTAAGCTGTCTACAAAACGGGAGTTTGTTTTTCTCGGTGCTTATATCCGTCATTTCTTCTTGATATTTGGACATCTGGCAGCTGCGTATACACAACTCCTCTGCCCTTCGTAGTTCGTCTGTAGACAACGGTTCATTTTGTCTTCTGCCACGGCAGTTGTTTATGAAACGCAGTACGTAAGCTGTAACTCTCAGCAACTTTGTCAACGAACTAAATCTTGACACGTCTATAAAACTGATGTTTTTCTGTGGCAAGGTTGTCGTATCATCTTGTCTGTTTACGGGGTCAGTAATCGTTGCCATGGTAACGTAAGTATCGACTTGCCAAACTGGCCAGTTGTCAGGTGTGCTGATCCATGTAGGTCCGTGGAACCAAAGACTACTGTTCTTGAATTGAGATGCAGAGATTCCTCTGGTAAGTAAATCTGCAGGGTTGTCTTTCGTTGGGCAGTATTTCCATTTCCGGGTTTCGGTTAGCGCGTGGATTTCAGTCACTCTGTTCCTGACGAATCGTTGGAGAGTCTTGGACGTCTGAAGCCAGGAAAGTACGATCTGACTGTCTGACCATAGGTGTATCTGTCTAATGCCGGTGTTCTGTTGTATGTGTTTGCATAATCGGGAGCCAGTCACTGCTGCCAGCAGCTCTAACCTAGGTAATGTTAACCTCTTTAAAGGAGCAACACGAGTTTTAGCCATCATCAGAGTAGATTGGTTTTCTCTGCAGATGTATGCAGTAGCACCATATGAAACCAAGCTAGCATCGCAGAATATGTGAATGCACGTGTTACTAGGGTCACGTTTTGTATTTTCGAAGTAGTGTCTTGGGAACGTAGTGGCGGTCACGGAATTTAAGTCTGTTACTAAACAACGCCATATTTCTTGTATATTTTCAGGTAAAGGTGCGTCCCATTCAAACTTCTGTTGCCATAATTCCTGTAGTAGGATCTTTGCTCTGATGGTAACAGGACTGAGTAGACCCAAAGGATCGTAGATTCGAGACGTATTCTGCAATATTTCTCTTTTCGTTACAGTCTTGGTAGATATTATGTTACTGACCGGAAATAGTAAAATGTCTCTGTCTGGGTCCCATTTTATACCGAGTACCTTCGGAGATTGGGCTTTATCTAAGACTAAATCGTTGCTAGCCTGTATGCGAAGTTTTTCACAGTTGGAACTCCATGATCTCAGGTTATAGCCTGCAGATGACATTAACTCACGTGACTCGCTGTAGAATAGCAATAGTTCATCTTCCTGTTGAAAGCTTGATATAACGTTGTCAACGTACAGATCTTTTCTTAAGTATTCGCTAGCCTTCTTGTCCTTGTGGATTTCAAGATGCTTGAGTATAGTTGCACACAGAATAAACGGTGACGACGTGGCTCCGAATAAGACTGTACGGAATCTATACGTAGTCAAGTCGCTGTTAGGATTGTTGTTGTCACTAAGCCAAAGAAATCGCGTCACATCTCGGTCTTTCTCGTCAAGAGCAATGTTTAGGAAAGCCTTCTCAATATCCGTTGCTATGGCGTACCTATTCATTCGGAAACGAAGTAAAATTCCAGTTAGATCATTAAGTTCAGGTGGTGTAGACATCAGGCAGTCGTTTAAACCAGGCTGGTCACGTGACTTACAACTGCAGTCATAGGCTATACGGATTGGTGTTGTGTTCGAGTCCTTCTTTACGTGATGGTGTGGTATATAATGTACAGGGTGGGATGGGGTAACACTTGTATCGCATTTTTCAATAAAACCGCGTTTCAACTGATCTTCTATAATTTGTCCATATTGTTGCAGTAGATCCGGCTCTGATGAAAGACGTCTAATTGTGTTCTCTGTGCGCCTCCTGCAAACTTCGTAATTTGTAGGGAGTACGGGGTGGTCTTCCTTCCAAGGTTGTTTGGCTATATAACGTCCATCTTTGTAGGTAATACTGTTTTCCTTGTATGTCTCAAGTATACCGGAAGTAGATTTTTCAGATTCATCTTCACATATTCCCATAGATTCTAACTTCCAAAATCTCTCAAGATCTTCAACATTAGGTGGCGCTGTGATGACGTTTAACATGTAACTGGCAGACGACTCATTCTTAGCAGACGAAAGAGGTCCTGACAATAAGTATCCGAGTTTTGATTTTACTGCCGTCGGTCCATTACCCCTGATGACCTTGTTCTGTACAATTCGCCAAAAATGGTCAGCTCCAATCAAAAGAGATATCTCAAAGTCGTCGTCAGCAGCGGAAATAGGATGCGCAAGTTTAAGATCCTCGATGTATTTCAAACCTTTGACTTCTCTCTGCAGGTAAGGTAACGGTACTGCGATGGTTGGTACAATAAGTACGTCAAGTGGGATGGTCTCTCCATGATCGGCGTGTAGAAACACTCAGCCCATCGGTATATGCCGACACTGCTCTGATATACCACCGAAAGATGCTAAAGATATAGTGTCCGAACCGGTGTGTTTAAGCTTCAGTTTCT